>CM021110.1:295906074-296094494 GCA_007115665.2 Sequoiadendron giganteum | reverse complement strand
GATCTATAAATTCTTGATTGTAAGTTAAGATATGCAGTCTTCTTCCTTGGGTTTTCACTTCTTGAAACCTTTAAATCTAACCTACAAACATGAAAAATAGGGGAAAAGATTATTTTGTATAAGGGCTTGCCTAAGTCAAACCTCATGTTGGTATTCCTACCTCCACATACAATGATTGATGATGATCAAGAGAGCATACCCTAGGTCGAGTGAGGCTAAAACAACAACAATTGACTAAAATGATGAATTATAGATGATAATGTTACCTTAATTGTGAAAAACCTTGAAGAAGAGATACCACACACAAGTTTCTTGATGGATTACTTGAATACTTGATAGACCTACAAAAGGTTGATTCCAAACACAATAGATTGTTGCAACTAGCATGCAGAGGATAACTCAATACTTCTTCACAATTTGACATGATTGATCATGATCATTCCTTGTACATAATCGGTTCCTTCATCTTGATGTATTTCAACCTTGACCTTGAATTTATTTATAATATTTCTACTAATTCTACCCTTGAATTCTCTTGACTAATTTTAAGATCTTCAATTTTCTCTCCAAAATTGTTAGGATTTAAAATGGTGAAAATACTATGTATTTATACGCAATTAATCTAATTTTCTAAAACTTAAATCTTGATATGCGATAATTGAAATTTGAAATTAAAATAATAAATTACCGACACCAACATATTAAAAATTGGAGCCAAAATAGGTGGTCTAAGGAACAGGGCACCCTAGGCTAAATTGACCTTTTCTAGGATTAAAAGTGTCAAGGGAAAATATTAAATGCATACTTTGATTTCCCATGTTTAATTTTTTGATAAATGTTTTATAACTGAAAATTAAATACATACTTAAGAAATTAGATGCATAATTAGGTCCAAAACATAGGGGGAGAAAAACCTAGTGTGAAATTATCAAGGTCAACAATTTTTTATGCTACATTTATCCCTGACTTTAGTGAGAGTATGATCTTATGTTCATACTCACACTAAAGAAAATAGAAACACCAAAAGACAAAGATACCACCAAGTTGAGGGGTGTGCAAGCCCCCAACTTAGGATCTCATCAATCCATAATTTTAAGATAAATAGACATAAGACAAGAAAAGATTTACTCACATGCAAAACATTCAAAAAATAATAAATGAAGTTCATTTTAAAAGGATGCACAAATTATGCACAAAGAAAAACCACCATATACAATAGAATACATGAAGCAAACACACAAAATACATGAAGAAAAAATATGAAATAAATAGATAAAGCATGCTAAAGACACAAAGTAGACACATAGAAGACATAATACAACCAAAATAAAAAAAACACAAGGGTTAGTACTAAAAGGGAATTCAAGTTGGTAAGGGAAAGAGACCTCTATCTTAAACTTGTCTCAAATACCAAATGTCATCCATCAAATATGTTGTTTAAACAAAAAAAATTCTCTCACACTTGGATGTAAAATCACTCACGAAACACATGGCTCCACTAGCAACCAAGTTGTGTTATGCTAGGTGGCCAAGTAAAAATTTGCTTAAGTTCATGAATCAACAATTTTCACTATGCCAAATCCATAGAATTTTTTTGTTAATCACGCTTTAGGGAGAGCATAAAAGGTTAACGTGCATGGGACCATTTAAAATAATAAGGGATGAAAATAAACTCAGGGGGTACACAAAATTTTAATATCACGGGGGGGAAAATAATGCTCAACATCATAGGGGAAGAATTGGTAACCACACCTCAAGGGGCATTATAAACAACACCTCCAGCAAAGGGGTATGTCAATAAGTCAAATCTCACAAGACATCTATGGAATTGATAGAGGTAATATGCACCCTTAAAATGTCAAAATACTTGCTATATATTGGTATTTTAAGGAAGAAAATGGGAAGAGGGGATCATTGAAGGGAATACACACCTCCCAAAACTAGTTATCCTTACCCCCGAAGTGTAAAGTCAAGAATAACCATGCAAGAGACTATTGTGTTGATACCATGGAAAATACGGTATGGTTGCACTTAATATTGTACCACCATGAATGTCAATGAGAAAAATATGAAGCTACAAATTCCGCATTGAGGCCCAACACCATAGAATATATCATTATTACTTAGAAGGATTAGGTGCATTGACACATTGGAGAGCACCAAAATCACTAAGTTGTTGTATTTGACTACTTAAGGCCTAACATTTATTATTGGAATGACCATGCATTTGATGGTATGCATAAAATGAGTTATTAATATAAATTTTCTTACGTTTTGGAGGAGGAAGAGAAATCAAGTGGGCTTTGAGAAGCCTTGACAAAGTATGATTTTGCTCGAATATAGGAGAATTAGTAGGAGACATTTTATTCTCTTATGAAGAAAGTCTTGCTCGCTTACCACAAGAAGTCATAGATATAGTAGATGATTGAGCATGAGATCAAGATAAGGAAGAATGTTGGAATCCTAAACCCTTTTTAGAAATGTACAATATAGACTTCACATTATCTGTATCACCTTATTTCATATTAAATCCACTTTTAGAAATAATTTTATATCCAAGCCCACATCACTCTTCCAACTCAGATAAAGAAGTTTTATTTGAATTTTCTTGAGAATAATTGATTATTTGACAAGAATGTAAATCCCTTTTAATATTTTTAAAGTTAGGCATCATCGACACATGAGGGACAAAAGACAAAGATCCCCCATGGATTTGTTGATGTAGAAAAAGATTGGGAAAATGAAACACAAGACTCCTTAGGTTGATATTGTGAGATTTTGTATTCTCCTACAAAGGAGGGTGTAAAATCTAATGAACCTCGATCATCATATAAGATTTTTGTTATAGGTGAATGGTAAACCCACAAAACTGGTTTACAATTCTAGTTAGGAAGGAAAAATGAATTTTCAGATGGAATACACTTTACGGGGTTCACTAGAACTAGGAGGGTTTGCTAGAACCCCCTAAAGGGTTCAATAGAACTAGGGGGTTCGCTAGAACTAGGGGGGTTTACTCGAACCCCCCTTTAATGGTTTTATTTTTTAATTGCATTAAAGGGGGGTTCGCCAGAACCAAGGGGTTCGAGTGAATCCCATAGTTCATCCCCCTTTCCCCCCTTCTCCCCCTCTGACACCAAAAATCTCCAAAAAAAATCCCTTCAAGCTCGAGTTGAGGATGAAAATGGAGGAGACTTCATAGACCCAATTAGATGATGGTAATCCTTAGAATGAGCTATCCAACGAATATAATTTTAATATGTTTTGGTTTTATTATGTTTATTTTTTAGTTTGATTAAACATAGTTTTTTCATCGAAAATCAAGCTTTTTGTTCTGCACATGTGGAAAAATAGTAGAGTATCAAAAAACAAATTGAAAAATATCATTGCACTAGATATCGAAGTCCTTTATCCAACAAAAAACTTGAATTTTGATACATACAAAAATATTTATGTTTGAATTGTAATTGGTTTGACTTCAAAACTTGATTAAGGAAAAAATATTCAATAAAACACTATGAAACCAAATGAAAGTGCTAGATATCATAGTTATAAATCTAAATTCAAAAAAAAAAAAAATTCATCCTTCATGGAAAAAAAATTATGTTGTATATGGTGAGCATCACTCCTTAAAACTGGTGTTTACTGAAAAAAACCTAGTTTTTGAAGGAGATGGAAAAATAAGTGCAATATGATTACAAAAAATTTGAAAAAAAAAATTTAGAATCTACAAACAAAAAATCACAAATCACTAGTTTGCATCATCTTCAAATTCATCACGATTTAGCCACTATAGGTGCTCGAAAGTGAAGATTTAGTTAGAAAGAAACAATTAAGTGTCTAGTTTGGCCAAAAATTATAAACCAGTATTGTGGGATCACCCTGAAATATAATCATGTTTATATTCAATATGTATAGGTTCTACCTTTGAAGTTGGGATCAAAGTAATAAGAGAGTTGGAAGTGCTATGTTTTTCTTTGACTTGTACATTATAAGATTTTTCATCCAATTTTACCATATATATCTTATTATTATATTCATACGTCATCTCATGGTGAAGAGTAGATACGATTACCTTCATGGTAAGAATCCATAGTCTACCTTGGAGAATATTATATGAAAGAGGTTTCGACATGATATGGATAGGGGTAGGAAAAGTCACGGGTATTACCTTAATGGGTAGTGTGATCATCCTCAATGATTGCTTACTAACATTTTCAAAAACATGAATAAAAAGATCATTAGGTTCTATAATATTTTTATCCACACCAATTTTATTGAGAAGATTAATACTCCAAACATTAAGATCCAATCCATTATCAATAAGAGTACATCTAGTTCCCAAATTGTATTAATGACCTCCATTATCATTAAAGCTTCATAATTTTTTTAGATCTCAAGTGAGGGTAATTCATGTTGAGGGAATGTAATATCCAACTTTGTCACTTGAATACAATGAAACAAGGTTGCTATATCATTTGGTTTGAGAAAAGTTGAGATATCAATCTTTTGAAAATCCTCTTGGAGCATCCCATGGTATATATGTGATGTTTGAATCAAGTCCCAAAGGGAGATCTTGGCTGGAGTATTACGAAGTTTCTCAACAAGATCATATTCTTTACCACTATACTAAGAAAGGGTAGGTGGGGATAAAGAGTATGGTTGAGGTAATGGGGTGGATGTTGGTGTTTATTTTTGTTTCTCATTATCTCTAGTATTATATGCGTGAGTAACTACATGATAACTTTGTTATTGCAACACATCTTGTTGCACATGATTACTAGTGAGTTGTTTTGTAAAGTTTAGGATATGGCCATGATATTTATGGGATCCTATTATTAGAGGTGATTTAGGAGGTCCAATATTCAATTGTTTGTTCATAACCTCAACAAAGTTAACTACTTGTTGACTATATTCTATCGATGGGGGTCTAATGTCAAATTGCATCTTCATCTACGCCATCCATCTTATTGTATTTTGAAATAAATGTATCAATGATTTCATCCTCTTGTGTCATAATATCTTCCCAAGTAGGAGAGTTTGAGGGAGAGAAACAAAAATGATTCTCATGTCTCTCAATGATTAGATCCTCTTGCACCAAGATACTGTTGGAAAAACAAGGACAAAGAACTAAGAGGGGGGGGGGTGTTAATCAGTTGTTTCAGAATTTAAACTTATTTAACCTTAATCAATCTTTAATCTCAGATATGATAATTAACAATGAAAGCATGAATGAACAACACATCAGAAACACATGAACACCAAGATTTTATACGTGGAAACCCTGTTAGGGGAAAAACCACGATGGATGTTATTCAACAAGATTATAACCTATTAGAAGTATAATGAAAAATGAATAAGGAATGCACATGCATTTAGGAACATTGCCTAGACCCTACTGCTCAAAGGAAGGCTCACTACCTTACATAAAAACAATTAGATTAAATCCATCTGATGAGGTTGAACTGAGAAATTAACTTCTTCAAAAGCCTGATGATAGTTCTGGTTAGGCACATAAATACTTCTTCACTCTTCACTCAAAAATTTTCACACTCTGCTATGAAATCAAATGATCTAATCTTTATGTTGGCTCTCAGTTGTGATCATTGTTTTTCCTTAATGTCAAAATCACTTGATTTGAGGTTCATGGTTTTACTACTTCAGATTTGGGTCTCTTACAGGATCTTTATGCTCTTCATATTCAGCTTGATCTTTTGCAAGTTGTCTTGACATGATATATTCTTGTTGGCTCATGATGATTACAGTTGGCATGCAGTTATAGATTTCAGTTTTTGTTACATGTACATGCTGGTACTAATATTTTTCATGGTTTTTATTGTGACAGGGCATGCATTTACTTCACATTTATGACATTGTCATCGTGATAGGTTCAAGATTTTTTAGGTTAATCATTTCATATTGATCTTAGTGATCATTTGTTTCCAAGCATGAATCTTGGTTTCAGGTTTCTATATGATGATGCTAATATGGATAGTGCTTATCATTTTGATAGATGGTTTGATTCTATCAGGATGGTCCTTTATTATTGCATGTCATAGGTATATTATTTCAATTGATCATTTTTCAGTTTGATCTTGGCTTCATTGATATTTATTAGGTTGATCTTGGCACCTTTAGCATGGCACTCTGTGCATGGTCATTTGATTCTATATTCATGGCATCTGTTTAGTTCCTTGGTACCAATGGTTTTTGACTCATTGATTGATATACATGGCATATGATGTCTTTATCCTATTTCATATAATTCTCTTTAGTAAGGGTTGATGGCTTGGCTAAAAGAAATGAGGTCACATTGAATATTTGATATAGGGTCTCTTTGCATTTGTATTGACAATGAAAGGTGACTTTATAAGTTTTTCATGAAATATGGTTCATAGTTTAAACATTTCTCTACTAGAAATTACCTTGGTTGAAGCATTTGAATTCGAGTTGCTAGTATATCATTATATTACATTGGTGAATGCATTTGAAGTATTTCATGGTTAATATAACCTTTGGTGAGGATATTGAATTATTTATATTTTACACCATAAATGGTGTCCGGCATTAAAGTGATATAAGGTCTTAATTAATCAAAGAAAAGAAAGCCCTTGTTGGGAATGCCAAACATTGAGGATTCAACATTAACAATAAAAATATCTAAACCCTATCGGGTTCCCTTAAGCATATAATAGTGGTGCCTATCAATCACTTTGAATTTGAATTTGTGTAAAGTCACTTGGAAATAACTTGTGGCTGCTTAAGTGGCATTGAACCCTATTTAACTTCAGCGTATGTGATTGGTATTATCTGATGATTCGACTTCCTTAATATTATTTGGCATCGACAGTTTGGAAATAATAATCAAAGTGATTATGGTGTCGACATCCTTGGTAAATGTTTTTGATAACGGACTTAAAAACATTATGATGTTTTATTATCACATATGTATTAGTCATTTCGGACTTCAAATCATCATTTTCCTTGGCAAAGTCTTTGATTGACATGAAGAAATATTACAAAAAATTCTTCTTGTTTACTTTTCTTAGGGTTTGGAACCCTAACCGCCACCATGGTAAATTGTTTTGTCTTCTACTATAAATTTGTGCCTATCTCTCTTTTGGCTAATTCTAGAGGAGTTTTTGAGTTTGTTGTAAAATTGGTCTATGGATTACGAGCCAATACAAGCTCAACAGAGGATAAGGGAGTTACGAATGTGGTCAACTATGGTGGTTGACATCAATTCTATCTGGTATCTATTTGATTTCTTAGCAGCATGAACAGGTATTATTTCCATTGCTTGAAGAAAGTTTTATAAGGTAGTTATTGTTTCATTCTGCTCAAATATGGAAAATATTCAGTGGTTTATGACAGGATATCATTCTTTTCATTTAGTTACTCTTTCTCTATTATAAGATTTATGCAAATGTTGTTTGATTGATTCAGACCTGTGATCATTGTGCTATAAAAAATGGCTATCCTTTCGGGAATTGTTCAGATCTTGGTGGTTGAAGATGTTTTGTGTTGAAATGATTATTTATTTGTAGTCCACCTGTCATTGCATTAAGGGTTTTTGAAACATAACTATGATTGTATTTTGTTTCTTCAAAAACGTTCAAAAAAGGCACATAAAAGAAAAGGTGCATATTTTTTAATACATATATATATATATACAATGATTAATCACTGCTCTGGGGCTGTAATTTTGAAAAATGTTAGAGTGAAAAGCTCATTAATGAAACCTTGCAAATATGATGCAGAATTTATGTATCTAATGTGTCTGGTATTTTGGAGATTCAAGTATGAAGCTTTAAGATATTAGATAGACTAGAATGAGAGGTATATGAGAGTTGTATTTGAAACAAAGAAATCCTCTGATATATTATTGTTCTGAGTTATTGAATATGGGGTTGGTGCTCCTTGAAATGGGTGTTTCTAAATTTGTAGAAGGTGTTGGTGCTCCTTGGAATGGGTGTTCCTAAATTTGTAAGGGGTTAGTGCTCCTAGAGTGGGTGCTCTAAATTTTCTAGGAAGGCTTTGTAAGCAGTGGTTTTAAAGCTTAAGCCATAAGGAAACATTTCTGGAGTGGTTTTTCTACCCCAAGAGGGTTTTCCACTCGTCAAATTATTTGTCTTATGGTCTCATTTGTGGTCTCTTTTCTTTAATGTGATAATGTTGCAATGATCCTTGTTTTTCTTTGATGTTTCTCATTTCAGTTCTTTAATGGTTGCATTCAAAACATGAATGTAGTTATCATTGAAATATTGAGAGCATAAATTATCTAAGTTTAATTTTACGGAAAATGTTAAATTTGTTTAAAACACTGATTCACCTCCCCCCCTTAGTGTCTTTTGACTCCAATAATTGTTATGAGAGTGTAGGGTCCTCATATAGGTCTAAACCACCTAGGATTGATTCTGGTTTTGGAGTCTTTCAATCATGTCACAAGTTCATGAAGGTACATATGTGACTAGAGCTCCACTATTTGATGGTACATACTATGTGTTCTGGAAAATCAGAATGGAAACATATATGGTTTCAATTGATCTTGATGTATGGAGCATAGTTATAAATGGGTATATTGTTCCATCCACAATACCCATAGATGCTGCTGAAAAAAAGAAGTATGAAACCAATGCTAGAGCTAAGCATGCCCTCTTGTGTGGGTTAACTAATGATATATTTGTTAAAGTCATGCATTGAAAATCTGCTCAATAAATTTGGGAAAAACTTGAAAAAATTTATCAAGGAAATGAAAAAGTCAAACAGTCAAAAATCCTTACCCTCAAACATCAGTTTGAGGAAATGAGAATGAAGGATGATGAAAAAGTGCTTGAATATTTCCTAAGAATTGATGAAGTTGTTAATGCAGTGAGAGGATTAGGAGAAGAAGTAAAATATTTTGATGTGGTTACAAAGGTCATTAGAACCTTACAACCTAAATATGAATTTAAGGTCTCAGCCCTTGAAGAAAAGAAGCACTTTCATTAGCTTACCTTAGATAGTCTTCAAGGAACTCTTACTTCTTATGAAATGAGAACAAGCAAAAATAATTCAATGGGAAAGGAAACTGCATTTAAAACTGAAATGAAAGAAAATGCAGATGAAAGTGAGTCAGAATACTCTGATTCAAAAGAAACCCACTTTGTTAGAAAACTTAAAAACGGATCTAGCAATACGAAGGAAAACTTCCCTTTAAGTGTTTTAACTGTGGCAAAATTGGACACTTTTCTGCTAAGTGCCCCTGTGGTGATCAAAATAGTGACGATGAGAAATCTAAAAAACTATCTAAGAAGAAGGCCTATAAACCTAAAATAAAATTCAATTTCAAAAAGAAGAAGAGTATATTTAGTAAAGATGAAACTGGCACTGAAAAAGAAGACTCTTTAGTTGAGGAAGATTAAACTATGTTTATGACTGTTACTAATCCAAGTCAAGGTCATAATAAGGAGATTGATAATGTTATGAACAATGGCTCAAAAATAGATGAATATCATGTATTTAGAGTACCTCAGTTTGAAGGCACTAAAATTATTTTTTGAAAACATAGGATGGAGACTTATTTATCTTCTTTAGGGTTTAATGTGTGGGAAGTTGTTGAAAAAGGTTGTTTAGTATCTACAACTTCTACTCCAAATCTAGATGAAAAGAAGGCTCTTGAATACAATGTTAGGCCTATGGATGCTATCTTTACTAGTTTCCCAAATGAAATTATTTCTAAGGTTATTTATTGCAAGGATGCAAAGGAGGTTTGGAACAAACTGATTGAAATGCATCAAAATGATGAGTTGCAGGAAGGAACATTCTCAAAATTTGATACAGATTGTGGCACATCAAGAAGTGAAGATGTTAATATTGAAAGTGAATTAAACAGTTCCTTAAGAGACATTCAAAAACTCAAAGAGGAAATTGTGGTAAAGAAGAATAATATTGAGAAACAAATTGCTAACCTAAAACTTCAAATTGAAATACTAGAAATTACAAAAGTGCAGTTAGAAATCAAAGAAAAAGAATGTTGCACTTTAGAGGCAAAGGTTGCTAACCTGAGGAAAGAACTTAATATGTGTGACAATAGTAATAAACTGGAAGAACTTTTACGTAAACAAAGACATCATAATGATAAACCAGGTCTTGGGTTTATGGAAGGTCAATGCTCTTATTCTGATAGGTTCCTGCATAACAAGGTAGCAAAGAAAACAAGGTTGGTTTGGAAAACAAAGAAAATTAATGAAAAGATAGAAGGTACAGTTAGTCAAGCAATTTTACATTCTAAGGTGAATAATGAATGGATTCTAGATAGTGGGTGTTCACACCATATGACAGGTGAAAAAAGTAGGTTTATCAATTTTGAATATTGTGATGACAGTTTAGTTTGGTTTGGAAATGATGATTGTATTCAGATTATTGGAAAAGGAATAGTTTCTTTGAATGATAACTTGTGTTTGCAGGATGTATACTATGCAGAAGAACTCAAGCATAATCTTTTGAGCATTACCCATATCTATGATCAGGGTTTTTGTGTTCTTTTTAATGCTCTAGGGTGTGAGATTATAAAGAAAACAGGTGAAATTGTTGGTGCAGGCTCAAGAACTCAAGGGAATGTTTATAATCTGCAAGAAACAAGATGTGTGGAAATGAGTGCTCAGTTGAGGGAGACAGTGTGTGCTCTTCCTCATATTTCTCATCACTAAATCATCTATATGCAGGTTCAAGGTGCATTTCAAGTTTTTTTATATATCCATGTGATTAGTTGTTGCATTGAGCTCTAATTAGTGCAGTTCTAATTAATTAAGTGATGATTCTATCATTGAAGTTTTTGAGAAGACTCAAAGGACAGTTTTGTTTTGGCATTTTTGTTTGATGAGCAAAAGGTGGCAATGATGTTTTGTGTTACAACTTCAGGTGACAATAAGTTTTCACATTTGCTTATGTACTGTTTAGCCATGCTTCTTATTTTGTCATGAAAGTGGTGCTAATTTATATTGAAGATGGCTTTGCTTGAACTCAATGGCTTAGTATCTCATACTATTCCATACAATGTCTATATACATGTGATTCTTTCTTGGTTTATGGATTCAGTTCCTATTCTCAATTCAGTGTGTAGTTAATGCTTACTTGATCAATTTTTAAAAAAATTGAAGATAGTATTGACAAAGTGTTATCTTGAGTATTATCAAGATTGTATGGTGAGTTTGCAGTTGTCTTTAACAGTGACAAAAACTTTTAGCTTGACAGATTGACAGTGTTGGTAGATATGTTGGAAAAGCTTTGTTTCTTAATTCAGTATCATTGGTGACAAAGTTATGGAAAAGTTTGGGAAATCATTTGATATTAGTTTTTACAGTTGCATTAAAGTAGGGTTTGGATTATGGAAGTACAGTATGGTGAATTTTGTTTTAAGGAGAATCTTTGTTTTGAAAGAGTCTTGTCTAAATGCTCTTAGAAGTATGCTTGGTCTAAGGGGAAGACTTTGTGTCAATTATGCAGCCCTGGTTCAGCTATTATTCGATATGCTTCTATGAATTTATGATGCATATTGGTATTACGATGATACACTGCTACTGTTTTACCAGTGTATAATCACTCTTATTTGTTTGCACCATTTGTTTCCTTAAGCATTGGTTCATATCATGATTTCTTTATTTACCATTGTGATTGTGGTTATTTGACGGCATTGATGCTACCCTGTGTATTATAGTGATCTTACAAGTATGGTGATAGTAAAGCAAGTTTTGGTGTTTGGAGTTCTTCACAAATATTCAAAAGATTTTATTACCTATTTGTCATGACTGTAGTTATTAATGTTTTTGAACATGACAGGTTGATAAGTTACTGTAATAGTCATAGTTATCCTTTTCACAATGCAGTGATTTAGGGGGAGCACGGCTAATTGGTAAGAGTATCTTGAGATTTGCTTCTCTCACAAGTGTGCTTTAAGCTTGTGTAAATTCTTGTGATATTATGACAGATGTTGAATAATATCATGTTTTGTGACAATCCTATGCTTGAAAGATATTTGCAATAAGATTCTTGTGAATCTTGTTTGCTTTAGGGGGAGAATCTCATGCTAGTAACATTTTTTATACAGTTGGTATTTGGTGCAGACAGGTTCTTTGAGTGTTGTATTGTGATTTCTCATGTGATTAACACAAGGAGATATATGACACAGAGTTATTTGATTGAAGTAATGATATGTTGATAGTCTTTGATTCTTGATTTCATACTTTCAGGTGGATTCTTAGTCTAATGAATGCATGTTATGTAGATTCACATGGTTGGTATTATGCAGTTACGCAGTTAAAGGATTGTGATCATATGCTTAATGGATGTTGACAAGATGAATATTGATATATGATTTGTAGTTACATGTTATAGTTGGTTCACATGGTGATTCACATGGTTCATGGCTAGTGCATGACACATCTACATGATATGATCTTGATGGCTCATGATGATTACAATTGGCATGCAGTTACAGATTTCAGTTTTTGTCACATGTACATGTTGACACATATATTTGACATGGTGTTCATTGTGACAGGGCATGCATTTTCTTCAGATATATGATAGTGTTATCTTGACATTCATGTTATTTAGGTTGATCATTTTTCAGATTAATCATATTCTGAGTCATCATTTGCTTTTGGACATGTAGTTTTGTTTCAGGTTTAGGTGCATAAGGACTTCATATTTTTTGATCTTGATTATCACATTTTAATGTGATTGAGTATGTTGATTATGCATATATATACTTCATGTCTTATCAGTTTGAAAGATGGTTTCATTCTGTCAAGATGGTCCTTTATTATTGCATGTCACAGGTATATTATTTCAGTTGATCATTTTCAGTTTGATTTTGGCTTCATTGATATTTTATCAGGTTGATCTTGGCATATTTGGCATTGGCCTCAATGCATGGTCATTTTATTCTATCTTCATGGCATCTATTTCATTCCTTGGTACCAATGGTTTTCGACACATTGATTGATATACATGGCATATGATGCCTTTATCTGGTTTCATATAATTCTCTTTAGTGAGGGTTGATGGCTAGGCTAAAAGAAATGAGGTCACATGGAATATTTGATATCGAGTCTCTTTGCATTTGTATTGACAATGGAAGGTGACTTTATAAGTTTTCATGAAATTTGGTTCATAGTTTATACATTTTTCTACTAGAAATTACCTTGGCTGAAGCATTTGAATTCGGGCAGCTAGTATGTCATTATATTACATTAGTGAATGTCTTTGAAGTATTTCATGGTCAATATAAACTATAGTGAGGATATTGAATTATTTATATTTTACACCATAAATGGTGTCAAGCACTAAAGTGATATAAGGTCTTAGTTAAACAAAGAAAATCAAGCCCTTGTTGGGCATGCTAAACATTGTGAAGTCGGCATCAAAAATGATCTAAACCCTATTGGGTTTCCTTAAGAATATATTAGTGGTGATATTATCCTATTGGTCACTTTGATTTTGACTTATTGTAAATTCACTTTGAAATGACTTGGCAACTTCTTTGCATCAATAGTTTGGATGTAATAACTTGATGGTGATGTGGCAATGATGGGTGTCAGCATCCATTGTAAATGACTTTGACCGCGGACTTATAAGCTCAAGATAGTTTGATAATTATTATGTTTTGTTTCATCAGACCTCAATGTATTATTAACTTTGAAAAAGTCATCAAATGACTTGAAAGAAAGGATGTTAGGCAAAAATCATTTGTTTTTCACCTTGCTTAGGGTTTGGAACCCTAGCCACTGCCATGAAGACTTTGTGATCTGCAATCTAGTGAAGTTCTCTCAGTCATAATACTATGTTTTTGAAATCAGCTCATTATGTGAGCTCGGCTAGCATATGGAATATCTCTAAGCATGAAAATTTTTTGTCGGTGGGTGATCTATCAAGGGAAGTCTAAGGCAATTTTGAATCTGGGTAGCCATGGTGATTGCTAACAAATCTATCTAGTACTTGTTTGATTTCCTCACAGCATGATCAGGTATTCTTTCCATTGCTTGAAGAAAGTTTCAAAAGGGCAATTATTGTTTCTCTTTGCTCGATTATGGAAGGAGAGTAAGTGGGTTGGTAGAATCTTATGTCAGGTTATCATGCTTTGAATTCGGTTATTCTTTCTCCTTTATCAGGTTTATGGAAATGTTATTTGTCTTATTCGAAGCTTGTGAACATTCTTATTTTTGTCATGAAGAATGATTATGATTCTTGGCAGCTTCTTTCAGTTATCAATTTATGGATAGATCATTGTGTTATGGAAAACGGTTATTATTTTGGGAAATTTTCTAGCAGTAATAATTTATGTTCAGATCTTGGTGGGTGAAGACATTTTGTGCTGAAAAGATGTTTCATTTTGCAGTCCACCTGTCATTGCATTCATGGTTTTTGGAACATAACTGTTACAATATTTTTTTCAATCTAGAACCTTCAGTGAAGTCACTTGACAGAATGTGTGCATATTTTGTAATATATATATACAATGATTAATCACTGTTCTAGAGCTGTAATTTTGAAAAATGTTAGAGTGAAAATCTTGATAATGAAACCTTGAAAATATGATGCAAAATTTATGTATCTAATGTGTGGTATTTTGGAGATTCAAGTATGAATCTTTAATATATTAGATAGATTAGAATGAGAGGTATATGAGAGTTGTATTTGAAACAGAGAAATCCTTTGATATATTATTGTTCTGAGTTCTTTAATATGGGGTTGGTGCTCCTTGAAATGGGTGTTTCTAAATTTGTAGAAGGTGTCAATGCTCCTTGGAATGGGTGTTCCTAAATTTGTAAGGGGTTGGTGCTCCTAGAGTGGGTGCTCTAAATTTTTCCAGGAAGGGTTTGTAAGCAGTGGTTTTAAAGCTTAAGCCAGTAAGGTAGCATTTCTGGAGTGGTTTTTCTACCCCAAGAGGGTTTTCCACTCATCATATTATTTATCTTGTGGTCTCATTTGTGATTTCTTTGCTTTAATGTGATAATGTTGTAATGATCCTTGTTTTGCTTTGATGTTTCTCATTTCAGTTCTTTAATGGTTGCATTCAACTCATGAATGTATTTATCATTGAAATACTGAGAGCATAAATTATCTAATTTTTATTTTATGGCAAATGCTATTTTTTTTAAAACACTGATTCACCCCCCCCCCCCCCACTCTCAGTGTTTTTTGACTCCAACAATTAGAAATTTTAGTGACAACATATAATATTTGAGTTGTTAAAAGGAATGCTAGCAGTGACCAGTCCATTTGAATAGAACACCCTTGTGAAGTAAATGTTGAATCAAGTGAAATAATTCAGCTAGTTTAGCAATGAGTCTAAGAATGGATTGTATCTTCCCTTGGAAACTATGCAACTAAGTTAGATTGGAAGGAGGAGGAATATCTATGATATCTTTCATTTTTATTAGGTCAACTTTGATACCTCTACGGGAAATGATGTATTTGAGGAGTTTTCCAAAAGTAACTCCGAAGACACATTTCTTAGGATTTAGCCTAACTTTATATTTCTCTAATATAGTAAATATCTTGTCAAGTGCATCCAGATGACCTGATCTTGTGAAGGATTTCCCTAGCAAGTCATCAGTGTAATCTTCCATAAGGATATGCATCATATCATGAAATAGTGTATTCATAGCCCTCTGATAAGTAGCTTTTGTAATTTTGAAACCAAATGGCATTACATTCAAGCAATAGGTACCCCAAGGACAAGTAAAATTTGGTTTGTGCTTGTCTTTAGGAGAAATTCTTATCTGATTATATCCAAAAAAAAATTCCATTAGTGACAACATTACATATTTTGCTATGAGGTCCACTATGAGATCAATGTTTGGTAGGGGGAAATCATCCTTGGGACATGCCTTGTTCAAATCTCTAAAATCTATACATATATAAATTCCCCCAGTTGGAATCAGATTTGATATCCATTCTACATAGTCTATTGATCTAATAAATCCAACATCTAATAGTTTTTTAATTTTGATTTGACCAACAAGGCAATTTGTAGGTGCATATTTCTTAGTTTTTGCTTTACAGGTTTAAAACCTAGATAAAGAGGTAAATGATTTATAACTAGCTCAAGATCTATCCTAGGCATTTCATCATAGGACCAGGCAAAACTAATTTCTCACAAAAAAGAAGCTCGTGAATTTTGGATTTTCTATCTTTGTCAAGGAAGCTACAAAATATTTAATCTTTGGATCTTTTGTTGTGTCAATATTGACTTCTTGTGATTTTTCCATTAAAAGTGGAGATATCTCTTGATTGGTAGGGATTATATCCAACCTTCCATCCTTAAGCACCTAAGAGAGTTTTTCACCCTCGGATACATCCTTTATTTTTACTTTTTCTTAGTCTAAAGGTGCCTCTCAATTTTCACATAGAGACCTATTCTTTTTTTATTTTTTCAATTTTGTGACTAGAAGGTGCAGTAGACTCCCAAAAATATGCTCTAGCATTGAGATCTAAGGTGAATCCAAATTTGTGATCTCCCAAGGGTATACTCTCTCAAATTTCCATAAAGTCAGCTATAGCTTCATCATTTTCAAAGGTGTCCAAGCTCGATGGTCCTTGTTGGTCCCAATATATGAGTTACAGGTAGACCAAAGGCGTGTTATCATCGGTATCTGCAAAGGTAAGTGACATAGTATATATAGTAAAGACTGAAGAATCATTCCAAGAATGATCATCAGTAGGTTGGTCATTAATAGGGTCATGATCAAAAAGGGGATTGTCATAAATATCATGACTAAACATAGGATTATCATAAACATGAAAGGATTGGGATAAAGTGGACAAGGTAAGGACTGATGACTCTTCAGGATCCCAAATATTTTGATCCAAGCTCGGCTATCAATATGTTGGTTTTCACAAGGATTTGGTCTAAATTAGCACCATTCTTAGGAGTCTCAACATCATCAAAAACATTAAGATATTCACCCGAAAGCAACTTAGTACTCGAAGTGTTCAATCTCAATGGTCGATACCCTAGCACTTTATTTTTATGCACACATTAAGGTTGAAGAGGTTCTATGATTCCCTACTTTTATGATCCCAAACCACTATTACCATCATAACCTTTCTATTTCATAATGTAAAATCATTTTCCATATTGTTTGACTAGAAATTGAACACATTCTTGATCTTCTTCATCTTTATATAGCCATGTAGAAATATCCTCGTCAATGGATTCATTATCAAGTTCTCCCCACTTAGTGAAAGTAGTGGGAGGATGATATTGAATCATGGTCTTAGATTCCTTTTTGATAGGACATGGTTTTCTATATGATTGAGGAGAAGCAGATAACTTTCCAATGCAAAATGAGTCTGTCATGTCTTATATTTGTCGCATCCTTTGTCTTCTATCTAGACCTTGATCTCAAGGAAGTATATGGAAGGAAATGAATATTTGGATAGAAATGTGGGATCAATATAGCGAGATAGAATTGAGAATGAGGCTTCCCTATTGATAGGTACTTGACATTCAGGAGTCCCTCTCAAATTATTGTAGTAATGGAAAGGATTAGGATCTCTTGATATTGTGATTTCTATTCCATTATAAGGGAATTTCAAGCATTGGTGATATGTGGAGGGAATGACCTTCATGGAATGAATCCATGGACGATTGAGGAGAAGATTGTATGGAAGGTCCAAATCCAAGACTTGACACTATTTTTTCCACTGTTGGACCAACTCTGATAGGAAGGGTGATAACACCCTTATAGGAACGTTGTGCATCATCATAAGCTTTTATTACAATCCTTTTTGATGTGTTGATACATGCCTCAAAGAATACCAATATAGTAACCAATTTCAAAGTACAAATATTCAATCTTGTTCCATCATCTACCAAAACTTGTCTAATTTTATGTTTATTTATGAAGACTTCGAGATGGAGGGCATCATTATGGTGAGGATTGTTTGGGGAGACATCATGCTCTATAAATGTGACATGATGGGTGGTAGAAATATATCCTACCATGGCCTAAAATTAGTTAACATCTAGATCAGTGGGGATGGAAGAACCTTGTAATGCTTTATCAAAGATAGCCCTATGTGCAGGGGACATGTGTAGTAGCTCAAGAATATATATCTGGGTAGGTGTTTTTCCTAGGTGATCCAATAGGCTGTATTGAGTGGGTGGTTGGGATCGAGAAGTGACTCCTTGAAAAATCATTTGTGATCTATGGGTAGTTACTACACACTCAGGACTCTTACCCTTGACAGCTATGGTTGAAACATTATTATCCACTTATTCAATATGATTAATCATATATTCATAAGCTACATTAGTATAATTGGCAATAATTTTGGTATTAGACCCTGAACTGGAGGCTTTCTCTTGATCATGATTTTGCAAAGGGTCCTTGAATATGGTGTGATATATGTTAGAGGGTCCATTGGGGTTATCAATTACTATATATCCTCATTCTATAGGATCTTGTATGATGTTCTTAAGTCTGAAGAACATGGAAGTTTTGTGTCCCTTATTCTTGTGGTATTCACAGAAGTCATTGTCATTCCATCAGGCCAGTTTATAAGGTCTTGTGTCATAATGTCTTACTTTTCGAAGCTAAATTGCAAGGAAGATAAGGTAGTGGAACACTTTCCTACACTAACCTTGAGAGGAGAATAATGCAAACTTTTACAAACCTTTAACAGTTACAAAAACTTAAACACAAATAAACACAAATATCATGTATACAACAACACAATGATTTACGTGGGGAAAACCCTTTCGAGAGAAAAACCCCACACTCCAAAAGCCACCCAATATATTATTCAGAAATCACAAAGATTACAATATACTTATAGAGAAAGCTTCTCACATGAGTATCACCACTCAGAGATCCAGAGGCAACACAGTCGCTATCAGACTCTCAAAGATCCAGAGGCAACACGGTCGCTATCAGACTCTCAAAATACATCGCAATACACGACTGTAATACAATACCCTCATAAAATAGGGGTTCCTTCTAGGGAAAATTAAGCTAATAAAATATCGGCCATTAGATATGAGACATAATGATGAACAGTCCAGATTTACAATAATAAAATATAAATAAAAATTTCCTTTCAGGGGCGCTGCCCCCAAGCCTCCATCAGGGCACGTTGCCCCTAGACCCCAGCCAGTGGGATGACCCCCCTGGACCCCTCATGGGGTGGGATCCCCCCATGCCCCCCCCTCGTCATCATCGGTTGAAAAACACCTTATGTATCAATAGTACATTATGTAATTGCAAGGTTGAGACACAGTTTCACAACATGAATGACAATGGACTGTAAAAGTTTCTTGGTTCTGCTAGAGGTGTGTATTGTCATCTTGGAGGTAGGTTAGCTCCAAGGGAACCACGTTGTGCATTGTTTTGAATGGCATTGGTGATGGGTCATTGTTGATTTCTTGCATCCTAGATGTGGTAGGTCCTTTGAGACTAAGGATAGGCTGAGATTTTTTTATCATTTTTACATCCACAACACCATCATTTGTCACATTTTTATTTCAGGCCCAAAGTTTGGATTTGGCATTGGATGTGCTTGGGTTATTGTTGGTTTCTTTAAATAAATCACAAGTCCTTTTACAACAAGGGCTTTCTCAATAGTGATTCCCTTTTGAATAAATTCATCAAATTTATTGGAATAATGGACTCGAAGGTGAAACATTAATTCTAAATTTAAGTTGTCAACAAACATTTTCACTAGTTTTTTCTCAAGTATATGACAAGGACATCTACTTGCCAAATTTCTCCACCTTTGTAAGAATGTTGCAAAAGTCTCTCCCTCCTTAGTATTGCATAAGTTTACTATGGTTATCTCATGATCAACATTATAGGAGAAATGTGATACATTTTTTAACTAATGCATCCCATGTCTTTGTGTCAGGAGGAAAATGTGCAAACCATTCCATAGCTTGTCCTTCGAGACTGCTTGGGAAAATACGCATCAAGTATGTTTTCTCATGTCGGAGGTCCAAACAAGTTGATCAAAAATCTCTAACATGGTCAATTGGATTTCCTTTCCCCTATATTTTTCAAATTTGGGTATCTCTAGATTTGGATGGAAAGGTGGCATATATAAACTCTTTTCAAAGGGATAAGGACATATGTCCTCCATTGTATAAGTCTTTTTCAATCTAGAAGTTTTCATATTGGCCATGTGTTGTTGTAAAGTTTGCATTTGTTGAGCCAATATATTTGTTGGTGTTGGAATAGTATTGGTTGGAGGATTGTAAGTTAAATTTTGAATAGGGTCAATGGATGGATTAAGTGTTTGATAATTGTGTACTTGATGGATAAGCAGGTTCTTCTGATTAGACATGTTTGAATATTAGTGTTGGGTCATTGGTTGTGTGAATGATGGGTTTGAATTTAATGTGATTGTGTGGGTAGATCATTGGTCGGGTGTTATGTGTCATCTAGAAAAGTACCTACTTAAGGAAGAAGTACTTCATTGTTGCGAGGAAATGTGAATCAAATTTTGATTTACTCGAGTAGGTGTATGGGTATGAATTGATGATATGTGAGTGTTTTGATTTTGATTATTTGTAGAATTTTTTAGATTTGGATTGTTTGTTGAAATGTTTAGTTGAAGTGAAGTGTTGGAAGATGTAGTGATGATTGCACTCACATGTTGTGAAGTATTGGTTGTGTTCATTTGTGGCATAGATTTTGGGATGTTTGATGGTTGGTTTTTACTTTTGGTATTTTGTTGCACAGATGTCACATTTCTTATTTACATTGTTGCTTGAGGTTTTGGTGACATTAAAAAGTGGATTAATGAATTGTTGTTCAAATTTAGGGGTGTGGGTATGTACAACCTTGTCACATTATGAAATTCCCTTCTACTTGGTATACTTGTGTTCAAGTATTGTGGGGTAGGATTGTTTGATGGGGGTACTATGTCAATAAAACTTATATCTCTGGTTGTCACTTTAGGTGTTGGTTCCATTATAAGCTTAGCCCATTTTTGTATGTTTTAAAAGATATCTAGTTGGGTCTTCTTCCATGACTGCCTCCATTAGGTCCAAAAACTTATGATCTTGTGAGGCTTTATCAATGTCTTCTAGGGAAAAACTTGGTAAGGTAGGTTCTATTTCATGTATGGGTTGTCAACTTGTGGAGGTCTCAAATTTCATGGTGCTTGTCGAATCAAAGATAAGGTCTATTGTAGGATCCATTTGAGATTTCTTGATTTGTGACCTAGTTTCAACCATATAAGACTTGGTATGTTAAAAGAATATTTTTGGGATTTTAATAGTTTTTAAAGAAAAAATTGGAATTTTCATGGTTTACGAAAGTGTAAAGGAGATTTTCTAGTCCCAATTCTCTAAGACAAAGAAGAGTCTACAAGGAGAAAATTATCTTCAACTACCTCAAATGTTAAGCTCAAGTGACAAAGGGAAAAAAAATGGAGGTTTTTGCAATATTTTATGTTTTATGGATATTTTGGAAAGATGACTTTAGAATCCGAAAGAGTAGGCCTCAAAGGTCTCAGGAGCAAGCTAACTAGATTTTCACAAGATGACAGCACAACATGCGGACGTCCCTACGGCGTGTTGTGTTGTTGTATGAACTAAAAATTGAGCAAGTTAACTAAAACACACAAAGCCTAATGACAACTCGAGGACTGAAATCCAACTATTTAACTAAGCTAACATAATGCTAGAATGATAGAAAGTACAATAAGAAGAATACTAAACATGCAAGAATATAAACTAAATAAAATGGAATGACAAAATATAAATGAGAGAAACGGACTCATGAGAGGTCCAACGCTATGTAGCCTCTTGCAAAGCTCCACATGAACAACCTACACAAAGAAACAAGGGAAAAGATTGGGGCTATTTCACATTTTACCTTAGTCAAACCCCTATTTTGGTGTTTCCACCTCCACGGACAGCCAAGAAGACAAGTAGATAAATTAATAGATGATAGACAATATAGAATGACAAGATAAAGAAAGTAGACACATTAGAATGTAAATATGTTATTAAAAAAAGATGATAATGCAAGTAAAAGAGAGTGTTTACCCTTCATTCAGCAAGATAGTAAATCTGAAAGAGAGTGCAACACTTGAGAGAGTTGATACATCGATGTAGAAGCCAAGAATGTGCAAGAGAGCTTGAGAAAAATGGTGTAGAAGTGATGTAGAATGATAAATTGAGAGTGAGAATGCAAGAATGAGAGTGATAGAGTGAAATATTGAATAAGAGAATGAAAGAATGAATGGAATAATGGAAGAATGGAATAATAACATGTAAAAACATTTTTTCGATTGTGTTTGAGACCATAGAGGCATTACACTTCACGATAAGGGAGAAGTGTAATGTCCCAACAGCCACAAACTCGAGAATCTTTTAGGATTTTTGTGTGGTGCCTTGACGTCTACATGTCGCAGAAGCGTCCCTAAAAAGAATTCCATCAGGATTGAAACCAAGGGGTTAAGGAAAATTTTGAAGACAAGGAAAAGTGGGATTTGCATTATCATCTTTATTAGGCTAAAGGGAGGATTATGTAATGTGAAATTGCATGGGGTACAATTTTACGACATTACATTTTTGCCCCACTTTAGTGAGAATGTGTATTCTAAACGGCTTGTCCTACTCCCATTGAGATGTAACTCCTTTTTTATTCGCCTATGTTGTGGGGAATGGTTCTTTCGTGTCGACGGCCAACCCAATCTTGGTCGCATGTGTGGCCTCTATGAAAGATTTGGAAGTGATGGTCAGGGATATGGTTCTACCGAATGATACCATTATTAATGCCTCCATCCCATCTGTTAATAATGTCCCATCTAAATCTTTTCATGACATTGTTGTTGGCGAGAGAGGAAGGTTGCCAGTGGGTGCCAAATTTGTGCTTGGAGACTCTGAAGTGGATCAAGAGGATGGCAGAGAAAGACAAGGTAAGAAATCCTCAGCTTCTCCCCTAAAATTTGTTTTTGATTCCCAATAATGCTTTGGAGGAGGCAATTGTAGAGGAGGACAATAGATTGTTAAAAACTACTATTTTATTTTTGGTCATCAACCCTAATGGGATTTTGGCCAGAAAATATATGGAAGAATGGTTATTTAATGTTTGGGAGAAAAAGATAGGGATGCAATTTTATTATTGTCGCATGATTCAGAAGGGTTTATATGTTATTTTTTCAATAACCCTAATTTTCAATTCGAGGCAATTAAAAAACAATTATGGAATGTTGCAACGGTGGTTTTTTGAGCCCTGGCTTGGAATATGGAGGTCGTGGAAGAGGAAGTATTGGCCCTCTCCAGCCCTCGATGGATAATAATTAAACACGTCCCTCCTAGATTATGGAAATTCATTCTATTGTTGTTGGAACCATATGGGAGTGTGTTAAAAATTGATGATACAAAAACCCCTCTCCCTTATTCTGATGCTCGGGTGTTGGTATCCCTGTCTCCAGGTAAAGAATTGTCGGGGGTAATTGAAATTCATTTGAAGATTGGTAATGTGTGTTGTGAAATTAAATCCCTAGGAGGATTAAATGCTTGCTATCTATGCAAGTGTGAAGGTCGCATAAGGAGGAACTTCCCTCTAATAAGAAATAGAACAAACTTCAAACCCACCTCTAGAGGGACTAATAAAAATAATAAGAAGGCCTCTAAAATGGAGGGTCGAGCAGAAAACAAAGGTAATAATACTAGGGACTCTCCATATTTTGACCCCACCTCACAACAACCTGATGAGATATTTTCAAACCCTAACTACAATAAATTATCAAGGATTAACCCATCATAAGAGGTGAACTCCGAATTGAGAAAGAATAATGTAGCAGCAATGTCTATAGAAGAAAGTTTAAATTCCCTTCTCTGCAAACTAGAAAACAATTCAAAGGAAAGGAATATTTTTAATGAAGACCACCCAAAAGGGAATGAGGAACCTGTTCCTGAAGCTCCTAAGAATTGAGGGAGGCTGGAAGGTAATTCAAAATTGAATGCACATCAGTTGGCTCTTCTAAAACTAATGCAACATAAAGAACCTAATGGCACTAAACCTAAATCAAACAAGGAAATTTACACTTTTAACTCTAAATTTTTCAAAGAGAGAAATGAGGTGAATCCTCATGCTAAATATTTCCTCTTGGAGGATGGTAGTGAGAAGGAAATACAAGCCCCTAGAGGGGAAAATAAAACTTTGGAAACTAGGGAAGGCCTCCAGGAACGGGATTTAGTTCGAAGTGGAGATCCTACTGAAAACATAGATGTTGGCCAAGATCCCCTCCCTAATGAAGGCATGGGAAATAGATCATATGCCCCTATAACATACAACACTATTTCATTTGTAGTTGGAAACAAGAAAGCGATGAAATTATGATCCCCAACAAGTCAAAGAGCCTTCCCAACCCTCGTGGTGGAGTGATGAGCTCTGATGGTTTTGCATCGCAATCAGGCATGGACTCTGCAAATGATATAAGTTTTTTGTCTACTAAGGATACCACTTATGGGGAAGAGACCCCCATGGAATTCACTGTGAAAAAGACTCTGAGGTATAGGAAGAAGAAAGACCTCGATATTAGTAAAGCTCCACTAGATAATTATTCCTCTCATCCTTAGAAGGATAATAGAAAGAAGCTTAGGGGGATCATCCCCCCTAGTGCAAAAAGAGTGGAAGTAGAAACCAGGCTTCCTAAATGCTTTGACAATTTTTGAAATGATAAAGTAACTCCCCTCAATGAATAAAACTAATGGAGGTTAATTGTATCTCCTGGAATGTCCAAGGACTTGAAACCCCTGATAGGAAGCATGTCGTGAGGAGTTTCCTAACTCAAAAGAAGGAGAAAGACTTTGTCTTATTGCAAGAATTAAAAGCTATTGGTTTCACTCTTGAAATAAGCCTAAGAGTCATATGGAAGGATGTTGCACAATACATTACCAATCATGAAAAAGGAAAAGGGGGAGCTGCCCTCCTGCTTGCAAAAAAATGGGCCCAACATTACAGAAGTTCAGGAGTCTCTCCTTGCAATAGGGCAGTCTAGGTGGTTATAAAGAAAGACACAAGTTGTTTTGTAGTATGCTCAATCTATGCCCCCAATGATTATAAATAAAGGATCATACTCCAAAACTAGTTTTCCACGTTGTAGGATATCCCATGGATTATTAGAGGAGACTTCAATTTTTTGGAAAAGGAGGAGGATAAATGGGGTGGAATGGGTTTTGATTGGAAAGGAAATGAAAGATTCTATTGGCAGAGGATGAAATCCAGACTAAGAATTGAAGACCCTATTGAAGGCCAAAAGAAAAATACTCAAGCAATCTAGTTTACTTGGTGCAACTCCTAGAAAGGGGGTAGAAGAATTTATTGTAGGTTGGATAGATTTTATGTCAGCAAAGACTTCTTTTCGGCCTCTCTAGTGAAAGAAAACTGCAAGGTTGAAGTTTTTCCCTACACTCTCTTGGATCACCATCCCATTAGGGCTAAGTTCTGCATGAGGATTGGGGTACCCAAAGTTGATGGATGCAATAATAGCTTATGCCTCAATACTAGTCTCTTGAAGGATATGGATTGTAGGAATACTATTCTGTGCCTAAGAAAAATAAATAAATAGATGTACAAATATTTATCTCCCATTGATAGATGGTCAATGAACACAAAAATATGGAGAATTATTTTCCAAACAATTGGGAAGAAAAGAGCTAAAGATAGTTGAAGAAAGAAGGTTATGCTCCAAGACAAGCTTCTCCAAGCTGAATCTGAGTTGCAATCCAATCCCATGGATGAAGCCCATACAAATAAGTTTTCTATGGTCAAGGACTCGCTCAAGAGGCTCCAAAATAATAGGATTAAAGGGCTAAGGGTAAGAGCTAAGATGAACTGGCTGGAAAATGGGGATAAAGGCACTAAGTTATTCTTTAGATGTATTAAAGAAAAATAGGCCAGAGAGCAGATAGATTTCATCTCTATGGATGGGTCCCTAGTGACCAATCAAGAGGAGATAAGGAGCCACTTCTTCTAATTCTACAATATTCTTTTCTCCTCAAAAAATTAAATGGAAGTTAACAACCGAGCAAAGGAATATATTAAGAGCCTCATCCCAAAGAAGATCACTGAGGATATGGAAAATGAATTGGGGAAAGAGATAACCCAAGAAGAGGTTAAAAAGGCTATTTTCTCCCTCAAGAATGATAAATCCCCGAGGGTTGATGGGCTTCTGGCTAAATTCTATAGAAAATATCTAGATTTGGTTTGTGATGACCTACTTGTGGTGTACAAGGAAGCCTTTGAGAAGGGTACTCTTGGCAGAAAAATTAATAAAGGAGTGATCAAATTGATTCCAAAAGAAGGTGGCAGGTCTCTAATCAAAATCTGGAGGCCCATTACTCTTTCAAATGTTTCCTATAAGATCTTTTCCAAGATTCTAGAAGAGAGGGTAGCTTTAATCCTCCCGTCCATAATAAATTCTACACAGATAGGTTTTATAAAGGGAAGATACATTCTTGAGAATTTGATCACTAGTTGGGAAGTATTAAACTAGGCAAGGGTGACAAATCAAAATGCAACAATGATGCTTTTGGATTTTGAAAAGGCCTATGATAGGATTGAATGGGATTTCTTGTTCTTGATGCTACAAGTCTTTGGTTTCCCTGAAACCTTCTGTCAAATGGTTAGAACACTCTTCCAAGATGCCACTACTCAGGTTGAGATTAATAGTGTTCCCACTCAGGAGATCCCTCTTGATAGATCTATAAGGCAAGGTTTCCCCTGGCCCCAACACTTTTTTGCATTGCCTCTAATGATTTACATTATCTTTTGAGGGAGAACTCTCTAGTTCCAAGTGTAAGAGGAGTTAGACTTTTGGATGGAAATGAACTTCTCAATCTCCAATTTGTTGATGATACCACCATTATGTCATTGTTGGAAGAAAGTAACTTTGCAAATCTGATGAAGAAACTGGAATTCTTTTGCTTGGCCTTGGGTGCAAAGCTTGCCCCATCTAAGTCTTGGTTGTTGGGATGGAAAGATAGACCCTTGGATTGGATTAGCAATTTTGGGCTTTACTGGGGTGGCCCTCATAAAATAGTAAGGTATCTTGGGATCCCCTTTGTTGTGGAACCATATTTGAAGGAGATGTGGCATTGGATTTAGGAGAAAATTGAAAGGAAAATCTCCAAGTGGAATAGGCAATTTCTTTCATTAGTTGGCTGAATACAAATCTGTCAAAAGATTCTCCCTTCATATAGCATTTATTTTGCTTTTGTGTGGTTCTTTAACTCCTATCAAATCAATGAAATGTAGAAAAGATTAAGGGCCTTCCTCTGGTTAGATGGGAAAGGGGGGAGGAAGAGATATGCAGTCAGTTGGGAATGGTGCACCATTGAAAATTCAAAAGGTGGGTTGGGACTGAAAGACTTAAAGATATAGGGCATTGTCGGGCATTGCCCTGGCTTCAAAATGGGTCATAGGGTTTTTGGAAGGGGAGGAACCTTGGAAAATCTTGGTCCGACAGAACATAATCAGAGTTGTTCCTAAATGTGCAAAGGCTTGGAAGTCCTTGCCTATCAGTGGTATCCTTAGTAGTGAGGAGGTTATGCTACCTGCAAGGTCCAATGTTTTTAGGACAATCTGGAAGGCCTGAGAAATGGTGATAAAGTGTCTAGATAATCATCAGTTCACCATTGGGGACTCTGGGACTGTTCAGACTCATAGATCTATTTGGTGGAATCTAAAACACAAAGGGAAACCTTTGGCACTAATACAAGGCTACTCTGTAAAAGGGTGGGTAGTCAAAGGCATTAGACTTTTCAATGATATTTTGAAAGAGGAAGACTGAAGGGATGGAATTATTTGAATGTTGAATTTGACTTACCACCTTCTAATTGGAGAACATACAAAATCCTCAAAGAGGCTTGTAATTGGCTAAAATTCCCTGTGAAAACCAAGAATAACTCCGAGCAGTTTAAATAATTTCAATGGAAAAGTGGCTCTAACATAAAAAAGATTAAGGTTAAATAATTGTATAACTTGCTAACAGGACACATTGATTTGACTGATCACTTGAATCAAACCTGGAAATTACAATGGGATAGAAATCAATGGCAAAAGGTTTTTCAAAATAACTAGGCTAGACAGATTGAAGCTAAACAAGCATGTTTTAGATGGCTCCTCACTCTCCAGAAACTCTTCGTTAAAAACAAAACTGATGGCTTGGAAATTTGTAGCTTACGTAAAGTTCCAGAATCAATTAATCATATCTTCTTTGAATTTACATTTGCTAAAGAAATATGGGGAATATTCTGCAATAAGAAAATTATATGGGATACCAATGGACAACTATTGTCTGAGATTATTTTGTTTAATCATAATATAAAGATGGAGAAAATTACTAAGCTATTTTGGTTATGCTTGTCCCCTAATATTTTATGGTCTATCTAGAAATCAAGGAATGAAGATACCTTTTAGGGAAGAAAGAGATTGCTTACTGAGTCTTCTAGGAGACTCATCTTTTATAACATTGCCATGCAGGTTTATATCATTGTGGCTCTTTCAAAAGACAAGTTTTGGAGATATTTAGAAAACAGGCAAGTTACCATTGACATAATGGAGGTGAGGTATGGACACTTATGGCCGGAAGGACACCCAAGTGTATATGTGTTTCGGGCTCTACAAGCATTTTGTCAAGATCTTGCAGGGGGCAAAATAAGGAAACTGAATACAAGAGACAAGTAGATCGACCTTCAAAAGAGGATATTTTTGTTGCATAGGCCTTGCTAGTCTTGGACGGTGATCATGGGATAGTCTAGAACACTTTGTGGACATTCTCCTCTTGCATATCCTTTTGTTTAGTATTTTTTGTATATATATATATATATATATATATATGTTCAGTGGAGTATACTTATATATGCTTTAATGTCTATATGGTGTAACTAATATCTCTTTGATATAGGGATGATGGACATATTCTGGTCTCACTCAAAAGGGGCTAGCTTTGGTAGCATGTAAAGGGATATACTTGGAGTTTTAGATACTGAATGGTTTTTGACACTTTGTAATGGGGGGTACTAAAATGGTGTTATGTGGGGATACTGAAATGTTGATATGTTGGGATACTGATTTAATTTTGAGAGGAACAATTAGACTATATGATCTATATTTTCTACTCTTACTATACTTAATACAAAAAAAAAAGTAGAAAGAGGTTGAAGAGAATACACCCAAGATGAAGAGAATGCAGGTCTTCAATCCAGTATATGGAGTAGAGAAGCTGAGCCAAGATGTGAAGAGGACATGATTCTTCCATCCTGTAAATTTGACTACAATCTCACCATAAACTTGTTAGTTGCATACAAACACGTTAAATGAAAAAGCGAAAAATAGATATGATAAATTTCATAGGCATGACATGACATGACATAATCTAATCAAATAAAAGACAATGCTGATAAGTATGGCTAGCAAGGCTAGAGACCATACGACAAGAAAATAGGCATGTGGCGACTACAAACTACATTGAAAGACAGTCATAGAAAAGACAAGACAAGTCTAGTCAGGTTGCCCCCAAGCTAGATGACAAAATCATAAGACATCAAGACATAGATGTTTTTAAGACAATTTTTTGAAAAATTAAGAATAAGAAGATATGATAGCCCCCGCTTAGAATGATGTGTGCTATGCAAAGAATCACATGTCATTCTAAGGAGAAGAGAAAGAAAAAGAGATGTTGTGGCATAACATACATAGTGAGATCTATTTGTGGGATGTTATCATGTCATGGAAAACACATAGAATCCACAACATTGAGAAAAATAGAGACGAAGAAATCAAGAGCATAGGGAGATCCAATTATTTGGGGTTAGAACTAATCATAGATATAAATAGATAAATATAGTATAATATGTATGAACTATCATCACCCCCCTAATAAATCAGAATGGGAAGAATAGTACATGAAGACAAAATAAAAATAAAATTTGGGTCAACATGGAAGAGGCCTAAATACCCCGACGCTTTACATCATTCTCAATATGAAAGCCAAATTACACAATGCATCTAAGAATGATAAGGAAAATAGAATAATTTTTACCATAGGTCTTTTCTCTTGTATCCAAGTACCTACAAGGGTATCAAGGGTCCTCCAGGTGAGAGCACAAACATAAATAAAGAAGCATGATGGAACAAAAACAAACACACAATTCTAAGCTAAATATAAAGAAGAGGTACCGCCCTAGTCTGATATCTCCAACAATTCATCTTTCTCCCAATCTAGATCATCATAGGGGAGGGAAGACGAGCCTATAGGGGGGATAGAAAGGGTGATTTTTTCCAACTCACCTATAGCAAGGGCCAAGGAGGAGGTTGCCTCAACGTCCTCATCAGCTAGGTCCTATGAGGCTAACATCATAGACTTAGCAAAAATAGAAGAAAGAGTAGGAATATCCTTCATCGAGTCAAACATACACTTCTTTGAAGTGAAGTGTTGTGAATGAACAAAAATATTATGGACTAGAGAGTCATTTCCAACCTCTAGAAGAGGGCTAGTGACAAAATTTGGGGAAGGAGGTGATGTAATCCTCACGAGGACAACACAATCCAAAGCAAAATAAGATGAAGGAGGTGAAGAATACTTTTGCAACCATCATTTGGAATGAGGTCGTGCTCTAACTTACACTTAAGCGAAGGATGGGACATCCTCATAGAAGAGGCAGAAGAAGAAGGAGCAAAAGCCACCATAGACACAAGCTTTTTGTGAGGCATGTTGATGGGCTTAAGCAAAGGAAGGAGATCTAGTAGAGAGGTAATCAGAGGTGGCCCTATAGAAGGAGCAATGACAACTTTCACCCTTTTAGGGTGAGGCTCATTGGATCCTCGGAGGAAGTCGAAAGCAACACAAAGGTAATGGGAACAGAAGCAGAAATGGAAGCAAAAGAAAATACAACACTACAACAAAACAGGAAATTAGCGCCTAAAATAGTGTCGGATTTTAGTGCATTTTATTTCATGAATTGGGCACTTTTGTTGGCACAAAAATCGGCACAAAATGGTATGCTCACTTTGGTGCCAGATTTAGCGCCAGGTTTAGCACCGACTTTTGTTGCTTCCAGTTTGGCTTCCAATTTTTCTTTTGGTTTTGCTTCTTGTGTTGCTTCCATGTTTGCTTCCAGTTTTGCTTCCAGTTTTTCTTCCAAGTTTGCTTCCAGTTTTGCTTCCAGTTTTGCTTCCAGTTTTGCTTCCAGTTTTTCTTCCAGCTTTGCTTCTAGTTTTTCTTTCGATTTTGCTTCCAATTTTGCTTCCAATTTTACTTCCAGTTTTGCTTCCAATCTTTCTTCCAATATAACGTCGCTTCTTGCATCTAGCTTTGCTTCCATTTTTGTGTCTTTTTTTGCTTCTAATATGGCTTCTATTATTGCATCTTTTGTTTCTTCTAAAATTGCTTCCATTATTACTTCTTTGTTTGCTACCTAAATTGCTTATGTTTTTGCTTCCAAGATTGCTTCTAGTTTGCTTCTAGTTTGGCTTCCATTGTTGCTTCCTTTTTTTCTTCTAAAAATGCTTCTTGTTTTGCTTCCATTTATTAATTTAATATGTTTTATTTCAATTTAATTAGTTAAATATATCATGTCTCTTAAATAACTCATATGATTAAATAAAAAGATAATTATTATAACATGATCATCATTTATAATTAAAACAAGTGATTCAAATATCTATATAAGTAGATCAAAACAAGTGATTAAAACAAGTGAGTCAAATATCTATGTAAGTGATTAAAACAAGTGAGTCAAATATGCCACTAGTTTAATAACATGTCAAAATGATACATGTCCAACAGTCGACATAAGTCAAAATGATACATGTACAAATGATATAAGTAAAATCAATAAATTATATAGCTCAAAATGATATAAGTCAAAATGATACATGTCCAAATGATATGATTCAAAATGATACAACTCAATAATATGGTATTGTAGGTTGTGAAAATGATACATATTATAGTAACCATGAAAAGAGGCATCATAATGATATATCAGCAATGATCCATGATGCAGTCTATATGATCATGAATGTCACTGGCTACTACTAGCAACTGCCTCATCATCATCATCACCATCGTGATCATCATCGTCGGCATCATCATCATCATCGGCCTCGGTGTATTTTATATCTACCTCATCATCATCCTATGGAATGTGATCTGTACCAGAACCAACATATTTTGGATCTATATCATGAGGATCATCTTGATCTTCTGGAAGAACCATTTTCTGCAAAAAAAAATCATTTAAAATAAAAGTTTATTATTTATTTCATGCAATAATTTATTTTTTTGTTATATATCTAATATTACAACATGTGAAACAAAACCATAATCATATTAAACATTATCAAAGTGCACATACCATAATAAAATTTCAAAAAAAATACAGCTAATATGTCATTCCAATGATCTAAAACATGCAACAATTCTAATAAACATTAGTAAAATATGCCAGCATTTGGTGGAAGAGGAAGAAATATGACTAGAACTCTAGAGGCCCACCATAATAGATTTCAATATTCAACCATGAGAGCAGAAGAGAGAGTTGATATCATGTATCAAAACATTAAGCATGCATTCTTCCAGCCAGCAGAGAAGGAGATGATTACTTTACTTCATTTTCATTTGTATAACCATATCATGGTGTACACCAAGAAGACCAAGGATCTCACATTTATGTGGAGGTAATGGATGTGGTCCAAAATTTAGGAGGGGCAAGAAGGTCAATGTATGATCTTGATGAAATTGAGGAAGAACAGCAAGAGAGGGACAAGAAAAATAAAATCAATGCAGAGTTTCAAGGATTTGTCAAGCTTGTAACAGAGCTATGGGAGCAACCATGACATCTAAAATATTTTGAGCTAGATTTTGATATGCTAGATATACCATTTAGAGAGCTTGGTTTTCATGGAGTTCCTTTCAAAGCGTCTGCTTTTATTGTTCCTATGGTAAATTGTTTGGTACAGTTGATGGAATTACCTTTCTTAGTAATCACTATTAGTGGGATTGAGATTGTTAACCTTGAGAGAGTAGGACTTGGGAAAAAGGAATTTGATATGGCTATTATTTTCATCCTATACAACCATTGCAAGAAAAGTTAAGATAGCATCAAATAACAAACAATTTTAAAAATAATATGAAAACTTTTAGTTGCTGTTATGTCAGGAATAAAATAAAAGGAAACAATGTTCCTTCTAGTGGCTTGATGATTGAAAATTAGGATTCATTGAATTTCAGTGGAGTAAAATGAAAATTAAAAGTATTTGATTCATATAATATATGTACATTAAATAGTTTATGGTGCAAAATCATTTTTTGATGCCTTCTATAGCTAAATGTTACTCATTTCAGGCATTAAGAAAATGAATCCCACCTAGAGTTTGTGTGACATTGTTTTTTCCCTAGCATCCTTTCCAAAATCATCAGCCTCAGCCTGATTTGGGATAAAACATCAATAATGAGAAAATTAACAAAAAATAAAAAGTGAATAATACATAATCTATGTTGTAAAGTTAAAAAGTCTTACAAAAATGCATACAAAACTCCAAAACATTTTCCATTTGTTCTCTAAAGTTTAGTCCAATCAACCAAAGCAAGAAACATATATCTTATTACTATTTAAATCAAAAGAAGATATTTGATATACAATTCAAAACATCAGCATATGAGCTAATTTGTTAAAGTACATGTTCTCCTTCAAGTACCGATTCCTTGATAAACTCAATTTGGTCCTCAAATACATACCTGTCACAAGTTTCAAAGGAATCTATCATCAGAATCTAACCATGAATATATATAACAATCTAAAACATTCATAATCATAGACAAGTGCTTTACAAATTCTGCTACACATTGATGTATTCTTCATGTTGAATTGAGTGTTTAGAGCTATGATAACCACATTCATGTCTTGGGGGAATCTCATTGTCTAAGGAAGAATTCAAAGTTCCTTGGAGTAGTAATAGAATTCAACATCGACCATATGGTGTCTACATTTAAATAATTCAGAATGGTCAAGTTCACTGAAATGCACCTTGTGATTGGAAAGAAACCGACCATAACTCCCTATAAAATAGGAAGTTGGCAAAGAAGGAGAAAACAATCCCTTGCAAACTAAAAACAAATTAGTAGCCTGAGAAGCTTCTTAGAGGCTTACACAAGAGACAAATCAAGAAGCTCAAAAGACATGCATAACTTTGATCATAAAAGTAATGCCATGGTAACTGTTTGGCTCCACAACATAAGAAAGTTGTTTTAAAATCTTTCTCAGCCACATAATATTCACGAGTTCCAAAATCAGAAATCTAATAAAAAATTATTCACTTGACCTTGAAGTTTCAATTAGTATGCTTAATATAGGATTTTATGTTATAAAAATATATTCCAGTGGCATATGAAGTCAATGGTGAAGCATATTATTGAACTAAATCCTCTAGTACATTACTTATACAAGGATAATTTGTATTCCCCTAGTGGATGGCCTAAGCAATGTGTTGTGAAACATACCATCTATCTAATACCTAAGACTGCCTCTTTGTAATGCTTCTATAACACTATTCAATTATTGGGGAATGATGAAGAGATCAATGAAATTATGGAAAGAGAACACAGCTTCATTTCTGAGAACAAGAAAAATGAAATTACAGTTACATACATCAAAAGGAAATAGAACCATATTTGTTTTCATAATTGTGAACCATATCATTGGTGCAGGGCACCATGTAACTTCATGCCTCCATGGGGAAAATTTGTAAAATTTGAGTCTTCATCATATTGTGATTGTGAAAAGGTCATGTTTGGACCATTTTAAATGCATTTGAGTCATTAATAGGTTTCAAGGAGGTTTATGAATCCAAAATGCAAAAGTTGTCATTTGTAGCAAAAAAATGCAAAATTGCAAAATACAAAAAAGTGGAATGTGAAGAGTCATTTTGTAAATGGAAGGTTGTTGGCTGATTGTAACTAAAGGATCAGTTAGATAACTATTATATACACCTTTAAAGAGCCTTGTGAAGGAGTGGAAGAAGAGAGTACATTGTATCTTGAATAAATTTTGAATAAAAGTACCCTGTTTTGCAGATTTTAAAATTTTCTTGATGTTCTTAGGCATGGTACTAGTCCGTACAGTACTATCAAGCTTTCTTTTTGGTTGGGTTTGATAGAGATTTTAGTTATCTTTCAAATAAATCTGGTTTGAGTTAATTTCATTGAGTTTTAAGCTTTTTAGAGCCATTTTTCTGAGGGCAGTCTAGAAACCCTCATTTTAAGGGTTTGAGAGTCAAATAAAAGCATAAAACACAATTCCACTAATGTAGACCTCTATAAATCAGTGGAATGGGTTAGTTTAGGTTTCTTTTCAATTCTGGTTGTTTTTGCAAGTGCATGGGTAGTCAAGTTATAGGATTTCTATTTCTGCCCTAGTGATTTTTCATCAATTTTGAGCATGAAGGCATAGCTACAAGTTGCGATTTTCTACAAATGCAATGTTGAAGGGTTGGATATGGTTTGGATAAAATGTGTAGACCTATTATAAGGTTTTTTAAGTGTTGTAAAATTGGTTTGTGGTTTGGAACAGTTATTTCCAATAAATCCTCTTGCATATGAGCCAAAATTAGGCCTCTAAGATAGTGGGACAGTCATTTTTTGAGGGCTTCTTTCCAAAATAATCTCATTCTATTTTATGATATGTTTAAGAAGGCCAAAATGGTTTCTTGAAAATGTCTTCTTTTTTTTGGAGATTCAATCTGGTTTAAAAGATACACCCGATTTTGTCTATGTGGAACACTATAAGCAATTTGTCTTCTTGAGTATGAATAATTCAATAATGAAAGAACCAGTGTTCTAAGAGTGTTTTTTTGGCTTAATCCTGTAAATTCTATGATTTTTAAGGCGTGGTAAAGGTTCAATAAGAGTTTTGTGTCTTAAAACCTCTTTTTGGTGTATTTGGAGCTTGGAAAACCATGTTTCATTAAAGTAAATTTGTGAATGTTGAGCATGAAGGCATAGCTACAAGTTGGGATTTTCTACAGATGCAATGTTAAAGGGTTGGATATGATTTGGATAGAATTTGAAGACCTATTATAATTTTTTTGAAGCATTTTCAAATTGGTTTGTGGTTTGGAGTTGTTATTTCCAATAAACCCTCTTGCATATGAGCCAAAATTAGGCCTCTATGACAACGGGACAGTCATTTTTTGAGGGTTTCTTTCCAAAACAACCTCATTCTATTTTTTGACATGTTTAAGAAGGATGAAATGGGTTCTTGAAAAAAAAAATTGAGATTCAATCTGGTTTTAAAGATACACGTGATTTTGTCTATGTGGAACACTACAAGCAATTTGTCTTCTTGAGTATGAATAATGCAATAGTGAAAGAACTAGTGTTCTAAGAGTATTTTGTTGGCTTAATCCTATCAATTATATGATTTTCAAGGTGTGGTAAAGGTTCAGAAAGAGTTTGGTTTCTTAAAACCTCTTTTTGGTGTATTTGGAGCTTGGAAAACCATGTTTCATTAAAGTAAATTTGTGAATGTTGAGCATGAAGGCATAGCTACAAGTTGGGATTTTCTACAAATGAAATGTTAAAGGGTTGGAGATGGTTTGGATAGAATTTTCATACCTATTATAAGGTGTTAGAATCTTTTGCAAAGTGTTTTGTGGTTTGGAGCAGTTATTTCCAATAAACCCTCTTGCATATGAGCCAAAATTAGGCCTCTAGGACAGCGGGACAGTCATTTTTTGAGGGTTTCTTTCCAAAACAACCTCATCCTATTTTTTGATATGTTTAAGAAGGATGAAATGGGTTCTTGAAATTTTTATTTTTTTGGAGATTCAATCTGGTTTAAAAGATACACCCGATTTTGTCTATGTGGAACACTACAAGCAATTTGTCTTCTTGAGTATGAATAATGCAATAGTGAAAGAAAGATTGTTCTAAGAGTGTTTTGTTGGCTTAATCCTATCAATTCTATGATTTTCAAGGTGTGGTAAATGTTTAGTAAGATTTTGGTGTCTTAAAACCTCTTTTTGGAGTATTTGAAGCTTGGAAAACCATGTTTCATTAAAATAAATTTGTGAATGTTGAGCATGAAGGCATAGCTACAAGTTGGGATTTGCTACAAATGCAATGTTAAAGGGTTGGAGATGGTTTGGATAGAATTTTCAGACCTATTATAAGGTTTTTGAAGCATTGGAAAAGTGGTTTGTGGTTTGGAGTAGTTATTTCCAATAAACCCTCTTGCATATGAGCCAAAATTAGGCCTCTAAGATAGTGGGACAATCATTTTTTGAGTGTTTCTTTCCAAAAAAACCTCATTCTATTTTTTGATATGTTTAAGAAGGACGAAATGGGTTCTTTAAAATGTTTTTTTTTTTTGGAGATTCAATCTGGTTTAAAAGATATACCCGATTTTGTCTATGTGGAACACTACAAGTAATTTGTCTTCTTGAGTATGAATAATCCAATAATGAAAGAACTAGTGTTCTAAGAGTGTTGTTTTGGCTTAAACCTATCAATTATATGATGTTCAAGGTGTGGTAAAGGTTCAGTAAGAGTTTGGTGTCTTAAAACCTCTTTTTGGTGTATTTGGAGCTTGGAAAACCATGTTTCATTAAAGTAAATTTGTGAATGTTTAAGTGATCTTACAAAAATCTGTGTTTGTGTCTTTGAATACCTTTGAAGCCCACCATGCTCTGCATCAATCATCTCCATTTTTGTCTTGTTCAGAGAAAAATGAACATACAGAAAAACAGTGCAATTGTCTTATGAAGTGGGTTCTGAAAAATGAAAATGTAAAATGCTTGCAAGAAAGGAGAAGGATATGCAAAATATTACAAACCCATGGTTTAGGGTTTATGGGCCAAGCCCCAAATGTGGAAGGATTTATTTTTCTTTTTAAGAAGTGAAAAATCGTACCAAAAGGCTTGCACTCATTTTTTTGAGAGCTCGTATCTACAATAGGAGTCACGGGTTTTAAGAAAACCCCAGATCAAAGACAAACCCAGAATGCCATTGAATAGAGCGTGCAACCATAATCATGGAGCCATGAAGGAGGCTCAAAAATATAATAAAGAAAAGTTTACACTCTGTTCTTTTTGAAAATAGAAAAAATATTCTAGAGAGGCTGTGACCAAGCTATCACCAAGAAAGAGGAAAAAAGGAGAAATAAAAAATTCTTTCATCGTTTGATCAAACCAAATATGGAGAGTATGATTTGTTCCATTTATTTTTCTACTGAGCTAAGTCCAGAGAAGCTGAGCCAATATAGAAGGGTTACAAAATAAGGATGCATGGTAGAAATAAAACACCCATTCATTTGTATCTATTGAGTTCAAATCGAGCTTGTTTTGACAAAAAACGGAGGTAAGATATAGAGAAATGGTGCATAGAAACTTACTCACCTTCTTGTTGTTCGAAGAAATGCGAGCTCCAGAAGTACTTTGATATCAGCCTCAAGACAAGAAAGGTATCTACAGAGTAAAGCAAGAGAAAAATGCATGAGAATCTGAGAAGGAATATCTTTGAAAACACATTCAGATAAGTGGAAACAATTGATGAACCATGAAAGCTTTACCTGATTTGGCCACAACAGAAATTTCTATGAAGAAAACTCTTAAAATCAGTGAGAAAATTAACAGATACTCCTTCAGAAAGCTTGAGGTTTCAAACTCTAATGATGGTGGCATGTGTAGGGCAAGGGAGCTCGAAAAAACCAAGTGAAAATGAGAGTTAAAAGTCAAGGCTTGGGTATTTTGTTCTAACTCATCATGGCGGAAAAAATATTGATGTGAAAAAACTCAAATATGTTTAATCATTAAATCTTTTCATATTCAAACAAAATTAGAAAACAAAATACATATATTTTTATAATAAAAAAATACTATTATCTATTAAATTTATTAATTTGTATGTTCAATTAATAATTTAAAACTATTGATGTTATTTTATATAAAATAAAAATATGAAAAATATCTTTAACAATTATTAATTTTAATTTTAAAATATATATTAAAAAAAATATATATTTAAATAAAACTAAAATGAATATGAATTAAATATATAATTTAATCATTAAATTATGGTTTTAATTATTATAATTTAAAAAAATTGTGTGATTGTGATTGTGATATTACATTAGATTCCTTGCACCCTAAGATTTTTTTTAATTAAAATAGATCTGCCTCTTGCATTTCTTCCAAACCATTCATATTATTATTGTGAAAAATAAATTATAATGATTAATATTCAACATATAAATTTTATTATTATTTATTTATTTTATAATATTTTACAAATTAAATATTACAATTTTTAATTGAAAAGAAGATAAAAATGCCACTTAATTCAAATGCTATTAATTCTCAAATTTGAGATCATACTATTATCTTCATATTATCCTTTAAAAACATTTTTTTATCCTTTACTCAAAAAATTTAAACATGGGCAATTTTGTAGATGATTGAATACAGAAATGAGGTGTATTATGCCATAAAATGTACAAAGGGGATATAGTTGAATTTTTATGCCCTTGCAGTCACACCAAGGGTATAGGGTTGAGGGTCCAATGTATAGGGTAGAGAGTATAGGGGTTGATGGATTAGGGTAGAGGGTAGAGGGTAGAGGGTAGAAGGTAGAGGGTTGAGGGTTTAAGAGTTGAGGGATTAAGGGTTGAGGGTTGAGGGTTGAGGGTTGAGGGTTGAGGGTAGAGGTCGGTTTAAGGATTTAGGGTTTAAGGGCTGAGGGTACTGAGAGTTTAGGGTTTAGGGTTGAGTGCTTAAGGGTTGAAGGGTTGATGGCTTAAGGTTGAGGGATTAGGGTAGAGAGGGATGGATGGATAGAGCGAGAGATGGAGGGAGAAGTGAGATAGAGAGGAGACTAGAAGAGGAGGGAGGGACATAGATATATGAGGGTTGAGGATCCAATGTATAGTAGGGTAGAGGGTTGAGAATTGAGGGTATAGAGTTGAGGACCTATAGGGTTGATGGTTTAGCATATTGGGTTGAGGGATTAGGGTTGAGGGTAGAAGTTTTAAGGGTGTAGGGTTTAGGGTTTAAGGGTTTAGGGTTGATGGTTAAGGGTTGAGGGTAGAGAATTTAGGGTATAAGTTTGAGGGTAGATGGTTGAGAATATGTGCCAAAATCACTGGTATTACCCTAGTTTTGTCACCGATCAGTTAAGCATTCATGTGTTAAGTTCATGCTTTTACATATGTACCGTTGGATGATTGTGAGAGAGGTGTGGTAGCATGGTATACTTCCATACCATGAGAGATTTCTTATTGCCTAGAGGTAGTGCGGTGTATACCACCATACCACGAGAGGCTTCTGACTGTCTGGCAGTAGCACAGTATACTGCCACCCCGCGGAAGCCTTCTAGTAGCCGAGCGGTAGTGCAGTTACCGCCATACCACAGAAGTCTTCAACCTATCAAGCGGCAGTGCGGGGTATATGTGAACTTGCTTGACAGATGAGGTGTACACCAAATAGTGGAGGACGTTGCTAACTTGGCTCTAAACTCGGCGCTAAATCTGGTGCTAAATCCAGCACTAAACCTGGCTCTAAACCCGACACTAAATCTAGTGCTAAAGTAGGTGCTAAATTCAACACTAAAGTAGGCACTAATTAGAGCCTAATTTAGTGCCTACTTGTTCTGATCGGCGCAAAAAATGCCAAAAATGGGGCTAGCCTGATAAATAGCATCGACTTTTTCAAAAAATTGGAGAAAAATACATTAAAATAGTGGGTGGAGGCAAAAAAGGGAGCTAATCATAGGGATTTATTGTAGTACAGGAACAGAAGCATAGACAAAATTGGAAGCAAGAATAATAGGATCCCCCTCGATCTTCTACAAAGCTTGGCATTCCCAAGCCAAGGCTCGTCGATGAGACTTACGCTCATGTGCAAGACGATTGTGATGGCTATGGGCACTAGGAGATGCAGCATGAGAAGACTCTAGAGGATCATGTTCCACTAAGGGAGTAGTCTTCACAATCACTACTAGTGAAAGAATATACTCCTGAGGGTCTTATTCTGTTGGAGGCACGCTCTTCATAGTCATTACCAGTGGAAGATTACACTCTTGAGGAGGAATAGGAGGAGGAACAAAAATAGACATGGGGTCTCAACGACTGGCCTCTTTCCCTTGTCTACCTTATAGGAAAGTGGGAGAATATGAGGATGCCTCAAAGGTTGAGAACCAAGAACAACGCCATGTGCATGCTTCCCCTTTCCATATAGGGTGGGTCAGGGTACGGTGGGTAGGACAGGAATCTAGAACACCTATGGTTTAGACCTCCACAACATGGGTGCCTCCCTGTTTCCTATGCTAGGAATAGTAGGAGGAACTAAGGACACCACAAAAGGCTGTGAATCCTTAGAAGGAGAAGGCCCAAGGGTGAGAGTCTACTTTTCCTTAGCCTTCAAAGAAGAATTCGCAAGGGACAAGGAATGTTGTTGCACACACATAGAACCCTTCAGATAAATGGCATGAGAAGAAGGTAGAAAGACACCACTAGAGACCAAACCTCTAGTCATATACCTAAAGTAGGCCCTATATAGAAAATCCCCTCTAGGTGGAAAGGGTCCAATTGGAGCAGGCTAAAAATGGTCTAAAGATAATTGCCCATGTGACACAAGTGGTTTGTATCCAATTTACTAAATAGTGTAAACCATGTCATCATTAGTAAAAATTCAAACATTTATGGATAATGGAGGCGACTACATTCATGGAGACCAGCCTTTGAATGCCTAGCCTCACACTGAATAGGTTAGATTTTGATATCATAACAAATGGGACCTCCAGAGACTTAGATCCAACAAAGAGAGAACCAATATGTGCAACAGAAAAACCATCATGGGTATGGAGCGTGGTCTATGACTCATCATATTTCTCCTTATATAAATTGTTTATGAAAAGGGTCTCCTATGTGATGACATTGACCCAACTTGTAGGGTCAACCATAATGATAGTCATGACATTATCATTGATTCGAGCGGGTATGTACAATGAAGAAGGTTTCTTGTTTAATGGTAGGTAACGTGGTGTGAATGTTATATCAAGTGTTTTATCCACATGACCTAAAGGAGGAACATGAGCGAACCAAACCCTGTTCACATACTCAGATGGACTAGGATCAATAGCTAAAGAAGAAGCAGTTGTAATCAAGTTAGCAAAATGTGATGGGAAAGGATCTATGTATATCTGTAGCTAGCTATTAGGCTTCTCTATGGATTTATTCAAATTTTTACTTTTACTATCAAGTTGGATGGTACCATTGTCAATGTGGTCTTGTATAGCATGACAAAGACACACGCATCACTCGGTATCATGACCTGATACTCGATGATATTGGTAAAATTTATATGTATCATACCATTGGGGATAGGGCTCGAATAGTAGTCTTATCTCTAGAAGATAAATTACACCATCTTTTAATAATCTCTCATGGACGTTTGTATAATATTTAGACAATTTTGTAAAAAATCTATTTCATCTTGTAGAAATTTTGTTAGTAGGAATAGATACCATGTTTGCTACTGTTTTATTCTTTTTTGACTCTCCAAAGACAGGCATGGCTAATCGACCATCTAAATAGGAGGATGAGGAGGAATCCCCTACCAAGCAACCATTTGTGATACACATGCACCACAGCACACAGATGAGCAAAAGAAGGATATTTTATTAGAAGGAATTTATCTTGCAATGTCGGCAACAAGTTTCTAATGAACACACATTGTACGTCAGAATCTGGCAAGGCATAAGAGACTTGAGAAAACAAAGCCTGATAACGGGCAATAAAATTAATAACTTTTTCATGAGCCCCCTACTTGCATCGGACGAGATTGGTAAAGGTGATCTTTGGTCTGATATTTTCTTGGAACTATTGCAAAAACTAATTTACCAACTGATCAAAAGAAAAGATAGAATTATCTGCAAGCAAGCAATACCATTCCAAAGCACCATCCTTGAGAGAAAATGAGAAAAAAAATTCTAACAAAGCATCATGGTGAAAGAAATCAATACACATGGCATTGAAAGATGATACATGCATCTACAAATCTCCTATGCCACTATACTTTTAAAATTTAGAAATATCCACCCCTTGTGGAATAGGGGTATTCAGAATAGAAAAAGACAAAGGGTTACATAGAAAATATAGTTGAAACATGGGTTGAGAGCTATAAATATCCAAGCTCGTCAACTAAGATTGCTTTTTCCCTATGTTCTATAAAAGAGCAGTAAGGATGGTAGCTGACGGAGGTTGACTAGTTGAAGCACCAGAGGTGGGGATCTAGTTTCTAGATCTAGAGACTCTGAATCCCAAAGGAACATGATTCACTTTGATAGTAGGAATCTCTTAGGGTAGGGTATTGGTGTTAGCAACAACAAAAACAAAGGTAATAGCAAGACTCATGTCAATCATATGCACAGACACTCCTAGCATCGGAACATGTAACTAGTGGCAAGTGATTTCTGATTGAACATCTTGAGGATTACCCAACATAGAAGTGTATGAAGCAACATGGGTTTCCATTATATTTTAAATCCATCAAAGCCACTCCAAACCTCTACAATCAATCATAAGCAAGTTCCTTATATTGTTTAAGGAGAGGAATAGCTTGAGAGTATGAGTCTTATTTTTTAAGAAAATCTTTGAACTCTCCCAATCTCACTTCCAAAGAATGAAATTGCTCAGAAGGAACCCTGAGAACAACTTCCTTGGCTAAGAGCAAGAGTTAGAAGGAGAGGTTGGTAGAGTATGTGCTTCAACTTCAGCATGAGGGGAGATCTGGTAGTGAGTCCCATAGAGAACTCCTCAAAATTCGGACCCTAATCAGGAGGACTGAACCATCTCCTATAATCCATATCTAAATGTTGGTAACTCCTTACTACGTGCTTGGAGGTAGAAGAATGGGTCATGAAACTTATAAAAGGGTGTGACAACACTCTATCCAATACACGTCCTGACAAGAGAGAAAAAAATTGACAAAAAGATAAAGACAAGAATAGGTTCACGTCAAGTTCGCCAAAATATAGAGGATATTTGCTACTCCCAAGTCTCTGAGATGGAAAAGAGTCTACGAGGAGGAAATTATCCTCAACTATCTCAAAAGCTAAGCTTAGGTGACAAAGGGCAACAAAGGGGAGGTTTTTATAATATTTTATGTTTTATGGCTGATTTTGGAAAGAGAACTTCAAAAGCCAAAAGAGTAGGCCTTAGAGGTCTCGGAAGCAAGTTGACTAGCCCTCAACTAGAGGACAATAGCGTGGTGCACGGATGTACCTACAACGCATTGTGGTCTCCTACAAACCGAAAAATAGAGAAAGCTTATTGAAACACATAGAGCCTACTGACAACTTGGGGACTAAAATCCGACTATTTAACTAAACTAACAAAATGCTATCATGATAGAAAGTACAAGAAGAAGAATATTAAACGTGCAAGAATCTAAACTAAATAAAAAAGAATGATGAAAGATAAAAGAGAGAAATGGACTCACGAGAGGTCAACGCTATGCAACCTCTCGCAAATCTCCACATGAACGACCTAAACACATAGAAACAATGGAAAAGGTTGGGGCTATTTTGGAGTTTGCCTTAGTCAAACCCCTATTTTGGTGTTTCCACCTCCATGAATAGCTAAGAAGACAAGTAGATAAATAAATAGATGATAGATGATATAGAATGAAAAGATAAATAAAGTAGACATGTTAGAATTTAAATATGCTACTAAACAAAGATGATAATGCAAGTAAAAGAGAGTGTTTACCCTCCCTTCAACAAGCCTATAAATTGAAAGAGAGTGCAACACTTGAGAGAGACGAGATGTCGATGTAGAAGCTAAGAACGTGCAAGAGAGCTTGAGAAAAATGGTTTAGAAGTGATGTAGAACGAGAAAGTGAGAGTGAGAATGCAAGAATGAGAGTGATAGAATGAAAGATCGAATGAGATAATGAAAGAATGAATAGAAGAATGGAAGAATAGCATGCAAAAAGGTTGTTTTGGGTGTGTCTACGACCTCAGAGGTGTTACACTTCAAGGGCAGGCAGAAATGTAACATCCCAATGGCCATGAACCCAAGAATATTGTGAGGACATTCGTGTGGTGTGCAAACGTCTGCATGTCATGGAAGCATCTCTAAAAAAATTTCCCCCAGGACCGAAAACCAAGGGGTCAAGGATGAATTTGAAGGCAAGGAAAAGGGGGATTTGCATTATCATCTTTATTAGGCTAAAGGGAGGATTATGTAATGTGAAATTGCACGAGGTGCAATTTTATGACATTACAAAAAGTATGCAATAATGCTAAATGATGTGATGTGTTATTTTTTTGAATTTTTTATTTTTGAAATGATTATGGAAAGGATTATGAGTTTGTGCTAACATTTTTGGATTTTTTTAATTTTTGAAATGATTATGTAAAGGATTATGAATTTATGCTAATGTTTTTGGATTTTTTATTTTTAAAATGATTATGTGAAGGATATGAATTTATGCTAATGTTTTTAGATATTTTATTTTTAGAAACGATAATAATGATAAATGGTAGATGGGGTATGATTATGATTTTTTTATTTTTGAGGATGGTAATGATAAATGATGTATGGTTATGGGTTTTGGATTTTTGACATTGTAAGACAATGATAGACCAAAGTAATAAAAAGGGATGCCTGGATCTCTGAAGGATAAAATTTATGGTGACAATTGAAGTTAAACCTAAACTAGACTTATGAGTTTAGGGTCAACTTTGGATGGATTGATGAGGGCCAAACCTAAACTAGACTAATGAGTTTAGAGCTAACCACTAAGGGGAGGATAAAAAGATAAGAGATCCAAGCAACTAAAAGATAACTATGGTCAGCTCAAAATCTAACTAGGACAAGGTTGGTGTGTATGATTGATGAATGGTGATGTGGGGTAAATGATGAAAGACCAAAGTAACCACAATATAAGTCTAAAATCTCAAAAAATGATTGTGGGATAATAGTCAAACCTAAACTATACTTATGAGTTTAGGGAAACTATAGATAAGGTGATGAAAGTGTATGAGATTTAACACACTCAAGGTATAACTAAGGTCTAATGAAGATTGGTTAATTAATGTGTTATATATGGGGGTTGGATGAATGATTGAAGAAAATTTTGACCTATGGATGCAATTAAACTAAGGTAAGGGGAAGTGCAATACTAACTAATAAAGAAGGTCTGAAAACATCTAGGTCTTTGTGTGTAGTTGCTAAAATGATTAGGTTTGATATTAGTAGAATGGATTCTAAAAGTGAAACCCTAGTTTTAGTCAGTCTAGCAAATGTGTTGAGGAAAATTTTAGTTGTGGTGGCAAAACTGACAAATGCATTATATAAATTGTGGTGCAAAATTTCATGTGTCATAGCGAAACTACAGATGTGTCACTCTAAGCAAATGCATTACAGATGCAACAGATATGTGACTCTAGTTTTTTTGCTAAATTTTCCTAGACAATTACATTACAAAACTCTACAAATGCATCAGTTTGCCTAGTTTTTATAATTTTCGTGTTTTGGGAAGGTTTTTGTGGGAGAATTTTTAAACTTTAACCAGCAAACACTCATAAAATAGTTGGAAGACAGAATTTTTGTTGACTCTTGACTGAAAAGGGTAAGGCTTAAGGCCAAAAAGGCTGATGGCTTCACAGGTATATCACAAATAAAGAGTTGAAAGGCTAGCACAACTTAGTTATTCAAGTAGGATTGTTAAATTAGTGTAGTCCCACCACACCAAAGGTGCTAATACACCAAGATCAGTGTGAAACTTCTCTTTCAAGAGTGGATAGCTATAGGTCCAGTGGCACAAGCCCAATACATCAAAAAGCTCACCTTTCCTCTCTCCTCAGGAGGCTAAGAATGCCAAACCCAAAGATTTATATCTCTACTCAAGGGCGTACATGGTGAGTAGCTTCAAGAATGATATTGTACCCTACATTACACTAAGCAATGGTTGATGGCTCCTAGGCTTGTAAAAAAATGTTTCTAGTGGGGGACTATTGTGAACAGAGGGCTCATCTATAATAGCATGAGAATTGGGAGGCCCACTCTCATCACCAAAGCAAGCCTCAGCAGACTGAGGGTCTCATGACTCGACTTCGAACGATGCTAACCACTCCTTTGGGTACAACTTTCACTCTCCCCCTTTATATACCTCATTGGGAAATGTGGTTGAGGTCAAACCCTGAGGTGATGAAATCCCTAGGTAGGCCTCCTATTGAAAAGAAAAAGAAGCTATTATGTGTTTCTCTTGCACCCAAGATCGCACAAGTGTACGAGGGGAGAGGTACACACACAATAGCTTGGGTAAACACAAAATGTGCAAGTGCACAAGACATGAAAAACAAATTTATTTTTAACCCGTTAAAACTAAATGTTATCTAATCTAGAAATCAAATATATACAAGGTTTCAAATCTATTTCTTTGACTAGCGAACCTGCATCAAACTAGTTAGTAGTTCAAATGATGTATTTTTCAATCAAGATGCAACCAACAAGATTAGTAGTTTTAATGCTAAATACTTTGTCAGTCGAGTTGCAACCAAAAAGATTAGTAGTTTCAAAGAAATATCTTTGCCCAACGGTTGCCCCACAACTAAAAATAGAAATCAATAACCAAAAAACACCTAATATAATAGATCAAAAGACATTCAATTAATAGAAACTGAGAGATTTTTACCTTTTATACTTGACAAATAGATGTGGTGGTTGACAGCCAATTGTATCACTTTTTTTATCACAAATTTGTCACTCTATTTTTTGTAGATGGGTCGCTTTGTCTCATAGATGTGTCACAATGCAAATGCATCATAGAGTAATGTAGATGGGCACGTGAACTTGTAAGGCAACAAGAACAAACAAAAACCAGAAAAGCAAGATTTAACAAAAGATCAATAAAGAATAACTATAAAAACCAATTAACTTGCAAGACCTAAATACACAAAAACTATTAGGAAAAACAAGAAAATTATGTCACAAATAGTTGTGTCATAGAGAATATGCATCATAGAATAGAGAAAATGTGTCACTTTGTCCTAGAAGATGTGTCGCTCAATCTTGCAAAACAAGAACACATAAAATCTACAAGAAAAAATGCCAATTTTATGTGCTTCACATCAGGTTCACTAGATTGAAGATTAGGAATTCAGGTCGGAAGCTTAAACCCTAAACAACAACCAAAAAATTGTTAGATTTAAGCAAAAATTCCTAATCTAACAATGAAGAACAAATAAGACATAAGAAATTGATAAATTGAAACAACAAAGCACTACCTTCTTATGTCAACATTGTATCACCTCCATTGCTCTTCTCCTTTTCACCTTTTTGAAGTTTTGAAGTGTTGCTCTCAAATTCTTAAGTGCACAAATATGTTTAGTTTGTGATGATAATGATGGTGAAAATTTGAAGATTGTGGTTAAAATGTGAAGAAACAAAGACTGAATTTATAGAGGATTCAAGTGCAATCGATAGACGAGATTGAATAGGTGATCAACGATTGGGATTGAATGAGACAATTTGCATGGGAAAGTTACTCAATTTTTAAATGTAAAACTAGAAGAGAAATGGAAGAGAAGTGGAGAGGGAAATAGAAATTAGTAAGAGTTAAGTGGAGAAAATTGTGGAGAGTGGAAGAGTTAAGTGGAGAGAATCGGGGGAGATGTAAGAGTTGAATGGAGAGTGAAGTGGAAGAAATAAGAGTTAAGTGAAGAATAATATAAAGTTTTCAAAAATAAATAAATAAAATTTATTTATTTTCACCTACTCATGAATAATTAATTTAATTAATTATAGAAGAACTTAGGACTACTCACAAGTATAGGTTTTGGAATTGTTGAATATAATCCTTGGTTGATTGTGTTCGTCATAGTTTGGCTCTCATTAATTCTTAAATACATTGTTATTATTGTGCATTTGTAATCCCTTTGTAAAAATTGACCTAGTGACATTTTCTTCTTCTTTTGAACACAATTCATCTATACCAAATAAATTACTCAAGTTCTAGCTATAAGGATGCCATTGTAACCTTATGTCAACATGCAATGTGATGTATATCAAAAAAATCTCCATTTGGTTAATCCAAGTGATTAAATCATTTTTGTCAAAAATTAGCATGTCTAATTTTTTTAATAGGTTTTGAGTTCTAAAATAAGTGCTAGACATGTGTTGAGGTTATGCAAAATTTGGATCATAATTGAGTTGTCCCAACAATCCATCCTAATAAACTAGGAAATTTGTCGTGTAGGTTGTGAAGCTAGTTGTGAGATTGATAACTTAGTAATGAAATCTAGGGGAGACCATAATAGCACATTTATGTTATCCATTCCCCCTTTCATTTTGTGCACACCTTGTTCTAGATGGAGCAATATGTGATTTATTTAAAACATCATATTAAAAGTAACACCTCATCATAACTCTAAATTTGCATCCTCTTTGTTAGGAGTTTTCCCAAGTGTGTAGGAATGTCTTGACCTCAAGTTTGTGGCCTCATCATGCTAAGGCTTGACAATGCAAAATTTTATTTTCACCATTAACCAAACATTTTTTAAATGAAATTAGCCCCAAATCCAAAAATGCAAAGAATCAACCCCTAATTCATTTTGTGAGATTGCTAAAATTGTAATGAAATTAGATGAATTCCAAACATTTTGACCTCTAGAGTAAATTTATAATTTATAAATTTATAAAAAAAACAAAAACAAAAACCTAAACTTGAAATAACTCAATATTGATCACAAAAAGCTAAAAAACAGTCTCTAGCTTTCTTGAATGACCTTATAGCTTCACCAAAAAATCACAATAGTTTGCAAGATATGTGCCTTTTTTTATTTAGGGTTTTGTCCACACTTTTGTCCAAATTGAAGCTTCGATACCACTTGTAATAAAAGTACTTACACAATATAAGAATATAATAGGAAATACTTGATAATATAAAAAAAAATTATTTGTCAGTACTTGATAATAATAATTCACTTCAAGGGAGCAACATCTAAGTCTTCAATAAGAACAAGTTTCACAATATGATGATAATATACTAAGCACTACCTCATATATATATATATATATATATATATATATATATATATAATGCCATGGAGATAATGTAAGACAAGCCCACTACCAATATAAAACTATAGAAACGATATGACTTATTAAAGGTTATGACTGCTAGAAGTTAGCCACACATATCCCAATGCACAATATAAGTTAAGGGCATAGCTAGTCACCTAAGTGGTGTCTTACATTTTGGTTGCACTTTCATGCTTATATCTTATTCAATCTCTTCCAAATTACTTGAATTTCATGCATGGAACTAATTGGAGGGGCCATCACATGGACTATCAAAAGATTATTTAATCCTATAGCAATATCCTTTTAGTTTATGCAATATCATGTTAGTTGTTGATAAGAAATATCCTATTGTGTTCCCTTGTTAATATCCTATAGTTGCTCTCAAGTAGTGTCTTATTCTATTTTTCTATTTGTAGATAGCTAGTAGTTGTGTTTATTCTTATTTTAGATGTCTTTTTCTTTTATTCTTGTAGAGTTTTTAGGTGTTACACACATTAGAAGGGTGTGTTTATCAAAGTGGTATCTACATCCATAGTTGCATCCTTTTTCATTAGTGCCTAAATATTTACTTTTATATTGGTTGCCTAATTTTCCCAAGCATGCATCTTCATGGTAGCGCATATGCAATTTTAAGTGGGAGAAAATGTAATGGTAGAATTTTACATACTTGCACTTTTTCCCTTTGTTTTAGACTTACTTTGACTAATTCGACCCTAAAGCAATGACTAGTATGCAAAACAATACATTTTACATGGAAATTTGCAAATACTTGATCTTACCCTTATCCCATTTACACTCATTCCCAAGATTCAAACCCAATCCTCAATTGTATCAATTCCCTACCTAGGATCAGGTCTACAATTACATAGATGAACACTATTAGATATGTGATTTTAGAAATGATCCCAAAAAAATTAAATTTTAAATTTCAAATCTTGAACCCAAAGTTCTCCCTCCACTTAGCCATTATGGTTAACTTGAAGTGTGAAAATTTTCAATTGCATGTTAGGGTATTGTACTTGAGGACAAGACCCTAGTTCGTTTAGGGGAGCTACCAAACATTTAAGTGCACATCTAACGTCTAGAAAAATGGCTCCATTATTCACTACAATATTTTTAAAGTATTGATACATAGCATCCTAAAATGTTATATGGTTATTTCGTGCCTTTGATAATTGTATCTAGCTAAGTCAATATCTTAGTGGATGACCAAAGGGAGACATATTCTCAATCAATTATGAACTCTCAATCACACAACCAAATTTTATGCAAGAAGAAACATAGGAATTCAAGATAGTCTAAAGGCATATATTCTAAAATTTGTATAGATTAATCTACACCAAAGGATCAAATCTGCATTTGCAAAGCCAATAGCACAATCGTGCAAGTAAGGCTTGCATTTGTAGAAGTGACCTAAGGAGAGATAGAATATAACTAATTTCTATGTACTCAACTTATATGTCCTAATTTTCTAAACATATTAGTTTGGAAGACTTTGCATATTTATTAATCCCAAGTCTCTAAGATCTTCATCAATTCATCTTTATTAATTTATCTTAAAATTTATAAATAATTATTTTATTTCTTTTAGAGATTACCTCCCATACAAATATTAATATTACTTTTTCAATAAGATTATTCATAAACTTTGTTTTTTTCAATAAGATTATTCATAAAATTTATGTTACATTTAAATTATATTAAAATAATAAAATATTAAAGAAACTTTAAAATTAAAATCTAATAATATCATTGTAATAATTTTAATACTTTTAAAAGATAAAATGCCCTTTACAAAAATATACATGGGTAAATAGTTGTAAGAAAGCATTTATAATCAAAATACTCTAGATAAAACAATTGGGTAGAATGCGTAGTTATATTTGAAATTAACAATAAAAAGAGTCATAAAAGAGGAGATAGAAAATATTGTGGCAAATAACTATTACTTAGAATTACAAATTAAATCTAGGATAAAAGGAGGACAACTAAAGCTTTGTGGAGTCTAAAATTGTGCAAAAGCATGGTTCACTTTCATAGGTCCAAAATTGATTCTTATAGCTACAAATTCAATCTTAATCCATAGATTCATCCTTCCTATGTGAATTTGAGTGATGTCTATAGATACTCTATACCTACACAAAAGAGACTTGCCTAATGTCTATATCTCTAATGGAAAAAAATTGGTGGTGTCAACGAACACCATTTAGAACTTGTAATGTAAGGCTCTTTACCATAGACAAGCCTCGATGATTTTGAAAATAGTTGAGAAACAACAAGCAATAATGCAAATAAAGTTTGACATATAGATGTTAAGATTGTCCTAAAGATGGGAAAGACTACTCCATGATTGATGGATCTCCTAAATGGGTGATAGATGCAAATGACCATGGGGTGGTGTCTTTTTATACTTTTCCTAGACACAACTTGAATATTCTAGTATGGAAAAAATAGAATAATCACTAATTTGAAGGGGTTCAACTTGCACATGTTATAAAATTTGAATTTTGATGAAACGAGTCAAATTTGTTTCTGCATAACTAATCTATGTCAAATCCACACCCATGTATGTAAACTTAGCAAAGGATTATGTGATTTAATGTTTAAAAATTATCTAACATCAATTAACTTATAATTGAAATATAATCTAAATCAAAAGTAAAAATCTAAATCAAAGGTAAATGAGAACAAGAAATCAATCAAAACATCATATGCCAAGACAATATATTTAAGATACTCATAAAAATAATGTAAAACAAAAAAAAAAACGAAATATACTTTTTCAATATTATAATATTATACTTTTCTAATAATTGCTCTAATTATATTCTAATCACTTTTCCAAAATAAATGTGTAAAAAGTTTTATAAATTAAAGTGATAACCTAAATATATATTTAAACAACTAAAATTAACTTCACTGATGTAGCTCTCCAACCATCTAAATTAAAATTATAATTATAATTATAATTTAAATATATATAAAATATGTAAAGTCCTATCACAAATTATACTAAAGTTGAACTCCAATTTAAAACTTCCAAATGATATCATTAATAAATGTGTAAAAAGTTTTATAAATTAAAGTGATAACCTAAATATATATTTAAACAACTAAAATTAACTTCACTGATGTAGCTCTCCAACCATCTAAATTAAAATCATAATTTAAATATATATAAAATATGTAAAGTCCGATCACAAATTATACTAAAGTTGAACTCCAATTTAAAACTTCCAAATGATATCATTAATTTCTCTTTTAAATTGCTCGTATTGAGATAGTTGAGTAGTTGGTTTTGAAAAATCGTTAACAGGTCGACTAAAACGACAGATAACACAGGTATCTCATTCAATTATCTCCTCCAATGAACGGTAGAAGGTGAGTATGTTTCAAGGATTAGGACAGGTTGGCACGTGTTTCGAACATGGTACTTCGTAAACAACGAGGAATGTCTATTTCACGCACTTCACACGAGAGATATTTTTTCTTCCTGCCGTGCTGTAGGGAAACGATTTGCAGGTTATCTGTACTAAGTAATTATAAAAAACCATCACTCCTAATAATACCTACTCGTGAATTGTCAGTTTTTATCTCGGAGAAGAAAAAAAATCTCAGGTCAAATCTTTCAAACCCTGAAAATCTGATTTTATAGGTTATGTTTTCCACAACGAAACGAAGGGGCAAGTTGACCACCGACATATTCTATCAAAATGATTCAGGTAAATGTAAATTTGGCCCTTTCGTCCATTTATCTTAATGTTTTTGTCTCCCCAAAATCAGCTTTCCTCTTTTACTGAGATTTGAGATGCCTACTTATAGATGTGGATTTCATTTAGCCAGCTTTCCTCGATTCCTCTGAGCTTTGACTAGCCATTTCATAGATTGGATTTTCATTGGAACTGTGACAGGGGTGGGATCCCATCCTTGCACTTGCTGAATCTATCCTTCCTCTCCTTCCAATTGATGGAGAGTTACAGTTTACTGTATAACTTCAAAATTATACTGTATAAATCATAACTAAGTTTTACAGTAACTAAACATTACTAATCTACTTCCACAATAATATTTAAACTATCTTTCCCTATAACGGTTAAAAAAACCTTATGTCAGAAAGATGTATAACCAAACCAATCGGCAACCTAAACTAGAACATTGTGAGCTTTTGCAGTTATGAACCTGGATTGCAATTGTGCAAGAAAACTTGCTAACCACAACCATCCTCAAAACAACCTACAATCCTTGTTTTGACAATTGTTCTGGCGCTTTGCTTGTTTGAGCGTTGCATGTGTTACGGACCTATGGTGAATGCAGAACCACACAGGTGGCAGTTTTCCCATCATATATGGCAGATTAGCTTGGGAGAAATGAAAAGGCATGCGTATCGGTTAAAAAAATGAAGTTCTTATCCCAGATTGGAACATTTGTGGAGAAACAAGTTACCAAATTGTAATTGAAGAATAAGCATAATCTCTTATCCATCATTGAGTTTTAATGCAAAACAAAGCAATAATAATTCTTTCAACACTCGGGATTTTGCACCCACGGAAGCAACTGCATCTGAAGATTCTCGGTGCTGCTGAGAAATTTTTGGAGCCATCTGCAGTCAAATGGTCCCGTGAAAAGCATACCCTCTCAAATGAATTTTTTTAGGATTCTGATTTAAAAATAAATATCTGAGAAAAATCTCAACACATATTAGTTGCCATTTGACGACAAAGCTCCCTATAAACTCTCAGCAAGTATTGAAAACTTCTATTCCCTCGAACAACCACCAGCAAATGATAAATAGGAAACTTTAAAACCATACATGGGTCCACATCCTTGCAGTTTTATGGGCTTTGACACAAACAACCAAAATGCAGGTTGTGCCCATTTAAGAAGGAACGGGCACCCCTTAATGCACTAAAGTTTACTGCAGATAAAACTCTACACGCCCACACACACAAACACACATACTTACATGTGTCACAATATCAAATCCATTCCTCCCATAAGATGGATTACATTTTATAAGCTCAAGTCTGACTAGTTTTAAGGTCACAAGAAATCGTACCTATTGGCAAGCTTGGGCCAAAAACAAGGCCTTGAAAGTAAAAGCTTCTGGAAACAAACTGTGACTAATTTGTTTGCATCAACAATCCAGATCATACTCTCTGATCCAACGTCAGGATGAGTTTAAACAGGGCTTTTCTAATCAACCCCAAGAGTGGACTTTGTATAGAGGAACAAATCTTAATTAAATTTTCCAATCCTTTTTCCATGTTCTGGTTTCAAAAAACATTGGTGAAACAGCCCCATGTGGAACACTTTGTTTTTATTTTGCACAACATTTCGATTGATTATATAGCCTCAATTCATTTTTTCTGAGGGAAGTAATGTGCCCATTATAACACCTAAATTTTTTCCTTTGATAGCCAAGCAATACAAAAAGTTTCCTTCCATCCAGTCATTGCGTAGTTAAAATAAAACTTCAGGCTTGCCCTAAGGTCTGCAAATGACGACATTCTGTATGGTCCTACCCATCAATACTTCCATGATTGCTTGTGTAAGACGCATCATAATATTTCAATTAATGGTTGTCCAAATAATGCTTGGATATTCTATCCAGTTACTGTCTGCTGCTTTTGATTGCCACTAAATTTTGCTGGCAATTGATTTAATGTTTAAGAGCCTTTATGTTATATGGAAGAATATTTCCAAAGAACACTCTGCATAAGAATCACATCCATGGGTACTTTATTCCCTATATATTTAGAGAATCAATAATTTTTAATTTTAAATATTCAAAATGAATTCTCATTAATGAATGTAAGTTCCATGGCCATACAAAGGACCTGAAAATGAGCTTAATCATATTTCTGTTATCAATGTTTTCTCATCCATAATGATCAGAACAAAATACAAAATGAAGAACAGGTGAATCCCAAATTATAGCAAGTACTGATGATAAAAATAAATTCAAACAGGATCAAACAATCTGAGTAACAAAGATTCATGGACATGTACCCATGTTTGACTACTGTGAATCTCACTGTACATCAGAAAGCAAACAAAATTATTTCAATGATACAACTTGAATCACTCTGTACTTTCGAAAAAAGTAACCAATCTTTGTGATTATTCCTCAGTTGAGAAATCCTTCAAAAATTTATAATGGTACGATGCAAATATAGAAAACAATCTGAAACACTGAATCCTTCAAGGCCATTCATTATTGCATGTTGCATACAGTGTGTAAACTATATTTTTCATTTTTGTATTAGAAACTATCATCAATTGACTTCGCTTAAGTTTTTAGTTAACTGGTAACAATCTACTTACTCAAATGATGTATTTGGAGAAAATGCATTCAGATCAAGCACAGAAATACAAAATCTAAACCTTTTGAAATATATAAGCTCTATGATTGAGCCAAGTTACAATGAGAAGAACGGAGTTTTATAGTACATATTGTCTTCCATCCATAACAAGTAAATCATAACATATGCAATATGGACAAATTTTTGTGAGAGTGGGCACTCTCACACCCCTTTTTTGGTCCGCATTTGCTTAAGACAATATGAACTCCCTACTCTACAAACACAAGTCATTTCTAGATTATGTAAGACAACATGCTTGCTCCCTTGCAACCTTCTCCAAGTTATTGATAATAGAAAACTTGGATAAATCATCTCGTCAAGAAAGTTTATGGTTGCAGTTATTAGGGAGATCGAGACTTCCAAGACCAAAAAAAAGGTAAATAAGTGTTACACAATCCAAATTACTATGCAAATACTAACCACCTTATTTGGGGTCACAGTGTTTGGGATCATTGTGTTTAGGAGCTTCATAGTTCTTGGGGTCCTCACAGTGTTTTGGTTCCTCATACTGGTGGGAGTCATAATAACAGTCATCATATTCTCCGCTCCCCTCAGCCTCTTGGTCTCCTTCAGTTCTTGATGTAAACTCATCTTCCTCCTGTTCATCCTCCTCCCATAAGAAAAGATCAGCTGTATTCTGCTGCCGTGGAGGGGGTATTTTTGCCTCTTCTAAGATCTTGTTGATTTCTTCTAAACTCTGAGGAGGGCTACCAGAATCCTCATATTGGTAGCTTTCTTCTGCACTTTCCATGAGTTCCCTTGGCAAGTTTTTTCTGAACCATGGGTGGCTCTTTATCTCCTGAATTTTAATCCTCTGAATTATCCAATACAACTCATTCAGTTTAGAACAAACATAAGGTAAACCAAAAAGAACAAACTAGTAGGAAATTAAGAGAAGAGATACTACCTTGGCAGGATTGGCCACAAAAATTCTGGCAAGAAGCTGCTTGCACTCAGGAGACACATGCACATAGTCGGGAATTGTGTATTGAACACTCATTATGCGCTGACAGGTCAGGCAAGATATCAAATAAGATTACTTCTGACATTCATTAGGCCAAAATGCCTGTATGAGCTATCAAAGCCATTTAGAAGATTAATTTTATGGTCTGTAGGACCTAACAAAGTCTGTTTACACATTTCATAGATTGTTTCTCATTGCCAAAATGGCACATTTTCCTCCAACTTGCTTGCAACTTCAACATTTATTTGTTGCAATTGATAATATAAAGCAAAAGCTTACCTGAATTGTTTTCCTGAAGTTTTTGGGATCCTCTTGGTCCTCAAATGGATAAGCCCCCACTAACATCACATACAATGTTACTCCACAGGACCACACATCTGCAAGCTGAGAAGCCCACACACAATTAATGTTTTACCTTATAAATATGCAAATGACTGTTCATTTTTCTGGAAGAGTAAATGGATTACCTTCCCGTCATACTCTTTCCTTGATAAAACCTCAGGGGCAATGTAAGCAGGTGTCCCTACTGTTGATTTGGGCCGTGACTGGAGGAGAGAGCTCTGAAAATATACAATGTACATAAAACAATTACAAACAAAATTCAAAGAAAAAAATGTGGTTAAAGCAACTATGAACAAATAAAAGACCAAAGATATTTGTAATGTAAATACAGCTATTGTGAGTAAAGAAATGTCAAAGACATATACAATATATATGCAGCATTTAAGAGGAAAATAAGCTATGAAGATATGCACGAAGTATATACAGCAATTATGGAAAAATTTCAAAATGATGTGAATACACAATAAATATATTGAAGAAAAACTGATGATGTATACAGAGCATATACAGCAACTATTAAAAAAGGCTAAAAATGCGTGCAATGTGTCATATTAAAAAAACAACGTTGAAGATATACACAATGAAATATCAAAACCATGAAAAAAAAGTAAAGCTTAAGATATGCTTGATGTAACAGCAATTATGAAAATAAACGTACAATTTAACATTCAATCCTCTATCAAAATTTCATGAATTTTGTGGATAAGACGGAATGTGTATACAGATTACAGACATTATTGTACAAAAAGGATAAATGTTACTCTGGACATATCCACCGTAAAAAAAATTATGATCACTGAAGACATCCATCCAAAAGATATAAAGAGCAGTTATGGAAAAACAAAACAGAATTTACCTTTGAGTATCCGAAATCACAAATCTTAAGCCGGGGTGCAGGGCTTCCATCCAGTAATGTATTCTCCAGCTTAAGATCACGGTGACAGACTGCCTGCAATATTTTCCTATCATATCACAAACACTTCTGGAAACCCCCGAGGGCATTGTGCAATTTACAATACCAAAATAAACCCCAGTACTAAAATATATTTTGCAATTCTTGGAAGATATTTAACCTTGGAATGGCAGTAGCTGACCCCAGAAATAAGCTGCTGGAAGAAAAACCTGGCCTGTTCAAAATAGAGGGCTTCTGTGTATTAGCTGTAACTGAAAAAATGACGGTCCAAACAGCCAAACTTAAACAAGATGAAAGTGAACAGTGAATATAACAGCTAAAATTATGGAGCATCTTAGGACATGGTAGTTTGGGTGCACATACAGCATGGATTTTATATATCGTTTATCATCATCTAGGAGTAGTAATGTAGAAAAGATCTGGAAATGGGAGGAAATAAAAAACTAAAAAAATCTATTTTCAGTTAAAACCAATGCCTTACTATTTAGGCTTCCAATCGATCTTATATCTTTATTGGTACATAAGGAAGCTTATGGACTATTGAGACAACTGTTCTCCGCCACTAAGCCTTCACCTCCTTTCCTTATATACACATTTATTTTATTTTTCGTAGTGAATTTTAATTAGATTTATCTTAAGTTGCCAGACGGCAGGGAAGCCTGCCTTCATTTAAGTATGCCCGACCAACTGAAAACAAAATCGACAGGTTTGCATTAGAAACGTCCTAGCCAAAAAAATATCAACTAAACCCTAGAAGTTTACAGTAGCTCATATAGGCTTGAGGCGCAGTTTAACTCCCTAGGGATGGCACCTTGTACTATATAGCCAGGATTACAGCTGATAAAACGCTGGCTTTGACCTTTTCCATGATACTGGTGTAGTAGTAAACCCTAGGAGCTTATTGTAGCTCATACAGGCGTGCGACACATCCTAATTCACTAAAATGGCACCTTGCCCAAGAAAACACACAACTACAAATAATAATAAAGCACTGACTCCTGTTCCATGCTAATAGTCCAGTAATAAGGTAAGGCCTGAGAGGTCGGAATCCAATAAAACTTAACAGTTAATTCGAGAAGAATATTACAATTATACAAAATTTTGCAAGATAAAAGTTGGATGAATTACTCGAAGTATTTTACCCAATTTTGGCACATAAGCACGTAAACTTGGACAATTCTAAGACCGTTTATTGTCTCCAACACCTAGGCTGCCTTAATAAAAACCAAACCTGATGCTTTAACTCATTCGGATTCCAATACGTTTTACCAACTAACCCTACAGCGATAAACCGTAAATCCCTACCTCATCCTCGCTAAAGCGGCCGGCGTTACAAATTCGCTCGAACAGCTCCCCGCCAGCAGCATACTCCATCACTATGGCAAGATGAGTGGGAGTTAACACCACCTGCCATAAAAAAACACTGCAAATTTATTTTAAGAAAAATATAGGCATTATTGTCGGAAGAGCAATCCACGCTCAGACAAAGCGTCTACAGCTACAAAGCACCATCACAGCATGCAAAAGGGAAGGCCTCGGATTCGAGTAAGAACTGATCTATACAAAACGACAAGTAAAGCCACCAGGACTCGAACCCCGTGCATACCTCCTTGAATCGAACAATATTCGGGTGCCTAAGCATGCGGTGGTTAATAATCTCCCGCATAACATTCTGGTCTATCTGCAAACACCACCACAGGCTCAAATCCACAACAAATCCAATTCAAAATACTCGACACGACACAATCGCCACAGACAAAACCTCCAACAGGAAAAGGAAAAAACGAGAATAATCAACAAATAACACTTTTCAAATCCCTCGGATCAGAAACCCTAACTTTCTGCCACAACAACAAAAAAAATCCATTGCCATTTAAATCTCATAATACCTTAGGGCCTCTCTCGATGTACTTCATGGCAACGAGTTCCTTGGTTTTCTTATCACGCATGAGCTTCGCCACGCCGAAATTCCCGGCGCCGATGTCTTTCATAACTTCAAATCGATCCATGTCGAACACAGCAAACAGATCTGGTATTTCCGACGCCGCCCGTGTTCGATCCCCTCACTTAAAATTAATCACAGCAGCCGCCGCCGCCTTATCCTGACTTCAAATAGCTGCTACTAACTCAACTTCTTTCTGTCCGCAGCAAAAGTATTTTTCCCGTGCCTCGCTAATTTACTTGACAAATTATTTCCTTTCCTTTACTGCCAATAAGCCGCCTCGATGCATTTGTACTGCTATTCCGCGTGTTCAAAAAAGATACGACGTGCCTACGCTTTTTCCGCGAACTTTCACTTTTAACATTCTTGCGGTTTACTTTACCTCACCAACTTTGGAGGGGTGTTATAGTTTGGGGTACTGTACTTTATTAGCTTAAGCGGCCAACTGCCTAAATCTAGTTTAGCGGTTGTTGGGTTTTTTTGATAGTGACCTGTGACAAGGACGTGACCGATGCAGGTGAGTTGTAACCCCGCATTAACTGTTTAGTGAGTGTACACTCTGAAAAGGCCCCGTCCCATCTCAGTGGGATTCTTCTAACAAGTATTAGATAGTTTAGTTCTTCTAGATTGCCGTATGGATTACTCCACCTATTGTCAGATGAAAACCATTCCTTCCTTCGTCTATAGATATTTACATAGCGCAAGCTCATCTTTGGTTTTAACTTATTTTCCTTCTTATACTTTGCTTCTTGCTTAAGTTTTCTCTCCTCCCTGCAACTTTCCTTTTATGGGTATGGGTTCTCATTTTTAGCTTCTTCCAATTTCTCTTTATGGGTATGAATTTTTTTTTTTTTTTTTGCTTAGTCAAAATGTATAGATCAATTTATCTTTGCTTTTAAATTATGTTTGATGTTATACTTATCTTTCAATTTATGTTTGATGTTATACTTTATTTTTTATCAAGTTTTCTTTCCTTCAACCTTTTTTTTATGAGTGTCTCATCTTTAGTTTGGTCAATTTAATGAAAATGTTTGGAGAATTACTTTTTATCAAGTTTTCTTTCCTTGCAACCTTTCTTTTATGAATGTCTCATCTTTAGTTTAGTCAATGTAATGAAAATGTTTGGAGAATTAAGAGTTTAACTTTTACAAGTTAGCTAAGGTACAATTAAGGGATCTTGTCTTCTTAAATTAAGAGTTTAACTTTTTCAAGTTAGCTAAGTCACAATTAAGGGATCTTGTTTTATTTTGTTTGAAGGGAATTGATTATAGTATTTCAAGAGTTTAAATTTGATAATTTGTCATTATATTTTTGTAATGGTGAAATTTATGTATTCGTATAAATTCTTATTTATTTCTAGGTTTATTTTGATAGAATATCTTACTATAGTTATATATCGACAAGCAACACACTCTTATGTTAAGTTTGGCTCATTCCCCAATCCTCGTACTTAATCACATTTTACACTCATCCCCACACATTTGATTTTACATTGTTCCAAATCACATACATTTCCTCATATTTGTCATTACTAAACATTTATTGCTCCTACCATATTATACATATTCATACATTCAATATGCACCTTGAAATTAATAGTTTCTTTTCTCAAGTCATTCTTGCCACACTCAAGATCAATAATGAGGAGCTCATAATCGAACCCAGATTTCAAAATTCAAATTGTTGACTCTTGCCCTTTTTCACTATACATTAAGAGCTAACTTAGTACACATTTGTGTGACTTTTTTTATATGTCTTAGTATTTTTAAAAAATCATTTGTGTAAGTAAACATATCTAAAAAATGTGTTGACTATCAAAGAGAATCATTCTAGCAACATTTCAATTTTGATCCAAGTGCAACCTCGTGTGTAACCCTAGTCTCATCTATTTGCACAATCTCATCAATTCCCTTCACATAACACGATCATCATGTATTGATGCACCATACTTCCATGTCATTATGTAGAATTGCTTGCACATATATTATAGCCTTACACATTGTCACACATGTCTCCATTCTACAAGACCATACAAGTACAACACATAAGAATTTTTTGTTGACATGAAATGCCACCATATGCTTCTAACATTTGGTAGTGCATATGCCACATGATCATGCTAAAAAACTAGCACCATCTAGATCTAACACCTATCACTACCTTATCCACATAATAGAGAGCACCATTTTATGTATGACAACATGTTAGCATAATGTATTGTCTAGCCCTAAATAATGGCCCTTTTATAAAAATTATTGCATTTTAGAGAAGGTACATATATGTCATTACACATACCTTATTCCATTTAATATACTTCTCTTTCAAATTATTTCATGCCTCTGAATGTTTATTTCTAATTCTAGCTTAGGATTTTATTTATATTTTCTCCAAACTTGTAGATTACCAACTAATATGTAGGCTTTCTTACAAATCCATTTGGGAATCAAATCGTTGGTATCAAAGCTTGAAATTTTTACTTTTGTGCCCATATAGATGCATTCACAACATTTGTAGGATCGGGCACCTATTTCAACATCTAAGTATTCACATGAGCACTAAGAATAAATCATAATAGCAAATGAGCATGTACCTAAGGTTTCAACATATGTTCAACACTTGATCAATGAATCCTCATAAACACTATGTCATACATTCTTTAGACAATCATGTGACTTCATGACTCAATTTGGAGAAACTTTGTCATGACATCTTGATCAGTAAAGTGTCTAGTGCATCACCACAATCCATTTACAATTCAAGTCAACCTTGATATTTTAATGTTTGATGAAGGTGAGATCAATGTCGTCATAATGAACTATTAGATTTGACAACTCGAATTGTACTTGTCTATCAACATATTCACTAATGCTAAGGTCTCATTTTTTGTGTTAAAATTTTCTCTTGAAACATGATTGGTGGAAGGCACCTAGTGCATATTGTAATAAAAAGTACAAATCAATCAAGACTTGGAACACCTTTGTAAATGCTCTATAGGATTAATATAACCTCCTAAAACACTATTAGGATAAAAAAATATGAAGTTATAATAATTGTGTCAATATACTAAGAGCAAATTATGGAATCTTACACCAATAAGTTCCATGGCTACTATGCACACCTATATAAAGGGCATGCCTAAGCACCTTTGACTGCTTAAATGGATTAATATTCTCCTACCTCTCATCTACACCAAGATGGGATTCCTTGCATTGAACACGTTGGGCTAAGCATTTTATAAGGCATCCAAAATAGAAGCAAGGAAAAAATGAAGTATCTATGTCTTTCTCTACACAAGAGCAAGCCAATGCTAAAGAATTATATTTAATTTTTCTATCATTCCAACTCACCTATGTAAAAGCCTCAACAAAAATTTCTAACAATCTATGTCAAGCCTTAAGATACCCAACATATTTGCACTAGATAGGGACAAAGTGAACAATGTTGTAACCTCTATGTTGTGATTCCCCCTCCACCACCCTATCAAGTACCATGAAACAACCATTCAAAGAGGCCCTTGGGGATGAATTTTATGCCTCTTAAAGCGAAATAATTCTTTGTACAAAACTATAAAACTTCTATGGTTTCCCAACCTTTGATTGTTCCTTCAATACCTCTTACAAAGGAAGAAAAGGGACCAATGTTGGAAAACACCTCAATTCCCCCTTCACAAGATGAATCTCATGTAATATGAAATCAAAGTGAAAAAGAATGCAAATGAAGATATCAAGCTATGGTTTGTAAACTTGCTAACAATAACAAATCCTTAACTAATGATTCTCCATCCATACAAACAAAATTCTAATGAGATACCTCCAACCCATCCATCGTCATCATCACTTGAATCCACTCCACCTCTCTCACCAAACCATGAAGCGAACCTTATCTTTCCTAGCCAACCCAAAGATTAAGAAGCTCTCACATGGATGTTAGTGCTCGCAATCATGCTAATAACACTAGTATACAACCCATTGTGTTTTACTCTAATAACAAATCAAAAGATAACAAAAACAAAACAAGATCATAATAAACTATCATTTATGTTTACAAAATCAAAGGTGGAGATGCCCACATTCTAAGATCAATTGGTATGCATTTCAATGGTATATCAATGCCCAATGCTCCAACAAGGTGGCTATTAAGGTATTTTTTGGCATATTGGAGGACTTTATGCTCCTTTCCCAAGTCCCATGAGCATGATGGTAAGTGAAAAATTGATACTCCACAGATAGCTACAGGGCCACTCAAAATCATGCATTTGTTCCATATACCACTATGCAATGCCATTAATTCCCTCCAACCACTAGATTTTGATCTAAAGAATCTTGGGAATGGTTTTAAATGTATTTTGGTGTAGATCCAAAGGAGGGAGATGATGCCCATACCCAAATTATTATTTGTAGATTCATGTGTTAGAGAACCATTCCTATATCACAATTGTAGCAATTTTATTGTGTATTTTCTTATCCTTGTAGGAAATTTATTATGTTTTTTTTTTAATATTATTAAAACTCTAATAGAAAAGTATGGGTGTTGACTTACAGTTGCAAGGATTGAAATTTTATATGATTGCAAGTCAAAGAGACACGTTTCCCATTTTGGGTGACCACCTAAAGGACATATGTAGATTGAGTTTCATTTTTCAAGAAGGATGACATTTAGACTAGAGAGGGGAATAGTAGAAAGAATAATCATGTAGCAAAACTAGAGGGTTCATAGTTTTAGATATGGGTATTGTATTTTGTTAATGTAATGATCTAGGTTTATCCCGAGTATATAATAATACATGTAACCATTATATATCTATTGATTAAAGGAATATTTGACCTTGATTCAATGTCTCCTTGTGCATGATGTTGCAAATGTGTTATCATTGGTGTCAACTTATGTAGCTATTGCAAATGCACTAGTATGTTATCTTTAACATGAAGAGGTGTGTTGAAGGGATGTGATGTTGTCATCTATACACAATTGTACCTTATCTTTCAAAGTTCATGGATTGATTTCACTTGTCAATATGACTTGAATGATGTATTGTTACATACATTCTTTGATGAAATATTTTACTTGGGATATGAAGAGAAATGTATAAGTCTTCAAATTTATCAAAGGCATTGAGAATTGCACTATATAAGCTCAATCAAATGCTTCACATTTCCTTATAGATGAACATGCGGCCTTGCAAATTGGAGGATAGCTCAAAATAGCTATGAGGTATGTATGTTCCAATTTTTAGTGCATAAGTGCCACCACAAAGTGTTCTAGAGTTAGTAGAATAAGAACAATTCATATTTTGTGAATGGTTGCCTAAGGTAGAACAAAATGTCTCTGCACTTCACCAAATTATATTATTTGGCTCCACGGCTTTGGATTTATATGCATATAGATAGTGAGCCTACTCAATTCAAGTTTCATGTGATTTGGTTCACCACTAATGATATAATGACTTGCACCAACAAGTAGTTGCCTAAATTTGAGTAAAGAGGTTATGAGAAGCATGTTTGGGTCTCATAGTATTATATGTAAGAATCACAAGTTGATATTTGATCTTCTCTTTTACCGCATTTTGTCTAGAGTTTATATTTTGGGTATTAAGTGTTTGTGCCAGCATAAGATGATCTGGAATGATAAAATGAGTATAGAGGAATATTTTGCAAGCCATATGATAATAATGACATGATATGCATAGTGTTATTTTTATTCCTCCAATATCACTTTTGGTTTGGAGCTATTATAAAGAAGGTTAAGTGTTTGTTGGGTTGACTTGGCATGTTGAGATGTTTGGAAGCATGCACCAATGTGGAAGTGTATGCTAAGATAAAATAGTTCATGTTTATCTCTTGGCATGTGTTGCATTTGATTTCTACCTACCGTGAAGGTCTTGGAGGCTGACATACATGGCTATTACACATCTTATATTATATGTTTCATCTTAGCGAACAAAGGAGAAAATTTGTAAAGCTTGTGAAGGATATAAATAAAAGATCAATATTATTGAAAGAGAGTGTGTGTGTATGGTGTATTTTCAAAAGGATAACGTGTGAATAAGGAAACTACATAAACTATTTTGATAATGAAATGTGGAGAAGATCAATTCAGGCATGGTCGCTTAGTAGTGAATGTATGTGAAAGTGTGAAGAGGCATGTGCGAGTATATATGTGAGAAAGTGTTTTGAAGGTAGTGAGCCAAAGGCAACAAAGGTTGTTGAGTAGAATTATTGAAGATATATGTCAATGTGAAGAGTGTTGCGGTGGTAATTGATCAGCAGTTCTTGTCAAAAAATTTGTACAACGGTAGTAGCCTCATTCTTGGTTGTAAGTGTTGTAATACTTGAGGGATTTGTATATTCCTTTAGGTTGTAGCCCATAAAAATTATTGTAAATCCTATTTTCATGTGTGAGGCTAGATTTGGACAATAGATCCAAGTAGCTTGCTCACCATGTTTTTCCCTTGGAGGGTTTGTTGGTTGTTTTTAATTCCCAACCAGATCTCAAAGACAATCTAGCGAATAGCCAATTCAGATGATCAATAACCTAGAGGGGTTGGTCAATGAAGAAGAAAGATTGGATAACACTTTTCCTCTACACTTCAAGATCTACAAGACCTAGGAGGGTAGTCCTATGCAATATTTCTAAAGATATCCTTGTCATTATCTCAAATATTTATTATAATAGATATGTTCTCTCTAATTTCCCAAAGAATTATAGATAGACTTAAGTAATTGGCTAGATCCTTAGGCTTTTATGCATTCATTTGCAGGAGAACATGAGAAATAAAATTAAGAAAATAAATTATTTTAGAAATGGAAATTCATCAATTTAGATGACCAAGGAGATGTATCAGACATAAATTAAAGAGACTAGTCCCTTAACCTAAGCTACAGAGTCAAGACAAATGTAAATGAAATTTGTATAATATTTTCCCCCTAATTTCATTAAGCTTTGCAACAATGCATTACACTGTCACACTTTGTAATTCAAAGTAAATTATACTTAAAACTCCCTATAAACTTTCATAACATTCAATATTTCTTTTAAAGCATGTTTAATTCGCTACTTGAGTAAAAGCCATAAAAGAAATATTCATGCACAAGAAAGACTATGAAGATGAACAAAATGATCCTTGATCATATTTTATTCATAAATGAGACATGAAGATTACGATGTATGAGACAATTTAGCTTTGAAATTTGTAGTATATTCAAGATTTGAAACTGGTACTATCATACAAAATTTTCATATTCAACATGTTCTATTCTCAAATAACCTAGACCAGAAAGTACTAACTCTATTGCAATATGCTCTACAATGCAAAATTCTCCAAGATCCCATGCAAAAGGCCTTGAATTCCCTTTTATAGAAACAAGGGAGAAAACAAGCTTCGATCCTTTTGACAAGTGTCACATTTTCATTTGACAACCCTATGAATGACAAAATACAACTACCAATGAGAGAATATCCCAAATAGGACAAAAGTTGTTGCACACAATTGTAGAAGATCAATTTGCCTCCAAAAATACACTTGCAATAGAAAGTGGTTGTACTTGTACATGATATTCCCTTTTTCTTCACTTTCATTGATCTACAAAAACTTGGGAAGAACCAACATATATAGAAAATACAAGAAAGGCAGGCCCCACCAATTCAAAAAAGCAGAAAACATGAAATAACAAGAAATAGGCTTACTCATACTTATCGAGCCATGAATTGAAATCTTCTTCAATAGGCCAACTGAATGCTAGTAATTTTTGTACCTTTTTTATTATGTGCATTATACCTAGCATCAATTATAGCTCTAGCCTCTTTAGAAAAGTTATCTAAATTCATTTCCAACTTGAACAAATCATTAATAGAATTATTTAACAAGTCCAAATAAGGTTTTCCATCCTTGTAAATAAAAACAGCCAATGAAGGGACTATGCCACCAAATTCAACTTTCCACTTATACAAGGGCTTTATCATTCTAGCTTCATCTCTGATCTTAGGCAGTATTCCTTCCTGAAACATCTTCAATTTAGCCTTGAAATGGATGTCCAACTTAGTTTGGAATGCTAAAATTTCCCCTAATAACTCAATTCTTTCAAGAATCTGAGCCAAGTTCTTTGAGGCTTCGGGGTCTGCACTTGTTAATTTAATCATTTCCTTAATAGCATTGGCTCTCAAGCTCCATTTACTTAAAACATATTAAAAAAAAAATTGAATATCTTGATGCTTATCATATTCTTATGTAATACATCAAAAGCTATCCAGACACCTTCAACCTTATGCAAAACACAATCCAACCTGTGACCAAGGATGTCATCAATCATATCCATATCAACCTTCTTGGCCTCATCCTTTATTTTCTTTTCATTCTCATCAATTTATTTCACCTCCTCTTTTAATCTTTGAATTCTGAGAGACAAAGTCTCTTTGTCTTATGCTAAAAACTATTCAGAGGAAGATGATGGAGGTGCCTAAATTTGTGGCACAAAAAGTTGGAGAGGTGGTAATCTGGAAACCACCTTCTTATATTTATCCTTCAAATTATTAAATTTCTTCTGCAGAGCCTCATACTACTCTTGTGCAATCTCTATAGTATCCACACTCAACATTGTAGTGTGCATTGTCAATTTTGCAGCTTGTGTTGCAGTAATTTTTGATGCTCTTTTTACTATGAAACTTCTTGTCTTGTCCCCTACTAATCTGACTAGTCTTGGCTTATTTATTGTAGGGGCCATTGCCCAGATTTCTAAAGTATGCATTTTCAGACTAAATCCTTATCCAAAAAGGAAATTAGCAACTTGCTCTTCAGAGGTGAAGGCCTCTTCATCTTGGTTCCTTATAGTGTCAAGTGCAATAGCTGAGGTCAAATCCCAACCAAGAAACAAAAGAATGACACTTTCCTTGACCATCCTCCTCCCCTCAACAGGGGTGATGTTGGAGAGGTAATTATCCATTTCTTATGCCACCTTTTGTTCAATCTCCTCATATTGAGAGAGGTCATCTCCCTCCTTTGCTTGCTCAAGCTTTTCCTTAAATTCTCTATCCTTAAATTGGATGACAAATTCCTTAAACTCCTTTGTTTGGATGAATGAATCATCATCCATAAACTCATGACATGCTTTGTACCTTATGCCATCTAGTACATGTTATCATAAACATAAGTTATTAGCTTATTTTCAGGCATATGCTCTTGTTCTTCTTCCCAAACATGTGGGGATGGGAACCTTTGGTTTAGATTGTCATCACTAGGAACATGTTCCATAGATTGTTCCTCCATTGTTTCCCTATCTCTAGGTTTCTCTGAATACTCAACCAATTGATGAACCACTGGTTGGTCATCAATTTCCATAAGTTGAATGGAGGCAGCAAGGGTTGGGGACTCAACAAGATAAGCCTACAATTGTGCCAATTATTCTTCTCTCTTCTTCTTGGCCTCCTCTTCTGCCAAGGTTGCCATATTCATGAAACTTCCATCTACATAGGAAACCATTTTTTCTACCTTTTCCAAGGGATCTGTATACCTAGAGAATGGGCTCACATAAGCGAGGTTCACTTGGAACCTTTTCTTCTCTACATGATTCATATGGAGCCAATCTTTCTTTCTCTTTCTCACCTCATCATCAGTGCATAAGTTTCTTATTACATCTTCATAAACATGAAAGTGGTGGTTATAAACAAATCTCCCTCTTGCTTTCCCTTCCTTGTTAATAAAATCTTTAGGGTCACAATTCCTAATCGGTTGAACCTTCATACCAAGGTGTTTCAATATAGTGGCAAAGTTCTCACATCCTTCTTTTGCCGACATAATGAAGTGAGAAAACTTGAAATAACGAGGGATACAAGATCCCTTATTTACTAACCTAAACTGCTCTTTGCCAACTTCATGAAGCTGCCACATTATTTCTATGAATGCTAGTCTATCAAACACATAAATTGGTAAGCAATTTGGTTGCACTAGAGTGCCATAAATTCTAAACAAAGTAGAATTTGTATGGAGATACCAATCTCCCTAGTTATGCTCCACCTTAGACTCGGTATCATACTATAGAGGCCTTAACAACTTCATGATTTTCATTGAGATTCCTTATCTAGATTGCAGAGTAAATTTCCCAATATAATTTGTACTAGAACATTCTAAGAAGTTACAAAGTTTGCTTCATTGCAATGTTGGTCCTAGATATGAGTCCACATCTGGATTCACAACCTCTTATCATTTTCTCCATTTGTTCTCAACTCCATCAAATACTTCCAAGCCTTCTCATCACTGTACAAAATCATATGCATCAATAAAGCATAATGTCTAAAATATAAAGCAACATTTGGTTCCCTTAAATTAGCCAATTGTTTGTGAATATTCTCTACAATATAAGCAACAAAATCAAAGCTCATGTTGACAGATCCCTATGTTGGATGTCTGCTACCATCATCATTATGTATAAGGTTTGTGCAAGATCATGGGGTGCCAAACAATGGCGATGCAACAAAAAATCATGACATGAGGAAGGCAAAATCATTGAATTCACGTTTGGCTTTTTGGTTGGGTTGGTAAAAAGTACATTTTCTAAGGTAAACACCAAAGCAAAACATATATCTATTATTAACCAACAAAAATATCCATTACTTACCCTAAGAAACAGATATCTGTTATTAGAAATATACAATTATTTTTATAGATTGTGCACCGTGTATATTAATTATTATAACATATATTATTATTATTATTGTATATTCTATAATAATAATATATTATTATAGTATTATATATTATTAAATTATTATTATAGTATTATATATTGTAATTTAATATATTATTATATATTACATATTATATAATAATAAAATATTGTTATATATATTTTAATATTATTATATATTAATATTATCATAAATTTTATTATACAATATGTATTAGTATTTAATATTATATTATATATATTAATATTAATATGTATTAATATTATATTATATGTATTAATATCATATATATTATATATATATATGTATTATACATATCATATATTATATATATTATACATATAATATATTATTATATATATATATATATATATTGATTGGTGAACGCTTTTGACTGGAGCTATGAACCAGTGAGGCCACATGTGGGGGACCTCATCCTAGCATTAGATGCACTACAACTACCACTCTTGCGAGCACAATAGCCTAGCAAGGGCACAAAGCCTATGAGCACACCAGCCCAATGAGGGAGTGGGTGGGCCCTAGACATAAGTGTCTGGTACGATGACAAGCTCCTCCTCTTCATCAAGGAAATCTTCAATGCTTGGTCCAATCACAAGCTTTCCTCCCTCTTTTTGGCCTCGGGGCACGAGCATCCTCCTTCGTTGGCTTAGGGTGATCTTCAACGTTGGTCCAAAACCGTCAACAGTAGCAACAATGCTACGGTTCAAGTCCAAAGACTTGAACCCCGGTGGCCACAATAACAACACCACACTTATCCAATGCACCACGGGCTCGTGCCCATTATATATATTAATATTAATATTAATCCATCTCATATATGAGATTTAAAAAAATAAAAAATGTTCTTTAAAATAGATATCCATTTCAGAGAGCTTAACAAAGCTCTCAAAAATGGATATCCATTTTTTATAACTATAAGTAAAAAAAATATTATCATAAATTTTATTATACAATATGTATTAGTATTTAATATTATATTATTAATATTAATATATATATTAATATTATATCATATATATTGTATACTATATATGATATATTAATATATATTATATATATTATGTACAATATATATTATATTATATATAGTAATATTAATATTAATATATATTATATAAAATATATATTTATTTTTTTGGATAAAAGGTCATAGGCCTATATATATTATATAATAATAATAAAGATGTACAAGAGTTTTAGATTTCGTGACTTGGAAGCCCATATTTATCCCTTGATTCCTCTAGTTATACAAAGTATACGAGGATGTTGAGATTTTACCCACAAACCTAGAGTTTACAATATGCTTTTTGGCTAAGCAAAAAATAAAACAAGGCCAATTCAATCATTTCATTACATTATCTGAGAATTTAGAGCAGATAAAAATGAGCAAAATTCCATATGCAAATTCTGAAGGAGTTGACTTCATTCCTCCATCTGGTCTACTTGAATATCATTTTCATCCTGATGTTCATGTAAATTCCCCACATCATATTATACTAGTGGCAGAGCATTCAGATTGAAACCCATAGCATTAGGTTGGTGAGGGGAAACACTATCTGCATCTGCATCCACTGGTTGAGTTGGCATTAGGGGATTATGGTCATGTGTGAGCAGCACCATAATTGCATTTACCCTGGTTCTTATCTTTCCTGCTAACTCAAAATCAACCTCCCCTACATATCTATTTAACATTGTCTACAAATGGTTTGAATTATGCATCTCCAAGGACTTCTTAATTGCATGATAGATAGTTATAAAATAATTTCTATGCAACATAAAATGACAAGGAAACATACCTCATACATATCCCTACCCCTTCCACAAATCATAATTTTGACATGCCTTTAATAGAGTATCATCCGGTAAATATACACCCTTGACAATTGTGTTCGTGATGTGCTCTAATGATTGAAAACACTAGAGAAAATCAAGCAGATTTGAGATGAATACAGATAAAAGTTGGGAAGGAAATAGTAGATGCCTTGCCTTTGGCTCGAGTATTTCAAATCCTATAACCCTTTTGATGGATTTTGTAAATTGAGTGCAATGCCCCTTGAAAATTAAATGAAGCACGACATCCTCAAGCATCTCCATGAAAGCCAACTCCGAATTGTTTACCAGTATGGCAGCTCTGTAATTCCGAGGATAGTACTCCATTAACATTCTTTTGTAACCTATCATGGTCTGAAGTTGGCTCAGTCTAGAGGTTATGATAAGGTATGGGTTGAGGGTGATTCCCTCAATATTATCAATAACCTTAGGAAGATTTTTCATCCCTCATGGACAATGGAATCCCTTATTAATGATGCCTGAAATATTTTGGATTCGTTGGACCAATGTGTCATCTCCCATGTTTATAGAGAGGGGAACAGGCTTGCTGACTTTTTTGCTAACTGTGGGGTAAATGATTATTTGGAACAGGGATAACACGACCCTCTACCCTTGGAAGCACATTCAATAATTTATCATGACTCACAAAGGTGTTGAGTGGGGGGGTCCTTTTGTCATGGGTTTTTTTCACATGCTCTTGATGTGGAATTTCCTTCCGAGGTGTAATTCCCTTAGAGGAAAGGCTATGCAGTATTCTAATGGGTTGGAGGATCAAATGACTAGGCATTCATTGTTCATAATTCCTCTCTACCATCTTGTCTAATCCACACGGATTGTGGGTATTTAGAGAGCTATTGTTTTCTCGAGGTTTCTTTGTTTTCTCTACAAGTTCTCGAGGTCTCTTCGTCTCCTCTGCAAGTTCTTCTTTCTGATAGGGTGCTTGCTTGTGGCTACTATGGGGGGTGATCGAAACATAACTGGGCCCAAATCCTGTGACACTGTGAAAGGAAATAAGAAGGTTTTGAGGTTGTTGGAGGCTAGGGGAGTGACTCCATATATGGAAAAGTTGCATGGATATGATTCGAAGATGTCACAGGAATTTCTTGAGGGATGACAAAATCATGTGTTGCGAATTGGGCGAAAGGAGTTTAATATCACAGAGGATCTTATAACTGAAATCACTGGTTTGTTGACTGAAGGGAGAAAATTATATAGAGACAAGAATGAATCTGGTGTGGCCATGGATATTTTCTTCAAAGATGATGAGAGGTGGAAGTTGGAAACGGCTAAATGTGGTGGCTATTATCAGACTTTTATTTAGGCGATTTGGAGAGATGTTGTGGAGGAAATAATGAGGTATTTTACTCTCGATGTCCACTTCTCTATTCTCTCTGAGCATCATTTTGTTTTGCTTAATAATTTTAGGCACAAGAAGAAGTTGTCTTTCCATTTCTATTTATTGGTTTCCTTGGAAAATGGTATAAGAGATCACAAATGCAACCCCAAAAATCTAATCCTTCATGAAGGTTTAATTATGTTGATCTCTGAGTATGTTAAGTCTTTTACTATCCCTGTTCAACCCAAAATTTCCATTGTTGGGAAGAAGAAGAAGGATCTTGAGTATGTGATGGGGTTGGAGGATGATGAAGATGATGAAGATTATGCCCCTGGGTTAGAAGCATCCTTGGATGTTGACTCAGAATCTCTCGCCATTTCTGAGGGTAAGAAAAGAAAAGAAAATAAACCCCCTATTGTCTCTAGGGCTTAAGAGTATGAAATGAGAGATGAGGAAGAGGTGGATCATTCCTACCAGAAGTCTAAACCTGTGAAGGGGTCGGGTGGTAAAAATATGAATGGGGTTGCTATGGGTAATTTGAGCAAGGAGGATATGGGTAATAGGGGTCAACTGGAGGTTTCCCCTATTTCTAAATTGTAGAAAAAAGAGGGGTCAAAGATGAGAAATTTTCCTATGAATCTAGGGAGGGAAGAGGCATGGGAGCATGATGGCAATTTGAAGGGTGTTGAGGATCAAATGTTGGAGTAGGACTTGGCTAAAGGTGATGCTATTTTCATTAGAAAGGCAAGGAGACCATGGATAATGAAACTACCAGTAGTGATTCCCAAGAGGATTATGTAGTGGACAAGGATTCAAGAGAGAATTTATGCTTGATTATCTTGGTTTGGCGAAAGAGGGTTCCTTAACCCTATTCAAGATTTTCAAATGGGTCTTCCACGAGATGAAATCCATCAATGTTTAGGTTAGAGCTATGAATAATAATGTTGATGAGCCCTCTTCTTCTAAGGGCCTTATGTGCAAGCTCAAGTTAGTAAGGTTTAGCTTGAGATTAATCAATTATTTGATACTCTTAAAATGGTTGCTAAAGAGATGATCAATATAAAAAATTCCTACAAGCAAAATATTGTTGTCCTTGAAGGAATTTTGGAGTGTGTCAATAAAAAATTGGAGAAGGTTCTTGAGGTTAGTAAACATGCTATGTGGAATGAAGCTGAGGGTTTATGTTTATTGAATAAGAAAGCCAGGAAGTGGCTGGGGGATAATTCTGGTATGAAAGATATGGTGGCCGGTGTTGGTGCTCAGCAGAAGATGGTGAGTGAGATGGGGCCTTTTGCTAGAACCCATGATAAGACCAAATTAAATGATAATGTGGGTATCCCTGTTGAAGAGGTGGTGGAAGTCATGAATTCCCATCAAAAAATCATTAATAGTGACTTGGAAGTGGAAAACATCCTCAAGAATCTCTAGTTGTGTTATGTTTTCTTTGCCTCTTTTTGGTTGTTTTTGTGCTGGTTTTTGACTACTCTTTGATTGCTTGTTCTATTTTTGATTATTTGGTGAAGCAACAAATTATCTTGTAAAGGGTTTCGAGGTCCCTTCAAAACCTGTTTTACCTATAATCAAAAAAATTATTTGGCAAGCTCTACACCTTCTTGGATCCACATGCACCTCACCACTATTTGAAGACTCCTCTTGTTGCAAACAATCTACACCGACGATTGCATGCCCCTTCTATTTTTGTTACATTGAAGAGACTTAAAAGTCACCCACTTTGATATCTAGGGTCTCTTTTGCCAGCTTCAAGTGTTCTCCACTGTCGATCAATATTAATATTAATATCATATATATTAATATTGTATTATATATTATATATATTTCATATTGATATCCTCTCCAAGACAAGCAGCTTCAAGTACCTCATCTAGCCCTTTGAGCAAGCTAGCATCAAAAAAATCTCCGGTCAAGGTGGTCACCATTTTCTTTGAAACCCTAAGATCTAAAAGAGAGGCCACAAAACACGAAGGGATATCAGAATGAACCCTATAGCGCTCCTGTGAAATCACATACTCCTTACCCAAAATTAAACACAATGCCTTAAAAGTCAAATAGCCACTATCAATTGTTACATTCTTGAGACAATGCTCTGTAATCCTTCCCCTAAAAGCAAGTCGACTCTTAGAACTATAAGGGGCAATAGGAGTATCCATGGTTTTGAATTTCGGTAAGAGAAAAAAATTGGCCATTGAATTAACATGATTAAATAATGTGGCTTGGCTTACAGGTATCTTAAAATGATTATCCAATAAGGCAATGTGTGGAAAGTACTGCAAAGACAATTTGTGAGAGATTTCCATGAGAAAACCAAATGAAATGAACAAAATTCGACACGAAGGAAGTCACTTCAAGCATCATAGAGAAAAGTGTGAGCGTTGGCTTGGGAGGAGAGGACACCAACACGTCCAGTCAATCACTAAGACTCAACACCCGTCGGATCAGAAGCTACGTAAGGAGGGATAAAAAATTATAAGCATATGGTGAACACTATTACAGTGTACACAAGATTTAATTTTTTAAAGGGCGTCACCCCCTTGGTGACAACTCACCTTATAAAAAAATATATATATATATTTAATATTGAAATTAATATATATAATATAATATATTATATATTATCTTAATATTATATTATATATTAATATCATATATATTAATATTGTATTATATATATTATATATTAATATTAATATATAATACATATTATATATATTATTATATTATATTATATTATATTATATATATTAATATTAATATTAATTCATCTCATATATGAGATATTTTAAAAAATAAAAATGCTCTCCAAAATGGATATCCATTTTGACAAAACAAATATTCAATTTTTATAACTATAAGTAGAAAAAGCAACTATTGCTCATTTTTACTATCATTGTTTGTTGGTTGCACACAGATATAGGGTTGCAAACACAGATATCCGCTATATCTGATATCCATTTTCTATTGCAAAACCATTTTTTTTGTAATTTCTCCATTTTCATCAGCATTGATCTGAGGTATGCTAAAATCTACACAAGTTTTGAATGATTTTAATCATTTTATATGTTTTTTAACATATATATTAGGGTTTTAAAAATATTTTAGCAATTAGTTCAAAACTATGTTAATTTTAAAAATTGTAAATTTAAATAGGCTTTAAACGGAACAAATTGATAAAGCAAACCCTCCTCCACCAAACCCTCCTTCAATTCAGGATTTAATTAAAATAAATATTACTAAATTGAGAAATATTGCTAAGATATACCATAACCACTATTATTTGTGATCAGTAACACCTAATATAGAGGCCATAATCAATCATGTTCAAGATATCACTAGGCACCATTCTTCATTTCAATAGTGAATAGATGTGAAGAGGTTGAAATATACAAATGGGTTGGGGTATGATGAAATTAAAAAAATAGAAATATCTAAAACCAATTTAGCTCAATATTTTGTTAACCAAAAAATAGGACAACATGTTGGTTTACACAAACCAAAAAAATTCCATAAAATGGTGCACCCATGAGGGCATAATTGCAAACCTTTGGGATCGTGGGTGGATGGTGTTTGATAAACCACCCAACAATAATCTTGATGTCCCTCTTTATTTCATTCACAAATTATATGCAAAATTTGTTTTAGGAGGTCATGTCAACTGTTTTGATTTCAAGCATTTTCAAGGAGTAGGTATGGGAATGCCCCAAGATAGACCTAGGGCAATGCATATGATGCAAGGTCCCTATGTTCAACCTCCTCATCTTCCTCTGCCACCTCCAACACCCCATCCAGACCTTGTTATTGATGCGGCCTGACATAGTCTCTTAGCCATACACTCTTTAATTGGCCATTTGATTACACAATCCTCACAATTTTCCTAGCTACCTAATAGTGACACTCCTCATTCTTTAGTTGATGTTAATGCAACATCGTCATCTACATATATTTATGTGCCTCATTAGTGTAGCACAAGTAGCCATATATGTCTAGGTACTATGGGAGTTAGGGATGAACCTCCCCTAGACACATATGAGTATGAGGTGCATGATGTGTCACATGGAGGAGATGAAACAACAATGCATACTACAAATGTAGTAGAGACATGTGAGGGAGGAACAAATGTAATGTTTTCTACTATTGGAGATGAGGAGCAACAAGAGCAATATTTTGTAAAGGTAAAACTTAAATTTATTTCATAGTGCATTTTATTTAAAATTATTATAACAAATAGTACATGTTACTAATGTATACTTAAGTGGGATTGAACAGTTGATGAATGAGGAAGAGATTAGAGATGTGAATCATGGTACTCTTTCGGCCATTGTATTTGGCCTACACACATTGGTATATTTTTTGTACATGTAAAACTTTTTTATTATACAAATATATTTTAAAATATGATTAATTAAATACATACTAATTTATATCTTGATCTTAATTTACTTTTGCAGTGTACTCCATATGTGACTGATGCGACACCTTTTACCATGATGAGTTCTTCTCAATCAATCTTAGTTGCATCACCGATTCGAGTATATTGTATTTTTATATCTAGTAGATATATATGTTTCTAAATATATATGTAGATATATGTTCTAGATTATGTTTGTTTGTCAATAATTATATATTAATTTTGTCATTTTTATTTTTCTTCTTATAGAGTATGCCCCCATCCACATATGCGGATCCTAGACCAAGACAATATGGTAGGAGTCATGAGCATCCTAAGGGGCCATCATTTGTTGAATGCATGTCAACCAAAGAAAAAATGCTTGAGGTAATGAAGAATTCGATTTGAATTTAATTATAGCTTAGTATAATGATTAGATGTTACTTTAAAAGTTATTAAAATAGTAGATAAGTTTCTATTTAGTAGTCTAAGTTATTTACCATTGAGATAAAAAAATTATTAAAAGGGGTAAAAACTTTATTGAAAGCAAGAGAAAAGTATTACAAAGAGTTTAGGAAACCAAAAGGTTCCCAATAAAGAAGAGCACAAAAATCCAACCAATACAAAACCACCCAACCCACAGCAACAGGAACCTCAACCAACCAAATCATCAAATAAGACCTTCTCTAAATCATGACTACAATTAGGGGGTAATTTCCCCCATACCTCAATCTTCCAATCTCCATCATACTCTGAAGCCCACTTGGCCAAACAATCAACAAGCCTATTCCATTCATGCAGGATGTGGACAAAAGGCACTGCCTCTAGCATATAACACATCTACAGAATCTGACGAACAACCAAATCAAGCTACCAATTAACACCAACCAACTTCTACTCATTCAACAAATTAACAATAATTTGTGAGTCAGACTCATAGATAATCCTACGCCAAACCAAAGTAAAAGTGCACTCAATAGCCCAGAGAATTGCCATCCCCTCCATAAGGTTGTTAGAATGTTGCCCCATATGAATGGAGAAAAAGAAAATAATCAAGCTAGAACAATCTCTTCCAACTCCATCGATCCCATCTAGCCCAGGATTACCTTTAGAGGAACCATCAATATTGATTTTCAAAATATCCACTGGAGGGGGCACCCATCTTCCAACTCTTTGAACCTTATTTTTAGCTCGCCTACCTCTTCTGACACAAGTCGAGACAAAAGTCAAACCCTATAAACCCAATCTAATCACAATTTCACCATCACTCCTTTCCAAGGAAAATACCACCTCACATTTAACTTTCATCATCTCCTAAATCATACCAACAATTTTGTGCCAAACCTTTTAAACCATCAGCCTATCCCCACGAAAGATCCTACAATTCCTTTCTAGCCAAATTTTTCAAAGGATAAAGGTAGGACCAATGCACCACACAATTTGGAGGAAAGAGGCCTAAGAAGGATTTCTTCCCATGTTGCTCCAAAACTCAACAAGGGAAGATGCATGAACACAAGGATGTTTCCAAACATCCCACCAAAAATGCCAGAGCAACATAGCAAAGGAGTAGTAGAAAAATAGGTGGGAAGAATCCTCCTTACTGCAACCACAAAGAACACACACCGAAGGGCCCTGGAATCCCCGTTTTTGAAGATTATCCCAAGTCAAACATCTATTCCAAGCCAAAGTCCATACAAAGAAATTACACTTTGGCCAAGAGAACTTGTTCCACACATGTCTCCACCAAGGAACCTCCATCCCCCCAAACTTGTGAACCGATAGCTCCTGATACCCATTAGGCACCGTAAAAACACCCTTAGGATTTGGATGCCAAGCAAGAATATCCTTATCCTGAAGGGAGCTACATTGTCTACCAACCAAGATATGTTGAAGAGTGACACTATCCTCCTCTAAACCAACCACCGACCAATCATAAGGATCCTTCCACCTAGCCACCTCCATCTACCCACAGGGGTAAGAAGTCTTAAAATCAATCACCCTCGACTAGCCAACCTCTAAGAATCTCTGGCATAAATTCAATAAATTTTGATGTTGGTGCAAGATGGGAGGAAAACCATCCCAATAATCATACCAAAAGAGAGCCTCATCCCCCCTATTATATATCCATAATAAACCCTCCTTGATTAGAGAAACCCCTTTCTTAAGCATTCACCAAATTGCATAACCTTTCCCTACCAAAGGATAACAGGGAATTTCCTCCTTTAAGACCCCCCGAAGGTACTTATGAGAAAGAATCCTAGCCCAAATATGATCCTATTCTAGAAACCACCTCTAATACAACTTAGCAGCCAATTCCAATCCGATCATAGTCAATTTCCGCAAACCAAGACCCAAAAACTACTTCAAACTACACACAATATCCGATTTCACAAGGTTCCACTTAGAAGAAAACAAGTTGCCTGCCCAAAGGAATTGTCTAGCCAAAGAGTCCAAATCCTTAACAAACCCAACCAGAGCCACCTAGAGCATACATCTATAGATGGGAAGAACCTACACCATTGACTTGAGCAACTGAACATGCCCAACAAAGTACAACCATCTATAGGTCCAATGGCTAACCTTAACATGAAACTTATCAAGAATATTGTGCCAAGAACATGAAACTTATCAAGAATATTGTACCAAGACTCTCTAGGAAGAGAACCAAAATAGATAGGGATACCAAGATAGGTAAAGGGGAGTAACCTATCTGGAACTGCAAGATATGAGCAATTCTCTATTGAATGAGCCACAAAGTGTTGAAGAAAAAGATAGAAGATTTATCCTCATTAATCATTTGACCAGAGGCATGGAAATACATATCCAAAGCCTTGTGCAAATTAGTGGCTTCTCTAACCTTAGCCATACCCATCAAAGAAGTATCCATAAATTGCAAGTGAGAATGAGGAGGAAATCCATTCCTCCACACCCATCCCTAAATAAGACCCAATTCCACATTACGCTTCAACAATCTCCCCAAACCTTCAGTAAGGAGAATGAATAAATAGGGAGAGAGAGGATCCCCTTAATGAAGGCCTCTAGAAGCACAAAAAAGAGAAGAAGTCACACCATTCATCAACACCGAAAAAGAAGTGGAAGTAACACAACTCATAACCCACTAAACCCACTCATCAGCAAAACCAAAGGCAATAAGAACTTTATGCAAGAAGGACCACTTAACCCTATCGTATGCCTTTTCCATATCCAACTTGATAACATAGCCTTTTCTTTGGAGTATGCCATAGCATGAATTATTTCAGTAGCAATGACCACCCCATCAAGAATTTGGTGATCCGACACAAAACCACTCTATTCCTCATAAATGAGTCATCTAATTCAATGCTTCAACATTTTAGCAATCAACTTGGAAATGATTTTATAAACCACATTACACAGGGAGATAGGCCAAAAATGACTTAACCAATCTACCCCCTTGCATTTGGGAATGAGAGCAAGGAAAGTGGAGTTCAGAGCCCTCAACATTTGCTTATTTCTCTGAGACTCTCGAACCAACTCCAATAAGTCTAGATTAATGATATCCAAAAACTCCTAAAAGAATTCAATCAGAAAGCCAATAGGGCCCGGTGCTTTCCCTCTCTTCATCTAAAAAATAGTAGCCTCCAATTCTTCTAGCCCAAGAGATGCTCATTCATCTCCCTAGTAATCAAGGAGGGGATACACTATAAAACTTGGTTTTCTTCTGCCAAAATATCTTGATGATCCTCTCTAAATAAGGAGGCCAATAATTGTGAAGCCTCTTTGGACATATCCTATAAAGAGGATAAATGCTCACCCCTATCATTCACAAGGACAAGAATAGAGTTACCATGTCTCCTAGCTTTCACTGTATTGAAGAAGAAAGTAGTGTTTTTGTCTCCCTCTTGTAACCATTCAACTTGAGCTTGTTGTTTCCAATAAATCTCCTCACACAATTCAAATTCTTCCAAAGCCCTTGCCTCATCCCTGAGTAAATCCTTTGAAAGGCCCAACTCCCTTATCTCCTTGGTAATAACATCGAAGTCAGCTTGAGCTGCAATCTTAGCATGAAAAATATTTCCAAAACATTGCCTATTCTAGTTCTTAAGTTGATATTTCACATACTGCAGCTGTTTGGAAAAAGAATACATAATAGTGTCATAAGCGGGTCTCCCTAACTACCACCATTCAACCACATACTCCTGCAAAGAAGGATCTCTTAACCACATAAGCTGAAATTTGAAGGGGGGACTGAGTAACCTGAGTTGAAGTAGTAGAAAGTTTAATAGGCCACTGATCAGAGCCCCTCCAATCAAGAATCTCAGAGCAAGTAGACCACACTCCTCCAATCTAGAAGCAGGAAACTAAGAAACTGTCAAGTCTCTCAGCTATAAAATTCTTCCCAACCTCCGATTATTCCAAGTAAACTGACCATTATTGGGCTTGACATAAACAAGGCTCAAGGCCTAGATGTTATCACGGAGAAGGAAATTAGAGGGCTCCAACCTTGTAATACCACCCTTCTTTTCATCTAACTCCATAATAGCATTAAAATCTCTAGCAATAATCTAAGGGAAAAAGGAGCAAGATTCTGAATAAAATTGATATGAGACCACAAAGAATGCTTACCAAGAAGATCAATAGGCACATAGATGTTTGACAGAAGAATAGTTTCCCCCGTCTCCAAGCTTGAGGCAACAGTAGAGAGAGAAGACTTGGAAGACACCCACCAAAGAGGACGAATCTTCAAGGGGTTCCATAAGAAAGCCACATCCCCCACACTACCATGAGCCCAAATACACTAGAAATCACCTTGCCCCCACATTTTTGGCAACAAGACAACCATGCTCTCAACTGACAACTTAGTTTCCTGAAGAAAAAGAACATCCAAAGAGTGAATTCTCTCTAAATCTCGAACAATTTTTTGTCAAGGGCCACTATTTAAGCCCTTTACATTCCAAGAGAGAATGATCATTTCAAGGGATTAGAAAAGTGAGTCTGGAGTCTTAATCAATCCAGACTCCACCAAAGTTTCCCCCATCATCTTAATTTTCTCTAAGTCTTTCTTTCTGCCAACCTTGGAAGGCTTCTTAATAGCCCCCTTTTTCTGGTCTTTTTGAAGAATTCCCAACGAAGGAGAGGCCTTGCTTCCTTTCACTGAATCGGACCCCACTTTCACTAAAGGATTAGAGATCACTCCCCCCCCCCATCCTCACATTTGCAGGAGACTCCAACCTCTCAGAAACTACCAAGCTAAGATCTAAGTCCATTTGCACAGCACCAACCTCCCGTGGAGCCTCAATGAAAACTGAAATGGCACCTTCCTGGACCTCCTCCAAACCACCTTGATCCAAAACCATCATGCCTAGATTCACCTCCTGTTGACTAAGGTCATCTAGAACCTCAAATTTATTGCAAGTATCATCCTCCTATCGCTCCTTAAAAGTCCTCTTTTGACCATGATTCTTATTGTGAGCCTTTACAAGAACAAAATCCTCTACACCAGCCACCTCACCAGGAATGGGAGCCTTACCTTTGTCAACCCCAGGGGGATTGCGAGGAGGATAAGAAGTCTGAGACTTAGTAGATTTAGACCTTAGGCATCTTCACTGCAAATGGCCATACTCATGACATAGGTGGCAACAAAAGGGAAAAGTCTCATAGTCTAACTACCGCACCCAAGAATATGAACCTACATGAATTTCCAAAGAATATGGAAGAGGGTTACTTAAATCAATCTCAACACAAATACGAGAAAATTTTATTACCTTCTTATCCCAATTTTTCTAAGAGGGACCCACTAGTTTCCCCAAAAATGAAGCAACCCTATGCAAGATGTCATTGTTCCAAAATTCAACTAGAAATCTAGGGAGACACACCCACATCGGGACCCGATTCAAAAGTTCCTTCAAAGGATTAAAACCCACATGTCATGGCTTAATAAATAAGCCAATTTGGTTGTGGAAATAAGGCCCTCCCTCAAAAACTCTGGTTCAACCTACCATGCAATTGAATACCTCCATGAAATAATTGTTTGCCAACAACATTATTTCCATCTCACCTTCTGAAGACCATGTCCGATGAGCCCATGACTCCAAAAAAGGAGAGAAACCTTCATTCCCATGAATTTTCATATCAAGGCATGCTTTGAGAAGTATTTGATATCCCTTGCAATTGATTCTGGCTGAATGATCAACACTGGCCTTTCTTTGGCACATTCGAGACATCCATTTATCTTCAGGACATGAGAGCTACCAGATTGAATAAAATAACCATTGTTTGGATCCTTTAAGAACATATTATTATAGAACTCCTTCGAAGATCGATGTGGAGATGATGCACCAACAGCAGCGCGAAAATCAATTGAGGGATTGACCCTGGAAACCTCTCCTTGATCCATGCAAAATTGAGCCCTGGAAACTTTGCAAGGGCAAACAAACACACTTCCACAAAGCCCAAGCCAGGAAAAGGTTGAGCCTAAAGAGGTTGCAACCCCACCCAAATGCAATGACTAATTACGAATATAGGCGCAGACAAGAAAGGATATCAAGAAAAAAATCCTCCACCCCCATGAACACCCCACGCACCAGGGAAAGGAAGCAATAATTTTTTAAAAAAACTAAACCCCCGATCATTGACAAACCCCACCCACCTTGGAAACACAACAAATAGAGAATAGATGCAAAGAAAAACTAGGCATGTAAAGAGGGTGAAGCCCTCATGCATTCCATGACACCATGCATAGCAACGGTGCGAGTAGTGCCATCACCAACTTAGAATCCTTACCATTGAGCTAATTAATCTAATTTTTGGTTTGAACTATTTTTGTGCATGCATCTTCTCACCCATTAGGTGGTGTGAAGAGGCTATGTTTTGGTGATCCATCACAAGATTAGGATTTTCTTGACATGGCATAACTATTTTAGATATAAATTTTATATATAAACCATGAGATGACATATGCCACATTTTGTAAATATTGTTTTGAGTTAGTATATATTCCAAATTTATATATGTATATACACAATTACTTTACACTTTCATATATAAAAATTGATATTCGACATATTTTGTTTGTTGTGTGCATGGTTTCCTATTTTGAAACTTAAAATTTGAATGTATAATCACTTTATAATGGTTGAGCTATGATGGATAACATGTTATATATATTGATTTCTTGCAATCTTGCAATTTAATAGTGTATGAATTACATATCATTTTCACTCATGTTATACTACAGTTAAATTTGGTTGCCTTGGGAAACTTCACCAAATTTTATCCCTTTATCGTTAGTCTCTATAGTTGCAACATCCTTTAGCCTTTTTGTCCTTGATCCACTAACATCCTTAGTCCATATAGTTTCATTTTGGTATTTATCCTTTCAATAAAGTTAGATTTCCCCTTAAGCAATGATGGATATTTTTAAATTTGAATTTTCCTTTTGAAATTAGTGCATCAAAACAAATGACATGGAATGTAAATTTTGGCAAAAGTTTGGCATAATGCAACATGAATAAATTAGCAATAGATCATACCATACTTTGTTTATAATTCATTAACAAATCACATATTTTCATCAAGAAATATTTAAAATAATGTTATAAAAGTAGTCCACAACAACCTTAGTCCATATCTCCTATCCCTATTAATTCAACCCAAACCTTAATCCATTCTTAAACTATTAAATCAAGCCTAAATATTCTATTAATACCACATTAAATCAATCTAAACCTTCAATGAAGACACCAAAATATAATCCCTATGATGATGGTTATGGTTTTCATGAAGACTACTAGTTATGTAAGAACCTCATGAACTAAAATATAAGGAAAACTACTAGTTCGTCCACTATACTCAAGGAACTTGCTAAAAGAAACATCTGCATTCTATAATTAGAAAGACACCCCCAAAGTTGATCAAAAGCAGTTGTAAAGCTACATAAAAGTATTCAAGACATTGAAAACTCTATCCAAGAAATGAATGTTGTTGTCCTAAGGGTTGATGAGGGAGCAGTTGCTCCAAAGATTAAAGTAAAAGATATGAAAAAGAAGTCAGAAAATCATGAAAAGGAATAAAATATTGTTGCTGTCCTAAGGGTTGATGAGAGAGAGCTACAATCTAAAAGACAAGTCCAAAATCTTCACTATTGCTTAACTATTAAGTAGGTACCAACACGAACCAATGTAGGAATGTGTGAGTGATTTTGATGTGAAAATATATACATGTGACATTCATGAACATACATAAGTAGGTGCATACACATAATATTTATTAGTCTATGCATCTTTTCATCATAAACATCATTAATTGCATATGTTTGACACACTTGATGGTGATTACACATACATGTGACATTTTTTAACATACACATTGCATTCATAATCATCATAACATAACATAAATTCTACCATCAATATAACCAATAATGCTCATATATCATTATTTTCATTTCCTCATGCATATTATATCATTTTTAACCATCATAATCATCAATACAACTAATAATGCCATATAATTTTATCGATGTCATGTACAAATACATCGATGCTTCTTGCTATCAAGCTATTGTGGATACATAACTATTATGTGCCCATGATATCCTTGCTCTATAACACACATCTCAAATAATTGGTACTCTCACAGACACTTGCACTACAATATTACAAAAACTGTTAAAAAAAAACATTGTGTAAAAGTAATTGAACAATGAAAACAACATGAACTCTAATGTTGGATGCATTGCCATCGAACCTCACATCCTACTCAAAGTTTGTGTTGACCAATGCCTAGATATAAATATTAGAAAAGTATAGATTATAAACAACATGAACAAAAAAGTCAATTGATCATTCTTTGAAATCAAATACAAGATTATAAATCAAGAGATTAAAGTATATGAAGAAGATACCTCCTTATGAATTACAATGAATGTGTCATCAATGTTGAAGCAAAATGTTATCTTTTTATTTGAGTCACTTCTTGATGAAATAGTATTATCCCCCTAAATGGCCTATATTTGTCAATAATTACTAAGAAACATAAACTCGAATCTACTTTTGACTCAACAATGGTTAAAATTAAACATGAATATTGGAAAATACAAAAATATATTTTTTTTAGTAATTTTGAAAAATGGGTAGTGTGGACACATCAAGGTAGTTAGGTAAATACTAGGGAAAATCTCTTTTCATTTCCCAAGTCACCTAATTATTCTAGGGTGCTCCTTTGAGGTAGTCTCTAAAGAGCCCTAAAATCCAGAAAATGTCAAAATTTGATGAATTTGTTCTGGGAGCTCGTGGCACATAGGAATGTTTTGTTTAGACCTAAAAGTGGATATCGAATCCCTTCAAACCAAAACCTCTTGTTTTGGGTCAAATAAACACTGTTTGTGTGTTCCAGTGCCAAATGCATTCTTGCAAAAACTATCAATGAAAAGCAGTGCAAATATGGAAATAAGCGATTTTTTTTGTTTTGTGCATCATGGATTGAAACCAAGTATATCAAAACATCAAGGTGGGCATTCCAAATCTATGGAAGGCCTCCTTTTATAGCCCAAGTCCCCCCGTGATTTTGGAGTGCACTAATCTAGATAGTCTTGAAAGTGTCATAAGCGCAAAAAATGCAAAATTGATAAGTTTTCAGTATTTGTGACAAATGGGAAGCATGGAAACATCAAGGTAGGCAATTAAATACTAGGGAAGATCTCTTTTCATTTCCCAAGTCACTTGTTCGTTTTGGGGTGCTCTTTTTCGGGGTAGTCTTTAAAGAGCCTTAAGAGCAAAAAATGCAAAAATTGTAAACAATTTAGAAATTTTGATGAATGGGTAGTGTGGAAACATCAAGGTAGGTAAGTAAATACTAGGGAAGGTCTCTTTTTGTTTACCATGTCACCCAATTATTTTAGGGTGCTTTTTTCGGGGTAATCTCTTAAGAGCCCTAAAAGCCAAAATTGTCAAACTTTGACAAAGTCATTCTGGGATCATGGCATGTAGGAATTATTTATCTGGACCTATAGGTGGATATCTAATCCCTTAAAACCAATCTCTCTCAATTTGGGTCAAATCAACACCATTTGTGTTCTAGTGTCAAATGCATTCTTGCAAAAATTGTTAGTGGAAAGTAGCACAAATATGGAAAGAAGCATTTTTTTTGTTTTGTGCATCATGGAGTGAAACCAAGTATACCAAAAAATAAAGGTGGGAAATACAACACTAGGAAGGCCTCATTTTGTCACCCAATCCCCCCTATGATTCTGAAGTGCACTAATTTGGGGTAGTCTTGAAAGTGTCGTAAGAGAAAAAAATGCAAAATTATTAAATTTTTCAGTATTTTTGATAAATGGGTAGCATGGACATTTCGAGGTAGGTAGATAAATACTAGGTAAGGTCTCTTTTTATTGCCCAAGTCACCCAATAATTCTAGGGTGCTCTTTCTGAGGTAGTCTCTAAAAAGCCTTAAGAGCAAAAAATTGTAAAAATTGTAAAAAATTTAGTAATTATGATGAATGGGTAGCATGGACACATCAAGGTAGGTAGGTAAATACTAGGGAAGGTCTCTTTTCATTTCCCAAGTCACCTTGTTGTTCTAGGGTGCTTTTTTCGAGGTAGTCTCTTAAGAGCCCTAAAAGCCAAAAATGATCAAACTTTGACGAAGTCGTTCTAGGATCTCATGGCACATAGGAATGATTTTTCTAGACCTATATCAAATCCCTTCAAACCAACATCTCTTGTTTTGGGTCAACTCAACGCTATTTGTGTGTTCCAATGTCAAATGCATTCTTACAAAAATTGTCAATGGAAAGTAGTGCAAATATGGAAAGAAGTGTTTTTTTGTTTTGTGCATCATGGAGCGAAAAAATGTATACTAGCACATCAATATGGGAATTCAAATGCTAACTAAGGCATCCTTTTTTTTTCCCAAGTCACCCCATGATTGCAAAGTGCACTAATCCAAGTAGTCTTAAAAATATCGTAAGAGAAAAAAATGCAAAAATATTAAGTTTTCAGTATTTTTGATAAATGGGAAGTGTGGACACGTTGAGGTATGTAGATAAATACTAGGGAAGGTCTCTTTTTGTTTCTCAATTTACCCAATTGTTTTGGGGTGCTCTTTTCGGGAAGACAAATACGTCAATCAATTCTTAGGCATGTTATCTTTCTAAATAAGCATGCCACAATCATTAGATAGTGAATAAGAGTCTTGGTAAGTGAAAAGCATGAAACACACATAAAAAAGGGAAATAATAATGCTAAATTCATTTGAGTGTGCCAAATCATGATGAAGAATGCATTGTCAAGTGTAAGGATAGTCATGAGAAAAGACTCTTTTATGGTGTGTGAGTAGTTGTCAATTTTCAATGATTATCATGTTCTTTCAAGAAAGAACAAAATGTATTATTTCCAACTTTCCCTTCGATCTTAGCAAAGTACATGGATCAAATGATAACTAGAACTCTATACTTAGGAGTTAGATGAAAAAAGTACACAAACAACATCACCTCCAAGTTATGAAGATGAACAATTTTGGCCAATAGTAAACCTCCATGAAGGAAATAGGTTGAATGAGAGATCCCACCCTACAAGTTGAAATGATGAAAAATGGGTGCTAGGGGTTTCCTATTATTGGAATGGGGGTATGCACCTATTTTTCTAATTTCATTAGGAAAAAGAGATCCCCAAATGTAAGATTGGCTTTCAACCCTTAGGTGAGTCAACCTTAATGGAGATCTTGCTATTTTTCCTTATGATAAGACTAGGTAAAATATGCATGAACAATACTTTGGGGAGAAAAACTAAAAATAGTAAATGAAATCAATTATACAATGTGAAACTTGAATCATCAATTCAAAGCATAACATAAATAGAAACAACAAACTTTCGACAGATCTAAGAAGGGTAAGTTGATGTGTACCAATCACCAAAAGTTTTTGTTGAGTGTCCTCCTGGGATAGATTCACCCTAGGGCGAATGGGTCTTGCTATAGGGATCCAAAATATGATTTCACAGTCCTCTACTCCTGGATCTACACTCTTGATTCCTCCAAATCTCACTGTTAGAAATTCAGAATTAAATTTTGCAATTAAGATTACGTGTCTTGATAACTTTCATGACAACTTTGACAACTTTGCAAAATTGCACTTTTGTTCAATCTTCAATCCTTCTTCACCTACAAATCTATAAACACAAAGAGAGGGAAAATTTGTTTGTTTTAGGTGAATGGGGGTTTGCCTTGGTCAAACCCATTTTTGGTAATTAAACCTTGAAATGAAATGAAACATGAATGGAAGGAATGATGAATGAACACTAGCTTGTTGCAACTCACCAAACCCTTGAATTGAGATCCTTAGAGGGCTGAATTCTAAAACATCTCTCTAAGGTCTTAATCTTACATGAAATGGCTTGATTGGATGTTGATCTCGATGCTTGAATGCTTGAAACCTATATCACAATGTTAGCTCCAAAAACATGCATAGATGCAAATAACTTTGACATGATGCTTGAGATCTTGAATTTTGATGTAGAAGACTGAAAAATTTGCTCTTGAATACCTTTGACAATAATTTTTTCTCTTGTGAAATTTGGATAATATTGCTTCTTGATTCTAGATATTGAATTGATAAAAAGGACTTGTATTTATAGGTAATTCCATAATTTCTTGACAATTAAACATCAAAGGCTGACAATTGCAATTTGAATTTGAATCATAAAAATGCCACCAAAAACATATTAAAATTTGAGATCCTCAAATTAAAGAGGACTCATTCACCCTTGGGCGAATGGGTCCTAGGACCTAAATCCAGGACACTCAACTTCCAAGGCAATTTAATTAATGTTTGCAATTATTTAATACAAGTTTCCCTTTAAAAATATGAGATTAATTAGGCTTTTAAATGCATAATTGGGCCAATTAGAAGCTTAATTAAGTCCAATTAATTAAGGGACCCAAACATAGAGTGAAAATGAAAGGGTGTAAATTTTTCTACACTACACAAGTTAAACAATAATACCTTCAAAAATTTAGCAATAGAGAGAATGTGAGAATACTCATTAGAAATGGGCTCAAAGAAGAACTTGTATATAAATAAAGAGAAATTGTTGAGCATAAGCAACATGAACTACAAATTTTGAGCTCAACATTCTCTCAAATCAAATATACCTTGAAAATATATTGATCTACATGAGCTGTTGTGGATTTTTTGATCCAAATCACTTGAAAATATACCCGTGTTCTCCAAAAAACCTACATTTTTATATACCAATTAATTTTTATGTAAACTTTTAATGTAATTTTAATCCAAACCATAGAAATAACATGAATCTAAATAAGATGAACAATATCATACTTGTCCCATAAAAAAAAATCCACTATTGAAGTGTGCCTGAAGGGTCATCTCTTACCTTCAAAGTATCTAGTATTGCTTTATGATCAACACTATTGATTGTCCATAGTTCCTTTGTTCTTGTTTTGGCATGATGTCTGAATGACTTAAAATTTGTTGCTATAACACTTTGAGATGCAAATACATGAGAATGGTTTTGTGTTTCTCGTATTCTTCAAATTTAGGTATTTTATTCTTTCTAATCATATACATTCACAACCAAGTTCCAGAAATAACAACTGAACCTATAAGATACATTAACCCATCATCATATGTCTTCAATTGTGTTAGCTTCTTCTTTCCTTGTACACATCATGCCAACAAATATTTTGATCCCTCTTCATCCCCCTATGGTGCAACAACTACATAGATATGTCTTGGTTGGCTTCAGGTGAACTCACCGCCAATAATTCACCTCCAACAATTCATCCCCACGATAAAATTCATCTCTAGGAAAATTCACCAACAATTCATCGTCATGGAAAATTCACCACCAACAATTTCCTAATTGTATATGCGATGAATTATCCACAATGATGAATTGTTGGTGGTGAATTTTCCATGGCGATGAATTTCTAGTGGTGAATTTTCCATGATGATGAATTGTTGGAGGTGAATTGTTGGTGGTGAATTTTCCTAGAGTTGTCCTTGTTCTACAAGATCTGAAAGAAAGATGGTCATAGTCAAGTGAACTTTCCATTTCATCTTCTAAAGAGGATTGTGCTATAGATAAAGGGGTTAGATGTTGTGGAATCCATGTATCTACCCACTCACTTGACTCGCATTGATCCCAATCACACCAAATACAATTCTAAAAAAAATAAGCCAACTCTCGTGTCCATATGGTCCATGCACCTACACATGAGATTCAAAATGAATGTATCTTTGAAGATTCTTTGATTTTATGACATTCCAATTTCTCTCCCACTGTGCCCTCTTCAACCAACCAAAAGAACCTGCACACTTCCGAATCAAGTGTCCCTCCTCATGATAATTTATAAGTATACCAATCAATGATAGAACATGCATCACTGAATATTGCACCACCTCTAATCTTCATTTATTCCTTAACCAAAGCTCTCTTCACACATGCACCTGTGTCATCATGCTCGCCTTTTCCATGGCCAGTTAAAAAAAAATCCAAATATGTGGTACACCCCTCTGTATGTGCATCCTACTCAACCAATAAAATATAATAGCATTCTTGAATTGCCCAATGTAATTATCTGACCAGATGATATGTTGACCCATTGCAATACCTTTTTCATACAAAATCTCAAAATTGTTTTCAAAACAATGTTGCACAAACTCAGACGAATGAGATCTATCATCACTCATGTAAAATTGGTACTCCCTAATTATATTCATATCCTCTTATATACTATCAGGGGCATGTATGTATGTTATGTGGACAAAAATAACAATTTGAATAGAACTGTAATTGCTACCTATTTTCACTACCAGCTCAAACAGGTAGAGTTGAATTATAAATTCAAGCCAAGGTACACAATTTGTTTAACAAAATTCTACTAAAGTACTCATATTGTGCATTATTTCATTACAGTGTAAATTTCAGTGATATTATGCAAATAAATTTCAAAATGATATCATAAGTTTGCATAATATTTGTTGTTTTATTCATAATGTATAAAACCAGAATCCCACACAAGCCATGGGAGTAACTCAATTTGATTTTTACAATCAAATAAGGGGTGCACGAGTAAAGGTAAGCTATAAAACTAAAAATAAAAAAGGCATAGGGTAGAAAGTGATTCGTCATTTCCTGGAATGATGAATCATTGACAAGTTGAGGTCTTCAGTTGTGACAATAACTCCAGCTCTAGCTCTAACTCCAGTTCCAGCTCCAGCTCCAGTTCCAGCGTACATGCAAGTTGATGAGAGTGTGGTTAGAGCAATGTGGATCAAATCCTATCATATTCCTTCGCTACTAACAAAAATATAGAATACGGTCGATTAGGCACCCATCAGATGATTACAAAAATTCAAACAACATAAAGAAAGGAGGAAGCTTTCAGCTTCTTTTATTTTGCTAACATGTTTGTTCACTGTGCAGGAACAGGTTCATTATGTTCGTGATCATTTTATCAGATATGTGGAGTAAAACAGGCTCCCACAAGGGTTGAGCTCGGCATATCAAGGAGAAAACACTCTCAAGTTACATACGAGAGTTCATTAATATGATAACAGTCATTAAGAGAGATGCTGAAACTGAGAATATAATCATACAAGCAGCCTTGTTTCAAAGAGATTCAGAAAAACAGTGTGAAGAACTCATCATTTTCATTGATATTCGTTTCATCTCTACTTTACATTTTCACATTACATCTAAATGAAGTATCGAGCCTCTTTGTTTCAAAGAGAAACATAAACAAATTATCAAGCACCAACCTATTTTATGAAGTTTTGAAATTTATTTCACAAGATACAATATGGATAAATTGTGCTTACACACATATGTTACATCCAACAACTGTTTTTATTTTGAAAATTAATAGAGCGGGAGCATGTACAACACAACAGTAAATATCATACAATTATCGGTATTGAGTAGCTTTTACATTGGAAACACTTTCCAGGTCAGAGGTTGTATTATGGTCTTAACAATGCAGTAAATGATCTTGTATTTCAAAGCAGAAAATCATGCTTTCTAGGCCAGAGTTGTTTTACATATTTGAGAACAAATCTTCCATCTATAAAGCTCTGGGTTAAATGATAATTACATGAAGAGTGCCAGGTGTAGGGAGGAACAAAAGGAATTTAAGTTGTGTAAAGATCAGATAAGCATGCAGGAAAATGAAATATGATGATTAGAAGACATCGTGCAAGAAACATTCAATATGAGAGAGGCATGATTTCATTTTCAGAAAAACACCACCATTTTGAGAGACTATACTACATGGAGAGCAATAGAGAGCCACTAATTTATTCACAGCATCAACAAAGACCTTTCATCAAGGCAAAAAGGGAATGGACATAAGCATTGTCAAGTAAACTAGAACTTGATAAGAACAAGGAACTCATGAAGGTTCAAAGACAACTATTACACCGTTTCAAAACAGTCAAAATCTACAGGTGTAATTCTATTACAGATACAAAGAGCTTTTCTTACACTATTTTCAGCATACCCATTTTGGGTTTTCACATAAAATGTAGAATATTTTCAGCCTACCCATGTAGGGGTTATTCCCAGGAGTGCAAGTTACAAAAAATAAAAATCATGGGTCAAGCCCAGTAATGGACAATGTGAAGGGAGTTTTGAGTTTTTTGTAGTTAGGAGACTTCAAGATACCCAGAAAGCCTTGGCGATGAGAAGATAAATTTTGAGGCCAGACTTCTTGTCATAGGAGAAGAGTCAAAGCCGAGGCCTATCAATAATAGGAGTACCTACAACATTTCAAGATCATAAGTTTCCAGACGCAACCATTAAAACCCATGGCAGAGAAATCACTTTGAACAAGGTTTATAAAGAACGTAGAACCAAGCTTTCAAGGAGAGTTTGTTCTCAAAAGGAAAATGAACCTTATAGCGACCATCAAATATAGACCGGGCCTTTTACTATAGGAAAATTGATAAGCCTCTAGGCTGACCTACATTTTTCTTTTTGCAGAAAGCCAAGGATTAGAAACGAAAATAACAAGGTATTCACAATAGAGAAGCTGACTCAAATATGGAGAAAAATCGAACCTACATAACCCTTAATGTTTGAAAGAGATTCTTCATTCTTTTTAGAAATATAGAGAAATACAATGGATTTGGAAAACTTACCAGGTCACACCTATAGTAGAGGACTAGTCACAGCCAGAGCTCATTGGAGCAACATATTTCAAGCTCAAGCCCAGTATATCCATGGCGACCAAAGAAAGAGAGGAGAAAAGCACCCAAAAATATGCAAAGCCCGCGGCCTTCAAGGTCAGGAAATATTTCAAAACACAGAGGGAAGCCACGAAATGCTTATACAATAACTTACCTTTGTCACAGAGGGTATGGAGAAGAAGGCTGCGAAATCAAAGCTTCAAACCAGAAACCCTTTCTCTCCACCATGGTGGCGCAGTAGAGCTCCAAGACAAGCAAGGTCAAAAATGCAAAATGTTTTTTAATTTTAGGGTTCGATGGTATTTTACTGCCCTAAGTCAACAAGTCTTTGGTTTTCGCCAATGATTTTAGAGGGGAAAGAATGATTATGTTTTTTGTTTCCCATGGTCTATGACTTGCAAAGTTAAAAAACCTAATTATGCTTAAGGAAGCCCGTGACTTAGGAAATGTTCGATGGAGGTTATATTTTTTATTACATGGGCCAAGAATTCATAGTTTCAAAGTATTCATGGGTTTACCATTAGAATTTTATTCTTGTATGAATATTGAAAAAGCAATAAGCATCATTAAATATTAATGGTAATTATCCACTACCTTAATATTTAAAATGTAATGAATAAAGGTTGGAGTAAACACATGCTAAATATTAAGATAATCATTTAATTATCTTTGATATTTAATAATACTATCACCTTTCTCAAGACATGCGAGAACACAAGTAAACTGAAGATTGATCATACACAAAGCAAAGATGGAGTTTCAGTTAGGCATGGGTGGATTGACACAAATGAGGTGGTTTTTGCATGCTTGGGCCCACCTTCTCAGGGATTTGCAGTTCAGTTGGAGTGTTGAATGTTTTAGTTATGAGTTGACAGCAAGTTTGGACCATCATGCGCTCATTTTTGCATGGATTTGAACCCTTTTTTCAAAGATATTTGCTTCTGCTCGTAAATTGCCTTGGAATTATCATCATCTCATTGAAATTGACTTTCAGTTCCATCTCCATGCCTTTTTGAAGGCCTTTTGTATATATTGGAAAAACTTAATTATTTTTCCTAGTTCTTGTTTTTCTCCTTTACTTTCTACAAAGCGAATTATTTGTAACTCAACATTATTTCAGATTAATACAGTAGCAGGTTTACAGGTTATGTTAGTGTATATTTTGCAGAGTTTTTCCTTCTGTTTTGATTGGGAGTCAAGTATTAGCCTTCTTAGATTCAGGTGTTGTGTCTTATGAGTGTTCTGGATGCAAATTTATTGTGTTTCACATCGAAACCTTTAAATTTTTGTCGCATTCATGAATGCATGTGCACAAAAAAAACATTCTTAGTTGCAGGTCATAAATTATGCTCATAATATATTCATTTCTTTAAGTTGTGAAAGTATTTTTCCTTCATAAAAAAATGATTTATCTAGCCTTTCTGTGAATCAATTATGCAGTTGAGTTGTGAAAATAGGCTCATGAAGAATTAGTTGTGAATTAATCTGTTGTCTTAAGTTTCCAATTAGGTGCATCACCACAGTTAAGTTTTACAGTTTAGAATTTAGGTTTAATATTTCTATCCTTTTCCCAGTAAAATTACTCAGTTATTAATCAAGAAATCTCATAGGAACCAGCCTAGAATCTGGAGGTCTAATTCCTTATAGGTTACCCACAACCTGGAATTAGTTCCAATGTTTCAACAGATTGTTGAATTTCAACATTCAAGCATTCAGGTGCAATCTGTTTGACAATAGTTTTTGGCATGCCCGGTGGGACAAAATTAATTATTCAAGCTGCTGTTTTGGTATGTACAGCAGGTTACCAACTTTTCAGAAGAGCTATTTTCAAGTACCTGGCGACTCCATGTTCAAATTTCAAAGTAGATCAGTAGCAATCTTATGAGAAATATCCAAACGAGAAGGAGCTCTTCTCTGTTCGAATATCTGCAGCTGTTTTCACCAAAAAGAAGAGGAAAGACAACAATTGGAATATTCGAAAGGCTTTTAAGAAACCTGTCAGTTTCTCCAACCTTCAGAAAAGAGCCAATTATTTACACATCAAGGAGAGGCAGATCATTCACAAGGCAGTCGAGTGCACATTCAGCTTCACCAGGCTATCGAGAATCTACCTCACCTGTACCAGTTCTGCAAGCTGCAATTTTCAGAACACCAGCAACTTCGATGGCCAGAGTGCATGCATTCGTACCATTCAATGGGGGCAGCCCATTGAATCTGGCACAACATGATGATATACCAGTTGCAGCATTAAAAAGTTTACCTTTTTTCATCGGCGAAGACCAAACTACACCAATAGAGCATAACAGAGATATGGCTTCGCTATGTGGAGTTCACTATGTTACTCTAGAAAATGTTGCATTGAGGCTGCTAGCAACATCTTTCAAAGGCAAAGCGCTCCAATGGTTTCATAGTTTTCCTATTAATACAATCGCCACATGGGATGATCTAGGAGACAAACTGAGCAAGCAATTCTCAGACAAATCTGATCATCTATCTCTAGTCGAGAAAATGATGACTGTCAAGAGAGCACCACAATAATAGATGATGGATTTCAACTTCAGGTTTCAACGAACCTGGACTAGGATTTCGGTAATGGTAAGACCTACTCCTGATCATGCTTTTTTGTATTACCTTAGGTCATTAAACAGTGATATAGCTTTAATGATCCAGTCAATGGGAGGACTAACATTAACAACAACCTATGATATTGCTATTAGAGCAGAAAACAACCTTATACAGGCTGGTAAAATTGCACCAAGGTCGCCTATGCCCATATTTTCAGATATCCATCCCATGATGCCTATCAATTTACCTCCTATTGCCACAATTCCTTTTGAACCATCCTTAGGCTATCAACCAATTGTCCAAAATAGTGTTTTTCTAGCACAATCAGACTTCCAAGAGCTAAAAGGTAATCAATAGGAGATGGCTAAATTATTGCAGACAATTAGCAATAATTTAGTCAGTATCAAGAGGCAACAAAACCAAAACTACAGGCCTTACCAAGCACCTTTTCAGCCTAACAGACCTCCCTATCAGGCTGACAATCAAGGACAGCATAGGAATTTCAATCCTAGGCCACCATACAACCAGAATCAACAAGCTTCCAACTCATCTAAGGAGCTCGTTCTAGTTCAGAACAACTTAGCACAAGATTACGTATGGTGTTACCCATGTAATCAGCCCCATAATCAGGCTACTTGCATGAATGGAGTAATTAATCAAGCTCTGATAGTATAGAGCACATATGCTGCAACAAAAAATACAATAAAAGATACAAATGATCAGAGTGATCAAATGCAACAGAATGATATGGACGTCGCCATGATGAACTGCCAAGGCAACGAATTCTGCGGAGTGAATCATATACAAGGTCAAAAATTGCTAGATGCATCTATTGCAGCAAACACAAGATCCAAGAAAAGAGCAACAAATTTGAGACAACAAGATGTTTTTGACAAACAACAGCCAGAAAGTGACAAACAACAAGATGATAAAGTTAAACAACAAGTTGCTCAACAAAAAATTCAAGTTCCAATAGCTGATAGAGAGCAGTCATAACTTCTTCACAAAATGTTCAAATTTTACCAAGGAAGCAACCTGAGACTACTAAAGAACAGCAGAAACAAGCTGAACCAGTTAAAGAGCAACAAAGAACTCAACCAGATCCAGTGTAAAAGGAGACTGTTGTTCCTAAAGCCCAACATAAGGTTAGTTCTCTCACCTTTAATATTGTAGATCATATGAAGAAAGTGACTATTAGCATCACCATGTTGGATGTGTTACACTCGCCTGGGCAAAAAGAAGGTCTGCAAGAAGCTTTGGCCAAAATTTCCATTTCTGACAAAACAACCAAAGAACAACCAAGGGTTCTTGCGAGAAGTTCAGACTACAAAAAGAGGCAGTCAACTCAAGAGGTAAAACCACCTCCCTTTTATGTTAGTATGATTATTGGCAATAGCATAGTGCATAATTGCATGATAGATTCAGGAGCTAGCAGCTCCATCATGCCTAAACAGCTTGTAGACAAGTTAGGTCTCGAGTATGAGCCATTGTCAAAAGGGGTAGTTCAGTTAGACGGTACAACCATTAAGTCTATAGGAGTTATTAAAAATCTGCCCCTTACATTGCATGCTTGTTCGAATTTTCAAATACCGCAGGACATTTATGTTATAGATTTCCCACCTTACTTTGTCATTTGTCTATCTAGAGATTTCATTGCAAAGTTAGGTGGTTACCTGTCATCAGACTGGTCACATATGTTTTTCAAAACTAGATATGGTACCAAAGTTATCATTAAGTCTGAACCACAAGCTAAAGACCATATCGAGCCCTATGTGCCAAATCCTATAAACGCAAACCTAGCTTTCCATGATCAGGAGGATCAATCCATGACCCTCGACCCCACTATACCTATAGAAGGCATACCTGATATTAATTTAGATGAGTGGGCAGACGAGAATCACAAGATTGACTCGTTCAGTCTCATGGATGAAGTAAGTTTGGGCGTTTATATGATTCAGGAGCCCGATATCATTATTCCAAATATGGTCAAGGAGGAAAAAGGGGAAAAACAACAAACTGATCAGCTTTGAAAGCTGTATTTTGATGGGTCAAGGAGTAAAATTATTGTTGGGGGAGGAGCAATGCTCATATCACCTAAATAAGACATGTATTATTTAGCTTTTAGATTTGCTTTCAGTTGCTCTAATAATGTTGCTGAGTATGAAGAATTGATACATGGTTTAGAGTGGGCTAGAAAAATAAAAATTAAGTGTTTACAAGTGTTTGGTGATTTTGAATTAATAACAAGTCAAGTTAGAAATCTGAATTTAACAAAAAATGATTTGTTGAAACTGTACAAGCATCGTGTTTGGGACTTAATTGAAGAGTTTGATGCATTTAATCTGCAATCAATACCCAAAAACTAGAATAAGCATGCCGATAAACTTGTTGCCATGGGATCACAATTTGACATCCCAATTGAAGTTCATAATGTGCAAGTACAACAATATGTGAAGGTAGTTGTTAGACCTTCAGTACCTGATAATAATGTAAGCTGGAAATTTTTTGACAGTGATGAACAGATATGCCATTTTTTGATGGAGGAGGTAGAGTTTTCTGCTGGAAACCAGTGCAAGTTTGATCAGCAATATGGTGATCAAATAATGCAATTGAAGTCTAATAAACTACCAAAGGGTTTGGTGACTCTTGAATCCATTTTCAACACTGATGACTAGGTTAGAAAAGATAAATCTGGCATCACGGTGAAGTAGGAACATTATGAACTGATAGAAATATTCAAAGACAAGCTTCTCAAGCTTGGCAAAGTCTATACAAAGGAGGAACAACAGGATTTTATCTCACTTTTTCAAGAATTCAGTGACATATTTGCTTGGGAATGTGGCGATCTGAAGGGTTTTAACCCTGAGTTAGCTCAGCACACAATTGAGCTAAAACCCAATGCAAAACCAGTCAGACAAAAGAAAAGGCCCCTAAATCTGAAACTAGAACACTTGATGAAAACATAATTAAACAAGGTGATTGAAGGAAGTATCATATTTCCAATCAAGCACACTTCTTGGGTATCAAATCTCGTTCCTGTCAGAAAGAAGAACAAAGAGATAAGATTGTGCGTTGATTTTTGTGATCTAAATAGAGATTCACTTAAAGATCACGACCCGCTACCTTCAATGGAGTAGATACTATAGGTTGTTTCAGGATCTGAAAGGTTCTCATTGCTGGACAGATATTCAGGTTATAACCAGATATTGGTTAAGGAAGAAGACCAGTATAAGACAACCTTTAACACCAAGTGTGGTACTATGGCTTATAGAAAAATGCCATTTGGATTGTCAAACACAGGAGTAACCTTTCAAAGAGCAATGGATATGGCTCTCCAAAGTTTGATAAATAAATTTGTTCTTGTTTACTTAGATGATATCATTGTTTTCTCACGAAATGCAAATGAACATTTTGGTCATCTTAGATAGATATTCGAGAGATGTAGAGAATATGGAATTTCTTTGAATCCAAAGAAGAGCATTTTTACTGTTCACGAAGGTAAGCTTCTAGGTTACATTATTTCAAATGATGGTATTTCTATTGACCCAGAACACATTGCAACCATTTTGGCTTTACCACTTCCTGCTCACAAAAAGGGTTTGCAGAGATTTTTAGGAAGAATAAACTTTGTTAGGAGATTTATTCCTAACATTGCAACATTGTTGCAACCTCTCACAACCATGTTGAAGAAAAACATGCAGTTCAGATGGACGAAGGAGGGTAAGAACAGTTTTGAGTAGATTAAGGAGGCACTTGCAGCAGCCTCGACACTAATAAATCCAAACTTTGATAAAGATTTCATATTGTATGCGTTTGGTAGTGTTGATACAATTTCAGCCATGCTTTGTTAGCAGAATGATCAGGGACTTGAACAACCCGTTGCATTTTTTAGTCAAATTTTGCATGATTATGAAACAGGATATTCTTTTGTTAAAAATCACGTACTTGTTGTAGTAAGGAGTCTTAAAAAATTTAGACATATGTTGTCTAACAATAAAATACATTTGTTGGTAGCTCATCCATCAGTCAAAGAATTTCTACTGAATAAAGATATTAATGACAAGTGAGCAGGTTGGATAACCAAAGTCATGGAGTACGACATTAGCATAAAGGTTACCAAGCTTGTTCAAGGTAAGGGACTGTACGAATAGCTTGCAAAAAAGGAACAAAACATCAATGAAGAAGTTGTAACAATTCTAAATAATGAGGAAGAACCTGTTGTTTCAGCTATTCCAGTTGATTGGATCCATCAAATGATCCATTACTTGCATACTGGAGATTGCCCAGAAGGTATGGACAAATCTAAACAAAGGTAGTATAGATTACAAGCAATTCCTTATGAAGTAATAAATGGTGTTTTGTATAAAAGAGACTTCAATGAAGTATTCCTCAGATGCATTAGCCCTGATTAGATTGAAAGAATCTTAGAGGAACTCCATGATGGACCTGCTGGAGGTCACTTTGTACCACGTACTATAGCCCTGAAAATTATGAAAGTGTTGATGGTGTTTTTATGCGCTTTACAACACAGGTAATACGTGGTCGCATTACCTCTCTTGAAAGACAATTTTCCACAATCAGATTGCAGAACACTATCCCAAGGTCTCTCGGATGTCAGGTCATGACGATGCTTGGAATATTTCAGTTGTTTATGTGATTTGCTGGAATCACAAGGTGGCCTTACGTGGTTGAAGCTGTAGGGGAATTGAGTCGATAAATGGAGTTCTAGAGGTCTTGAATTGATATGCTTTGCTGCAGGCTCATACAACAGTCTTAGACTCCATTATTTCGTTGGATTTGGCTTTACAACGTGCAATGAACCTTGGCACAAGTTGTTTCTGGAAAAAAGGAAAAAAGAAAGGGCGAGGAAGAAAGATGTTTCTTGGACCTACAACTACCGATGAATAGTGATCATGGAGGTTCCTACTGTGGACAGTTTCCTTAAACTGGATTTCATTTAATTAGAATTCTCACAATATCATGAAATCAGTGCTATCTTCTAGGGACTGCAGATGTTCATCATTCATTCATTATGGAAACATGAACAAAGATAAAGTTCAATGAGCAGCAATGGAATCAAAGTCCAGACTAACTTTGCACAGTTGTCTACCTTTAGCAAATGACCAAAAGTATGGACAAGGAAAGCATACACACAACAACTATCTCCAAAACCAGAAATAACATACTAAATCTACCAAGTTTAAACTGAAGATGCTAGAACAACAAAGTAACTTAAAGCAAAGCTATAACTAAAAAGGAGAGGAATCATGAAACATATTGAGCAACCCAGAAAATACACTAGAAAATTACTATATTTGCTATTTATAATTTCTACAGCATGCCTTTACAACAACTCAACTCTCTTAAAATGAGAGGAGGAGAGCCCTATTTATAGTTTTCAAAAAACAAAATGAGTGGCCAAGATTCGATTCTATTATGTGGCCAAGATTCATTTTACATTAGGGTTTCACCTACCCCCAAATATATTGCATTTATATATACTTTCTTATCTCTTCCCTATTTCGTCATCTAGTGATAGTATTGTAGCAAATTTGTCTTTTAGCCATTTGCCCTCTGCTGTAGCTATTCTTCAAGGAACTGTTCGTCGATGACTGGGTTGCCCTCTTGCTTCCTCAACGCGGCATACTCCATGAAACTCAGGATCAGGGACTGGAGCTTATCTACCTCCACGATGTCGGATTTCAGGATTTGATAACTCCATTCCTGGGAATTGCTGTCGAGCTTCCTCCAGTCTGCCTCATACTTAGCATCATTCTCTTTGCAAGCTTCTGATTGCATGAAGGCTCAGGCCACAAAACACATGAACTCGGTGGTGATTTTAGTGGACATCCCATCTTCCATAATCTTCAAGAAGTGGGGCTTGATGTTCTCGGGATTGATCTCGACTGCGGGTACCTCATACCCCGTCATCAGTTTGAGGTACTGAGCACACTCCTCCCTGGACTCCCTTGCCCATTCAATGTCAGGCACTATCTGTTCCAAAATCTGCTCCAGCCTCCTCTTTCGGTGATTATAGTCTCGCTTCCAGGTATCCACTAGCCAGTGGTTGATGTCTTTGAAGGCAAGGTCCTTCTCCCAGATATCACTCGGCAACGCGAGAATGGCCTCAATCTTTGGGTAGGCTGCATCATACTTCCTAGGGAACTTCTCATAGATCTTCCTTGTGTCCTCGAGAGTTTTCTGAACCTCTAGGAACCTATTTACTACCCAGACAACCATGTTGATACCCATGTTCCCTATGTCCAAAACTTGCCGAAACAATTTTCCGTAGTTTTGTCCAAGTTCCGTCTCTTTTCTAGTTTGTCAATTTTTTCTCTGGACAACAACTGAGGCGGGGCCGATGATGTTGTTGGCTGATCATCTGGAGATGACCACTGCTGAATATAAGTTGTTAGATCAGCCACCTGCTCCTTTAATTCCTCTTTGGAGATCTTATCCTGCTGGATAAGGTGCACCACTATGGCGATCGATTCCTAGAGATGCTCAACTTTCTGCTCCCTTGAGGCCACTCCCAGATCGATGGTGGAGACGTTATAAGTTATGCCTTGTTCCCCAACCATCGGCGTTGCTATCTACACTGCCCTTGATCTCGAGGCATCCATGGTTATCTTTGATCTGACCCTCGACTTCTTCTCTTTTTTGGTGCTTATTCGTGCTCTGGCAATGATGGCTTCCAGCCTTGCCTTGGGATCCTTTGGCGCAGGAGTCTTTTGCTTGAGTTGGCTTTGTAGCCAATCGGGCATTTGAGGTTCTTCCCTCGGTGGTATACTTTGAGTCCTGCTATCCTCCTTTTTCAGTTCGACAGTTCTGACAACAAGAGCCTTCTCGTTTGTTCTCGTATCTTCCTTTCCTTCATCAGAACCTTGCTCGGATGTCTCATGTTTAGCGGGGGACTTAGTACATTAATGCTCCTTGGGTGAATCCTTCTTCTCAGTATCCTCCACCTTGTTTAAAGCATCCTGATGGTCCCTGGGGCTCTCTGCTTGTTTGTCCTCATGGAGGAAAGTTTCCTTATCATGTTCTAGAGTCTGGCCATGTTCCTCGGTTGGAGACCTATCACCTTCCGTCTCTGGAGTAGCAGTCTCCTCTTCCTATGCAAGTTGGTCCTCGGCCTCTTTGTCCTCAATTTCCTTGAGTTGTTTGCCCCACTCGGCATTGAGCTCGGGGTCATTTGACTCTCAGATCAATTCAGTATCAAGGTCCTCACTGCCCTCACTACCCTCACTTGAAGATTCATAGGCCACCTTATCAATTTTCCGACGCTTGAACAAGGGGTGTTCGTGATATTCAAACTCTTCATCTTCCGGTGCCTTCTCAGCCTCAAGCTGCTGTCATTCACGCTCATCTAATATCTACATGGTCGCCTTCATCTTTGGTGATTTAGTAGAGGGGGATGTCATTGGAGTGGAGGCCATAGCCTTAGCTATTGCAGCCTAGACTATTGGATTGGTGAGCATCCTCGAAAGCTCAGAAGGCACATTCTGCATATACTTCACCAAAGACTCTAGAAGGCTTGGGGCTGGCATTGTGGCAGTGAAAATGGAAGGAAGGGAAGGAGACATGGAGGGAGAGGTCATAGGCGAGGTGGCGACGGATGATGAATCCACGGGCTATGATATTGGAGGAGATTGAGCAAGGTGGACAGAGATATCCATCACAGGCGGGGAGGAAGCAGAAGCTGGAATTGAGGCAAGTGGGGTGGTGGCGGTGATTATAATGGGTGGAGATCCAAATGAGCTAGATCCTTTGCTTGTGATCCCGAGGGGTGAACCCTTAGGCATCACCGTTGTCTCTGTGCCTCTTGTTGTTTTTCTTTTCTTCTTAGAGGGCTCTGGCTCGAAAGACTTACGGGCATAGACTTTTGGTTTGGGAAGTTGTTGGCTAGCCTCCTTTCTTTTCTTGGTCTTCAGAGGTGGTGGGGCTTTAGATGTCTCCCCAGTTGCAATGGTAGCTTCCCCACCTTCAGAGCCACTTGGCTCACTTACATGTTCACTTACAATCTTAGTGTATGTCAGGACGACCCTTTGTTGTTTCAATTGGGCCACCTTCTTGTAAATCCATGCTCTTGTTCGGGCTTCAATGGATCTGGTGAGCACACTGATATCATTGAGTTCTGATGCATCCCAGTTGATAGCGAGCAGTAGTAGGTTGGAAATTGTATTGTAAAATGGATCCACAATTGCCTCCTCATCCTCCTCCAGCTGATCAAGAACCAGACATAAGTTCACCTTTCGTACATGAATGACGGTCATGCGCATATAATATCGCAATTGTACCTCAAGATCATTCTTGCAGTTAGCCCAAAAGTCCTCAATGTTGTGGAGGTGGGCATATCCGTGCCTCAGTGCCTTTCTGACATGGCCATAGGGATCCATTCATGGCCTCGATGTGTATTGTTCAAAATTATACTCTGCCAGCTCCCTTTCCGAATATCCTACGTACTGGGAAGTGTGGACCTTATACATCCCCTGACCAAGGTTCATGGGGTAGACGGGACCCGCCAGATGTTTCTCACTCAAGACATTGTGAATGCCGAGTTAGTTCCAAGAGAACGATCCGGTCATTTGGGTACTGGGGTAGCTTGTTTGGTTTGTCTGAGAATCCTTTGGCGCGAATGTATGTGAACCTTGGGAACTGTATGTACCAAAAGGCGTATTGTCTGAGGAGGACCCTAGCACTGTGGGATGTCCTTCTATGAAAATCTCCTCCCACCGATCAGATGACGTGGGCAATGAACGCGTCATTCACCCTGCAGTAGTTCCTTTTGAAATTCCTAAACTGCAACTGAGGGTACTTGTCATATGGTTTGATCTCTGGCCTCGATGGATCACTGGGCACCATTGTCAACCCTTGATAATGTCGCTGATTGGTGAGGGAATACACCAAGTAAGAGGTCATGAAGAATTTGTTAGTTTTCTTCACAGTGGTAAACTACTCATGGAAGCAGTCATTGATGATCTCGCCCCAATAGAAGGCAGTGCCCTTACCTCAAAGAATCTATTCTATGAAATAAAACATCCATTCTTGAAAGAAAACCACGCTGGGAAGGCCCATGACTTGGCTGAGCAAAGTTACAAGGTCATGGTAGTCTTTATGGAAATCGTTGCGGTAGAGCTCCTGAGGGAGCTTCCCAACACTAGCCCATTTGTCCTTCAACCAGCACTAGTTGATAAGCCTTTTAAAATCTAGCGGGTCCTATTCCCACACCTCCTTACAGTCTTCCAAGGTGGGGACCTCCATGCTCTTGAAGGCGGGAATGTGGAAGGTCTCAGTTATACCCGATGGAGACATATCCGCAAAGATATTCCCCTCATGATCCACAATTATTCTGGTATCAAACTGGTATGCCTCCACATATGCCATTGCTAGCTTCGGGGCCACTAGGGCCGGCGGGAAACCTGTAGCCTTAGCAAGTTCACTGCTCTTTATCAACTTGGCATTTGTTGTTTTCGGGTTCATCCTGACCCTCTGCATGAATTCATCAACATCGACTTGCCCGATGTTGGTATCTGAAACGTCTCTCCAAAGGGTAGTGATCCTGGATTGAATAGGGACCCCTTGGAACTTGTACTTCATCAGGTCTTTATCGTCCTTGCCCCTTGGTGGCTTAGCTATTCCTTTTCCTTTTCTGGAAGCATCAGAAGTCTCTGGACCGGATTCCATAAATCCTGCACAATAGACCAGAATTAGTAACGATGAACTTGACAAAATGGCCAGCGACAAATACCTGCATGTCAAGATTAGCCCAACAATCATAATTCATACTTAACAATCACGGAAGCAAGATATTTCATCATTACAGGGCAGTGCAAACAATCCAGAGTTCTTGGACCGAAAATCCCTTGGCAGAATGCCGCTTGAAAGGGAAAAATGAGAATGGAATTCCCATATGCACTTCCCGAAGTTGAATTTGAAGATTTGAGATTGGAAATGGAAGGAAACCAATTTCTAGCAAGTGGGTCGAAATCCATTTTGGATTTGGAGGTCATTTGATACCCCATTTGGAGGTTCGGGCATCATCTGCAGGGAAGCCATTTGAAATGGCGCAAAGGAAACAGAATTTCGGGTGATGGAATCCGGATCTCGGATTGCTGTCGCCAGGAAGCGGCTATGAGTTGGCCATGCAGAATGGCGAAACAGAAGAGGAAATCCAGGGAAGGAAACCCGGTAGGAAGTTTCCGGAAGCAATCAAAGGGTTCGGGACAACCGGACGGCGAACGAGGCACCGGGACTTAGAGGTTGGGAAGATGCTCGGGCGGGGCCGTTTCGAACAGTGGAGGAGGAACGAAATTTCGAGAAGGGAATTTCGATGTCTTGAATCTGGAAGAAGATCAGAGGAAAAAAGACCAAAGGCTTGGGGTTCTGGTGGACAGCGGACCGGGGTCCGGGATCTGGGAAGACGCTTGGATGGGGCCATTTGAAACGGCGAAAATGCAACAGAATCCCGGGAAGGGAATCCCAGAGGTGGAATTCTGAGGGGAAGAAAATGGCAAGGGTTTCAACCAGGAGATGGAAGATTCCGCAGTTGAGAAATGGAGTTCGAAAAGCCGCATGGTGGAAGCCGTTTGAAACGGCGAAATGGGGACGAAATTCCAGGAACGGAATTTCAGAAATCGAATTCTGAGGGCAAATTTTGAAGAGAATTGGGAAGTTTGAATTTAGACAGAATTGGAGGGTCCGGGATCTGAGGGTCGGAAGACGCTCGGACGGGGCCGTTTGGAACGGCGGAGACACAATGGAATCTCGAGAAGGGAATTCCGGAGACTGAAATCCGAAGAAGGGAAAAAGGCAAGTTCAAAAAAATGAGGGGGGAGGGCGGAAGGCTGCAGGAAGACTTGGGCCCGAAAGGCGTCAGCGCCGTTCCGAAGAACAGCCGCAACGCGGGAAGGTTCCTGATCGAAATTTGGATGATTTAACGGTTGATTTTTAGATTTTTAAAACATGGGTTATGCGCGGAGGGAGAAAATTTACTTGGTTTAGGTTTCATTTTACAATTTCCCCTCATGAAAATTCAAAAATTCGCAAAACGAAAATGAGGGCGCGCGGACGGAAAACCTACCTCAAAAATTTGAAGAACAAACTGCTGGATGCGCGAAGGTCGTCAGGAAAACACTTCGAAATCCGAGACAGGAGGAAAACCAAATTCGCTGGGAGTTCTTCAACCTTCTCTATCACTCGCAGAAATGATAATGACAACCGGAAAAATCGGTTTTATAGCAAAAAAACAGCCATTAATGCGGCATTAACTCATCCGTATGGTTGCAGGTTTGGTTGGTGAGCTCAAAAAATGCAAAGGAAACAGGAGGTCCGGGATCCGGGGTCCGGAAAGGCATTCCGAGATAGCTGTTCTGAAACAGCAAAGCCCGAGGGGAAAGCTGTCTAGGGAAATCCGACATAGGCAACCTAACAGAAGAAATCCGAAAGGGGAAACCCAGAAATTGCCACAGATGCCAAAATTTTGACAAGGAAAACCTGGATAGCCCGAGACTTAAAATATGGCATTGGGGAATGTGCTACCCCCAATTTTGGGCACAAAAATGGGGTACGCAAAATGAGGCGAAACAAAAGGAACCAAAAAAGGAAAGAGGGAAAAGAGGGTCCCCATTTCAAATGGGGCATGTGTGCAAAAGGCACAACAGAAAGCAGGGTACTATTGGCTAGATCTTTTCAAGGATGCATATGCTTATGTCAGAAAATGTGCTAAATGTTCACTGTTTGTAGGAAAACAAAAGTTAGCAGCCCTGCCCCTGAATCCAATTCAGGTTGAGCAGCCATTTGGAAAGTGGGGACTTGACTTCATCGGTCCTATTAACCCACCATCAAGTGCAGGGCACAAGTGGATCTTGACAACAATAGATTACTTCACAAAATGGACATAAGTAGTTGCTCTGAGAGATTCAAATGAAACATCAGTCCTAAATTTTAATCAAGACATAGTTTCCAGGTTTGGTACACCTGAGTCTATCATTTCAGATAATTCTTTAGCCTTTGTTGGCTTAAAAGTTTCAAATTGGTCAGTAAAGAATAACATTTATTTGAACACTTCATCCAATTATTACCCCTAGGGTAATGGACAGGAAGAATCAACAAACAAGAATCTGATTAAGATCATTAAGAAGACAATTGAAGATAATCAGAGGTCATGGCATGACAAGCTTAAATTAGCCCTTTGGGCTGATAGAGTTACACCAAAATGGTCAAAAAGTTTTTCACCTTATGTTTTGGTTTATGGTAAGGAGGCGAAGCTGCCTATTTCAATAGAGTTCCCAACTGTGAGCTACATAAAGGAACTGGAGTTACTTGAGGAGCAACCAATGCAAGTTAGGCTTGTTGAGTTAACAGAGTTGGATGAAACCAGGAAAGAAGCTTTCAGAAAGCTTCAGATTCATCATTCTCAGATGAAGAAGATATTTGAGAGGAAAGCAATAGCAAGATTCTTCAATGAAGGCGATTTAGTTTTCAAATGGAATGAGTCGAAGAGCAGGCCTGTCAAACATTCTAAGTTTGATGCCATGTGGGATGGCCCATATATTATAACAACAAAGAAAGAGCATAACACTTTCCAACTCTCAAGGTTGGATGGAGAAGTGTTGCTAATCCTCGTTAATGGGATCCATCTCAAGCAGTGCTATTAAGCAGTTTAGTTGCTGTTGTACATAATAGTATAGTTTTAGTTTCAGTATGTTTTCAATAAGTGCTCATCGCACATTAGTTTTCATTCAATATTGTTTCACTTTCAATAAAGTGCAGTCACTGCACTGCGGTTTCAGATTTTGTCATAAACAAAATTGTAGTAGTTTCTTTCAGTTTTTTTGTGTGAAGCTAAGTTATAGAGTTTTTCAGAAGAGGTTAAGAGCAGGAAAAGATTCCATGCCTAATGGATAAGCTACATAATTGGTTTATGGTGTTTAGCAGGCAAACACTCCGCAAAGGTCTCCAATTTGTTACCTATTTTTCACTACCAGCTCAAACAGGTAGAGCTGAATTATAAATTCAAGCCAAGGTACACAAGTTGTTTAAAAAATTTCTGCTAAAGTACTCATATTGTGCATTATTTCATTACAGTGTAAATTTCAGTGATATTATGGAAAAAACATTTCAAAATGATATCATAAGTTTGCATAATATTTGTTGTTTTATTCATAATGTATAAACCAGAATCCCACACAAGCCATGGGAGTAACTCAATTTGATTTTTACAATCAAATAAGGGGTGCATGAGCAAAGGTAAGCTATACAACTAAAAATAAAAAAAGGCATAGGGTAGAAAGTGATTCGTCATTTCCTGGAATGACAAATCATTGACAAGTTGAGGTCTTCAGTTGTGACGATAACTCCAGCTCCAGCTCTAACTCCAGTTTCAGCTCTAGCTCCAGTTCCAGCATACCTGCAAGTTGATGAGGGTGTAGTTAGAGCAATGTGGATCAAATCCTATCATATGCCTTCGCTACTAACAAAAATATAGAATACGGTCGATCAGGCATCCATCAGATGATTACAAAAATTCAAACAACATAAAGAAAGGAGGAAGCTTTCAACTTCTTTTATTTTGCTAACACGTTTGTTCACTGTGTAGGAACAGGTTCATTATGTTCATGATCATTTTATCAGATATGCGGAGTAAAACGGGCTCCCACAAGGGTTGAGCTCAGCATATCAAGGAGAACACACTCTCAAGTTACATACGAGAGTTCATTAATATGATAACACTCATTAAGAAAGCTGCTGAAACTGAGAATATAATCATACAAGCAACCTTGTTTCAAAGAGATTCAGAAAAATAGTGTGAAGAACTCATCATTTTCATTGATATTCATTTCATCTCTGCTTCACATTTTCACATTACATCTAAATAAAGTATCGAGCCTCTTTGGTTCAAAGAGAAACACAAACAAATTATCAAGCACCAACCTATTTTATGAAGTTTTGAAATTTATTTCACAAGATACAATATGGATAAATTGTGCTTACACACATATGTTACATCCAACATGTGTTTTTCTTTTGAAATTTAATAGAGAGGGAGCATGTACAACACAATAGTAAATATCATACAATTACCGGTATTGAGTAGGTTTTACACTGGAAACACTTTCCAAGTTAGAGGTTGTATTATGGTCTTAACAATGCAGTAAATGATCTCGTATTTCAAAGCAGAAAATCATGCTTTCCAAGTTAGAGTTGGTTTACATATTTGAGAACAAATCTTCCATCTATAAAGCTCCAGGTTAAATGATAATTGCATGAAGAGTGCCAGGTGTAGGGAGGAACAAAAGGAATTTAAGTTGTGTAAAGATCAAATAAGCATGCAAGAAAATGAAATATGATGATTAGAAGACATCGTGCGAGAAACATTTAGTATGAGAGAGGCATGATTTCATTTTCAGAAAAAAACACCACCATTTTGAGACACTATATTACATGGAGAGCAATAGAGAGCCATTGATTTATTCACATCATCAACATAGACCTTTCATCAAGGCAAAAAGGGAATGGACATAAGCACTGTCAAGTAAACCAGAACTTGATAAGAACAAGGAGATCATAAAGGTTCAAAGACAACTATTACACCATTTCAAAACAGTCAAAATCTACAGGTTTAATGTTGTTACAGATACAAAGAGTTGTTCTTACACCATTTTCAGCATACCCATTTTGGGTTTTCACATAAAATGTAGAATATTTTCAGCCTACCCATGTAGGGGTTATTCCCAAGAGTGCAAGTTACAAAAAATAAAAATCATGGGTCGAGCCCAGTAATGGACAAAGTGAAGGGAGTTTTGAGTTTTTTGTAGTTAGGAGACTTCAAGATACCCAGAAAGCCTTGGTGGCCATAAGCTAAATTTTGAGGCCAGACTTCCTGTCATTGGAGAAGAGTCAAAGCCGAGGCCTATCAATAATAGGAGTACCTACAACATTTCAAGATCATAAGTTTCCAGACGCAACCATTAAAACCCATGGCAGAGAAATCACTTTGAACAAGGTTTACAAAGAATGTAGAACCAAGCTTTCAAGGAGAGTTTGTTCTCAAAAGGAAAATGAACCTTATAGCGACCATCAAATACATACCAGGCCTTTTACTATAGGAAAATTGATAAGCCACAGAGGCCGACCTACATTTTTTATTTTTTCAGAAAGCCAAGGATTAGAAACAAAAAATAAAAAGGTATTCACAGCAAAGAAGCTGACTCAAATATGGAGAAAAATTGAACCTACAAAACCCTTAATGTTCGAAAGAGATTCTTCATTCTTTTCAGAAATACAGAGAAATACAATGGAGTTGGAAAGAAATATAATGGAGTTGGAAAGCTTACCAGGTCACACCTGTAGGAGATGAACAGTCATGGCCAGAGCTCATTGGAGCATCATATTTCAAGCTCGAGCCCAGTATATCCATGGCGTCCAAAGCAAGAGAGGAGAAAAGCACCCAAAAATATGCAAAGCCCGTGGCCTTCAAGGTCATGAAATCTTTCAAAACACAGAGGGAAGCCATGAAATGCTTATACAATAACTTACCTTTGTCACAGAGAGTATGGAGAAGAAGGCTACAGAATCAAAGCTTCAAACTAGAAACCCTTTCTCTCCACCATGGCGGCGCAACAAAGCTCCAAGACAGGCAAGGTCAAAAATGCAAAATGTTTTTTAATTTTAGGGTTCGATGGTATTTTACTGCCCTAAGTCAACAAGGCTTTGGTTTTCACCAATGATTTTAGAGGGGAAAGAATGATTATGTTTTTTGTTTCCCATGGTCTATGACTTGCAAAGTCAAAAAACCTAATTATGCTTAAGGAAGCCAATGACTTAGGAAAGGTTCAATGGAGGTTATATTTTTTATTGCATTGGCCAAGAATTCATAGTTTCAAAGTATTCATCAGTTTACCATTAGAATTTTATTCCTGTATGAATATTGAAAAAGCAATAAGAATCATTAAATATTAATGGTAATTATCCACTACCTTAATATTTAAAATGTAATGAATAAAGGTTGGAGTAAACACACGTTAAATATTAAGATAATAATTTAATTATCTTTGATATTTAATAATACTATCACCTTTCTCAAGACATGCGAGAACACAAGTAAACTGAAGATTGATCATACATGAAGTAAAGATGGAGTTTCAGTTAGGCATGGGCAGATTGACACAAACAAGGTGGTTTTCACATGCTTGGGCCCACATTTTCAGGGATTTTCAGTTCAGTTGGAGTTCTTCATGTTTCAGTTATGACTTGGCAGTGAGCTTGGACCATCATGCGCTCATTTTTGCATGGATTTGAACCCTTTTTTCAGAGATATTTGCTTCTGCTCATAAATTGCCTTGGAGTTATTATCGTCTCACTGAAATTGACTTTCAGTTCCATCTCCATGCCTTTTTGAAGGTCTTTTGTATATATTGGAAAAACTTAATTATTTTTCCTAGTTCTTGTTTTTCTCCTTTACTTTCTGCAAAGCGAATTATTTGTAACTCAACATTATTTCAAATTAATATAGTAGCAGGTTTATAGGTTATGTTAGTGTATATTTTGCAGAGTTTTTCCTTCTATTTTTATGGGGAGTCAAGTATTAGCCTTCTTAGATTCAGGTGTTGTGTCTTATGAGTGTTCTGGATGCAAATTTATTGTGTTTCACATTGAAACCTTTAAATTTTTGTCACATTCATGAATGCATGTGCACAGAAAAAACATTCTTAGTTGCAGGTCATAAATTGTGCTCATAATATATTCATTTCTTTAAGTTGTGAAAGTATTTTTCCTTCATAAAAAAATGATTTATCTAGCCTTTCTGTGAATCAATTATGCAGTTGAGTTGTTCGATCTGATTTGTGAAAATAGGCTCATGAAGAATCAGTTGTGAATTAATTTGTTGTCTTAAGTTTCCAATTAGGTGCATTGCCACAGTTAAGTTTTACAGTTTAGAATTTAGGTTTAATATTTCTATCCTTTTCCCAGCAAAATTACTCAGTTATTAATCAAGAAATCTCATAGGAAGCAGCCTAGAATCTGGTCGTCTAATTCCTTATAGGTTACCTACAACCTGGAATTAGTTCCAATGTTTCAACAAATTGCTGAATTTCAACATTCAAGCATTCAGGTGCAATCTGTTTGACAATAATAATATTGAGATTGTATCTCATTTTGTTGTTTTAATGTGTAATTTTCAACAAAATCAACCATGTATATAATAGTTCCAATTGGGAAAGAGTCCTTACACATCTTGATTTGTCGATCCAACCATTGGGGCATGTGGCTATTCCTGGCATACTTGTAGAAAATTATTTTCTTAAAATCAACAATACTTACCTCTCTTGTAACCAACTTGCATCTACAACCTTCACCTCCACTCTTCAAACTGTATTCCACTTTCTCAAATATTTTTTTCTCAACAATTTTTTTAACAAAATCATGTTCGCTTCCCGCATGAAGACATGTTACAAACTTGGATAAACCACCACATCGCAAGCATGTTTCATTTAAACAATCATTTCTATAAAAAAAAACCATCACCTCTAACACATAAAAATGAATCTAACAAGTCCCTGGATGACTTCAAAAGTTGCATTGCATGACACTCCTGCAACATTTCATTAGTATGCATAGTAGAACGAATATAGCATAATAGTTCATGATACATTGAAAACTCTACGTGGTATTTACAACATGTATTTCTAATATTAATAGGTACACAATAAAATATCTTACAAGATTCAAAATTCATTTTTGAGATTTGCAAATAGGGATGTGTTTCAAAAAATTGTTTATATAATATTGATTGGCTTCATTCCAAGAAATGTTAAGGACGCGGTTTGCGATCTTGATTTCCAATTCTTAACTTTGAAACATCCTTTACATTCAATTATACTCTAGATTGAGAGAGCCAAAATTGTTGAATTCCATTCTTTACGTTACCCGTTAGCTTCTTATCACATGTGGAAGCCTCCCACTAAAATCCCATGTATCATTTTGAAGAGGACATTCGAGTCTTCCTCTTCTTGAGAGTGCTCTAGACAATGTTTTATGATTTAGGTTTAAATCAATACAAGTTTGCCTCATTAAATGAGCCTTTCTCAAATGATGGCTTACTAATGAGGTTGTGATCACTCTACGAGAAACTCTCTTATCTTTTTCCTTACTTGTCTTTCCAATATAATTTAGAGCATTAAAAATATTTTTGACAGTAATACTATTATTTTCTACTTTTTGGTGACATGAATCTTCAATTTTTTTAATAATGGTTTCATTTCGTAAGACTTTAGAAATTGTAAAAAAAGTTGACATTGTTCAGTTAAAGTATTATTGAAAAATTATTGATTGAGCACATTGGTAGCCCATAACCAAACTGTTCGTGATGACCTTTTCCCATCAAGTTTATCTATTATGTTCTCATCTATTGCAAGTAACCATTTTGAGGTTCTTGAATGTTGAGAATTTTCATTGGATTCATTACTAATAGATGGATTTAGGGTTTCATTTTCTTCTACGCAAATATCCTCTCTTCTTGTGTAATTTGGAGATACATTGATATTCATTGTTTATTTTTCACGTATTTCATGTTCAACATTAATATTTTTCAATTTCATACTCAACATTTCCAATTTCATGGTCAAAATTCCAATTTCAATTGAGTGTTCACTATTTTGATTTCATTTTCATGCTCAACATTTACAATTTCATGTTCAACATTTCATTTTGCTTCTCAATTTCATGTTGTAAATTTTCAATTTCGATTTCTTCTTCAATATTTTCAAATTCAATATCGTGGTCACTTTGAATTTCACTTAAAGTTAAAGAGGAGCCTTCTCCTTGAAGAGAATTTGACATACATAATAGCTTATAGTATTTTAATATATATTTAGCTATTGCAGAGTATATTATAACATCTTAAATTTTAATATATATTGATTTTTAATATATTAATATTTTTGGTTTTAATAAATGGATATCCATTTCTTAAGCGTAAATAATAGATATCCATTATGCAATTTTAAGTAATAGATATTTATTTCATATCGGATATCCATTTTTGTTTTAAAAATTCTATCGGATATCTGATAGAAACATATATCCGTTTTGCTTCGGTATTGCTTTGTTATTTGGCTTGGGGGTGACCAACCTAAAAATTCAACATCCCCAACGTGTTTATAGGGGTTGCAAGAGTTTTTCAAATTTCACCCTTCATGCTAACGACTTTTTTCATCCGTTTTTGATGAAATGAAAAGGGTTTGTTTAACAAATTGACAACATTCTACTGATATAAGATATGCTTTATTTTGAATTTAGTAGTTAATTATTATTGATTTTCTACATGCACTATGTGTAAAGTCCTGATTGATATGGTGATTGAAAAATATCTATAACTTTTAAACGATTATACATTTTTTGAATCCGAAAGATGCATCAGACACTATGCTTCACAAGTTTTAGTTAAAAAATATAAAATTAATTTTCATAATTTTTTGACTAAGTTAGGGTGGTCAAACAAATGGTTTTTAATATTTTAAAAAATTCCTACTAGAAAATTCATAACTAATTATTTACTTGCAAAAAAATTACAAAAAATATGTCACATTTGAGCATATGTCCTCTACTTATATTGAAAGATTTGGAAAAAAATATTTATTTTTGCTCCCCATTAGGATGACTAGACAAACACCTGCTTTTTATTTTTTCCTAAAAAATTTAGTACTACTACATTGAAATTTTAAATTTTCACCAAATAGATTTACTTTTTTTCAAAAAAGGACTAGTAGCTTAGAAACTACATTCAATTTTCTACAAATTTTGTTCTTACATATTTTTCAAATTATGTTAATAACCTATTCAAATTTTTATGTCAAGTTGCCTAACACTATTTTTTTGAATTTTCATTTCCACTTAAGGGCCGAGTTTGGACCCCCATGATCCTGCACTGAACCTATATTGGCATTCTTCGATCATAATCTTTCCCCAACACTTGACACAATGCATAATAGGCATTTGAAAAATAATCTTTAAATTCATCATAGCTAAATAGTTCCACTTCCTTTGGAGTTAACCTTAAACCCTTCTTTTGTATATATCTTCTTCTATGTTTTGGGAGCCAAAAAACCTTGCAACTATGTTTGTCTTTTTAATATTCCTTACAAAGTGAGCTAAAGTTAATTGATTCAAGACAAATATTTTCACTATCTACCTTCTTGAAATATCCAACAGAAGCATCCCCTTCTTGCTTAAAATCACTCTATCATTAAGATCATAACGCTTTGCAATAGCTTTTACCAAATCCACATCAACAAATACATTTGGCACCACCATCTTTCCCAAGTTTGAGGTCCATAAATTTGAGTCTAGTCATGGCATTGTTCCTCTCCTAAATGCATACTCGAATAAAGTCCACCTAGTTAATGGAGTTGAAACATCACAAATTGATTGTTTTGCATATTACAACCTATCACTAAGAATTCTAACACCTTGAGCATGTTTTCCCCCTTTTGTCACACCAGAAAACTGAGTTACGAGGTCATGTTCCATAAATATCCCAATAGTTTGGATTTGGATTTAGATTTCCCACTTAACTTATTTTGGAGGGTTTTAGCAAAATAGGGTTTTATTTAACAATTCAAAAGCTTATAGGGTTTTACAATTTCTTTTTGAACAACCTAGGGCTTTATAATTTTTTTAAAAAATCAAGCAAGAAACCCTATCAATTCTAATTATCCTAGAGAAAACCTTATAATCTTTTCATTTTATGCTTTAGACAATTTTTAGCTCAGAGATGCAGAATTAGTGGACTTATCTAATTTTTTTGTGAAACCCTAGCTTTTCTCTACTTGAATTTGCTCGTTGTGAGCTTTGTTCTCAAGATGACTTGAATGCAATTGCAATTATGGTGAAAACTAAGGAAATTTGATGTTTTATGACCTTAGAAAAGTATTAGATACACCATAAATGCACTATGATGGCTCACACTTATAAAACAATTCATTCGTCAGTTAGTCATTCCAATTTGAATTTGGATCATTGATCTATGTGCTTTAAAACAAGATCAATGACTATCACAAGCTCAGTTTATATCACAATTTCCATTTGAATAGGCTTTCATGAAATTGTGATGCAAAGGCTCAATGTGTTGCACTGTGAAAGTGACATGTGTCCTATTTTTTCTTTTTTGAACTAATCGCATTTTGGCTATGCACTGAGGAGCAAAAAATGTGATAGACTATGTGAGTGTGACACAATCAAAAGAAGCTAGCCATCTCATGTGACATCACCTTTATTCTACTCTTTACCTTAGTGCATAGCATAATTTAAATTTGTGCCCTTGAGAATAAACTACGTTGTGAAAAATTCATGTGTTGCAATGAGAAGCGGACATGTACCCCCAAGTAATGTGCCCATACCATAAGACAATCTCCTTTTGTGCTTGAGACATGAAAATGCTTTATAAAGGATTCTTGTGATGACACCAAGCTTTGACACTTGTCCCGGAATATTTCTCCTTTATAATCCTTGTATTACTTTATATAACCCATTGTAATTACCTTATTCACTCTCAACCAAAAACTATGATGCAAAGATCATATACATTGAAGCAAGATGACACCACATGTCGTAATCTTAATGATCTTTCCATCAACATAGTTTCACTTTGCGCTGAGGATTAGAAAATGTGATGCACCATCCTTTTGTGATATAATATCTTCTTGACACTTGTTCGAGATTTGGAGGAATATTCTCAATGCAATCTTGCTATGCACTTTTATTTATAAAATTCAATCCAAAGGAGAAACATGATGCAATAAGATACTTCCACTTGTCCATGTCCCACTAAATTCTGCTTAACACATTTTCACTATGCATGATCCTCATGAAATTGTGATACAGTGAGCTAATGTGTTGCAATATGAGGTTGAGACATATCCTCCAAGCTTTAAGGGTTTGTAAGTCATCACACAACGTAATTTAGCAATGCACTAGGAAAGCAAGAATGTGATGTGAAGGTCATGCATGATGCAATGAGAAGGTTCCATGTGTCAGAGGTGGGGCATGCCCTTGGAGCTTAAGTGAAAGAATTTAGTATATGCACAATAGGTTGTTTTTAAAGAAGGGGACATGCTTAGGAATATGGGGACACAAGGTTTAATAGAGGTATGCAGACTTCAAACACTGGATAAAATATTTCAACCAAGCACTTAAAGATAATGGAGTAATAGGTGACTAGGTCGATGAGGCCAATAAATTGATGGAATTTAAAGGCATAAGTTGCAACTTAAAAGATCAACAACTGGCTATAGGGAGTCAACAAAAATTTAGAACAAAAATGCAAAGGGAATATGAATATTAGGGTTTATAAAGGATTTTTGAGTATAAAAGAAACCCTAGACACAATTATATCATGTCCTAGCCTTGAAAACACTACCTATAAGCTCAAGAAAATGGGAAAAGGCCAAGAACCAAGGGAAATTTTGCAAGGTTCTATCAGGGTTTTCCATGTAAATATGGTGTTATGGTTGTGTGCTTGTGTGTTCTCTTATTTATTATGTTTTAAATGCTTACATTTGATCAATTGTTATTGGAAGTGGAGAATTTGATTAAGTATTGATTCACCTTCCCTTTGAGTACTTTTGTGTGTTTAACAATTGGTATAAGAGCCAAGTTCCTTGATACAGCCTAACAACTGAGCTAGATCTTGGAGTGGAACACATGGGAACTAAAGCACTAACCAATGATAAAAATCCTCCAAAAGATGATAACCATAAAGACATGACAATCTTTAATGAAGAAGATTGTGAGGTTGATTTTGAAGGAGAAATTATTTCAACACTCAAAGATTTGGATGTGGCAAGGAAATAAAATCAAGATTTTAAGATAAAACTCAAAGAATCAAAAGAAACAACCATCAATTTGAAAGTTCAGCTTGAAGAAGGTAAAAGGGTTGTAGATTGTCTGAATACTAAGCTCAATGAATTACTAGTTGAATGCTCCAAGCTTGAAGAAGAAATTGTCTCTCTAAGGAAAGAATTGGAGAAAGCAAAGGACCAAATAGACAAAAGCCTAAAACTCAAGAAAAGCACCAATATCCTTAATGAGATAATTAGTTGTCAAAGACCTCTAAAGAATAAGGGTGGTCTAGGATTTGAGAAAGGTAAGAACTCAAAAAAGATATCCCTGAAGGCATGTTTGAAATGAAAAAGGAAGAGCCCTATTTTGAAGACTCTAAGAAGACTAAAGATGAGAAGCAAAAGTTGGATGATAGCCTAATGAAGGTTAGTAATCAGAAGAAGGGATTCAAGAGAGCTCCTCCTAGACTGGCTGCTACTCCCAAGTTCTCTCAATCCTTTCATGGTTACTATTATTCTTGCAATAAGTTTGGTCATAATGTTGTTAATTGTAAGACTAAGGCAATAAGAAATGATTACACAAGCAAGAACTCATTTGTGTCCTCAAGACATGTGTTGGTGTAGTTAGATATTTAATTACACTTTATTAAATTTACTTAGGTCCTAATTAGGTTTTACCTTTAGGGTTTTGCATATTGCTTTATAAAAGTAAGTCATTTCATGTAATTCATTATTCTCAATAATATTATTTACACATCTTTTGCAAATTGCTCTTGCATCTTTATTTTTTCTCCTTGTAGAAGGCTAATCTAGGTTTTGTAGGTGATCTTGGTTTTATGGAGTTTATTGGAAACTCTAACATGGTATCAAAGATTTGATCTGCAAGACCCTTCTCAGATCTGAGAGAAATTCAATCAAAGAGTTTTTTTTGGATCCTCAAGGGATCAACCTTGAGCAATGTTTTGGTGCATTTTGGATAAAAAATGACCAATATCTTTTTCTTCATGTATTTTTGAGAAAAATAATTTATGGGTTTTGTTTAAAATCACAAAATACCATTTGGGTATCTACTATATTTTGTATATAGTGAGTAGAACTTGTAGAAACGTCTATGAAAATCGCAACTATTTTCCTTGCATGTGAATTTTTTTGTTTTTACCAAATCGCATGTTTTGATTTTTGGATTCAAAAACTCTTTCTGGGTTTTGTTGGCAACACCAAAATATTATATGGGTATCCATTAGTTTTTACATGCAACAAGTAATTTTTTTAGAAATCAAATAAGAGGGGTTGTGTCTACATTTTCAATTGACAAAATTTACCTTTTTAAAAAAAAATTCATAACTTGAGCATACGGTATCCATTTTTCAAAAACTTTATATTATCGAAAAGTTGATTTCTTCCTCTACAAAAATTTGAGGTCAATTTTTTTCATAGAGGTAGATGTGAACATTAATATTTGCATGCAATATTTCCTTTTTGCATTCTTTTTGTTTTCATTTTCTCTTTAATTTCTGCATGTTTTGCATGTTCTCTTTTAACAATCTTGGGGTATTGTAATAAATGAACTTCAATAAAGTCCCATCAAGGGGGATTCTTGCATAATAATTTGATTAGAGTGTAGTCACATGGCATGCACTTTGATCCCATCTTCATATTGATGACAAATCACATGAGTTGTATTTGGATTCTATAGTTTCTTTTGGCCACAACAAGTGTCATAACTTGACACTTTTTGGTTCACATCAATTCATGTTTTAGGTTGAGATCCTATGGTTAATGATCCTAAATCACATTATATTCTCATTGGGTCACATCTCAGTTTGAGGTCCATTCATTCTATGGTTAATGTTCCAAAATATTCATGGTCCTTGCTCCTATGGATCAGTTTTAGTCATAGTTTAACATCGACATTGAGATACACATAGCTTCCAAATTATTTCATCATATCTTTCCCTCTTATGGGGGTCATTTATTATGCATCTACGTGATGGATGGTGTACTTGGGGGTCCTATGGAGTCCTCCATCTTTCATCTCTTGGTTGCATTCTCTATTTCTTTTGCACTATATATGTGCATGGGTACCTAACATGGCCTTGTAACTGGGACCCATTCATGCTTTCATGGACCCATCCTTGCATTATTTGCATGCTTATTATTCTCCCTAAGTTGCACTTAAGGGGGGCTGTTGGTGTAATTAATATTTAATTACACTTTATTAAGTTTACTTAGGTCCTAATTAGGTTTTACCTTTAGGGTTTTGCATATTGCTTTATAAAATCAAGTCATCTCATGTAATTTATTATTCTCAATAATACTATTTGCACACATTTTGAAAATTTCTCTTGCATCTTTATTTTTTTTCCTTGTAGAAGGCTAATCTAAGTTTTGCATGTGATCTTGGTTTTATGGAGTTTATTGGAAACTTTAACAACATGATGTTGTGATCTCCCATTCCTTTTGTGGTTACTGTTATGCATGCAACAAGTTTGGTCATAGGGTTTTTTATTGTAGAACTAAAGTAAATAGAAATGGTTTGGACCCAAAATATAATATTGTTTGCTACAAGTGCAATAAATTTAGACATAAATAAATATTTTGCAAGAGCATTTATGTGAAACCACCTATTTAGCACAAGAGAGAAAGGATAACTTCAACATGCAGAAGAAGGAAACTTAAAAAAATTTAGAGAAAGAAACAAGGGAAAGATAATAAGATGAAGGATGATACTATTCTTGTGAATTATGCACAAGACCTCATGATAGATTAAGTTAGAGAATTGGCTCAGGGGGAGCTAACATCCACAAAAAAAATTCAACTCCATGGAAAGGATAAAATGATGACTATCATAGCATGCAAGTTGATTTGTAATATTTTCTCTGAAGAATATGCTTGTTCAGCAAATCAAAGTCTATAGCTCAAAATTCTAGAATGAAGGGTTAAACTGTGGAGGATTGTTGAATGGGTTTAGGTCTCTGTGAAAGAAGGAGATTGAAGAATTAATAAATAAAATCCTTGGAGAAGTGAAAGAATCTAAAAATATGGAGCAACCACACATGTCTCCTCACCATAACATTAAAAAACAGATTCCTCAAGAGGAGCATGTAGAGCGTGTTACACAAGATGATGAAAATTCATCTCCTGATCATAATGCTGTGCATAATAGTCCTCCTTCAGATCAATATATGGAATAAAGTACACCAGTGTCTAGAGAAAATTTACAAGATATTAAAAAGGGCATCCTCATCTATCTATCCTATTGACTCTATCAAGGATTTGCTAACAAAACAAAAATAAAGTCATGTGATTGATCTGCAACTATTACAACTACTAATGTTTGATGGACAAATTAACTTGTCTGGTATGCCACCTCTGCAAAATTTGCAACTTGGTGACATTTTTGACTCCTCTGCAAGGGAAGAGATCCTACAACAACAAGTGGAAGGTACAAAAACTTTGTTGGAGGAAATCAAAATTTGAGAAACAAAAATGCCTAATGCAAAGAAGGATTTCTCTTTGCCATTCAATTAGCAATTAATATAATTAATAGATTCATTGAAAAACATTCTTCCTATCTAGAGAAGCCAACTGAGATAAAGATAAGTAATAATAGATTGTTTGAAGCCTCCGAAAAATGTGCCAAGGCACATGAAAAAATACAAGCAAGCATAAAAGATATTCAAAATTGTATGGAGGAAGCAAAGCTATTATACATTTTCTACTTACAGTGGCCTGCAACCACAAATAATCTCAAGGATCAAATAGATGCAATGGAAATAAAGATCACAAATGTGGCTACCACATATGATCCAATGCAGGATAAGGATGGTTCCATAAGGGCATAAATAGAGAAATTACACTCAAAACTACAAAAAGTACAAGATCATAGGGAGTAGATAAAAGGTCAGGTAAGATTAAGGTTAGCCTCATTAACAGAGCTCTTAATAGAAGAAAAAGAGTTGCACAAAAAAATCATGTACCATCTTATTTGGAAGAAGTAGAAGACATTTATGTGCAACTGGAAAGCCAATTTTAGATCTTGACCTCTACAAAGAAACATTGGGATAACACCTTGAATTAGTTGAAGACATTTTACAAGAATATACTTCCATAAAATTAAGTTGAGTATGTCTTGATGGAAGACTCAATTTTGTGACAAAATATTTGTAGCCAAAGTAGTGTGCAGTAGATAATACTGTGATGATTTTTGGAAATTTTCATAAACTGGCCACCATACAAATATATATAGTGAGAGATCTAAAGAACATATCCATTTTTCTACAGGCATATCCTTTTGACTAAATGGTGCTATCTCTTAGGGGGAGTTTACTATTTTTGGTATGTACAAAAGTAGATAGCTAGCCCTTTTCCCTTGATGTCAAAGGGGGAGAGAAAATGGAACATCTAGTAAGTGTTACCATCAATGAAAAAGGGGGATATTATTGCAAATGTATTTCCATTGATGTCAACTTATGTAGCTATTGTAAATGCACTAGTATGTTGTCTTTAATGAAGAGGCGTGTTGAAGGGATGCGATGCTATCATCTGTAGATGATTGTACCTTATCTTTTGAAGTTCATAGATTGATGTCACTTGTCAATATGACTTAATTGATGTATTTTTGCATATGTTCTCTAATGAAATATTCTACTTGGGATATGAAGAGAAAAGTATAAGTCTTCAAAGCTCTCAAAGGTACATTGAATTTTGCACTACAAAATCTCAATCAAATGCTCCACATTTATCCATAGATGAACATGTAGCCCTATAGATTGGAGGATAGCTCAAAATAGCTATGAGGTATTTATGTTCCAAGTTTCAATGCATAAGTGTTACCATAAAGTTTTCTAGAGTTAGCAGAATAAGAATAAGTTAGTTTTTGTGAATGGCTACCTAATGTAGAATAGAATGTATCCCCACTTCACCATATTATCTTAGTTTTCTCTAGGGCTTTGGAGTTATATTCATACTGAAAAAAAAGTTTTCCAAGTGTTTGCCAAGTGTTTTAATGTCAGGTGTTGTCAAATGTTGAGCGATATCAAATTCAGGAAGGACACATCCTGAATGACGTTGATATCTAGGAGATCGATTCTCGGAGTTAGGAGAATCCATCAAAATTCCAAATGATGATGATGATGCTTAGGAAGGACACATCCAAAAGCATAAAGAAGTGATGAGAGTTGCCTTTCAGAAGGACACATCTGAAGAAGAACCCAAAGTTTTGCCATGATAAATTGCCTTGATAAGATTTTTACATGTCATTGCTGACATGCTGAATTAACTAAAAGTGTTGATGAAACAGATTTCTGATAGACTGATAATTCAATATTGACATAAGATTCGATTGATTTGAAGATAGTTTGACGTTTGTGATTGTGTAGTGCCATGAACCCTAATGGACTGACCTAGTGCGGCCTCGGGGGTCCATCGATTGATGGCCTTGCCTACGTCGTGCACTCAGAGACCTCGTAGTTCGACACAACCAATGACATTGTCCGAAGGATAGAAGCTTGAATCATGATTTATTTTGACAAACCTAGAAAGACTGACCTAATGTCTCGGGGATTCGAAGATGAATCTTTCCTACGTAGCAAAAGCGCAAAGACAACGTAGTTCAGACGGTGACAAAAGATTGATTGACATGATCAATTGAATTGATTAGATTGACTTTGATTTTGGATTTTGACATTGATTTGGATGTTTTTGTATTTTCTCAGGACACTTTCAAATTTTTAGGTCTTTCTTTCAGGACTTTTTCAAAATTTTAGGATTTTTTGAGGACTTTTTCCGATTTTTAGGATTTCTTCAGGACTTTTTCAGATTTTTAGGATTTTTTCAAGACTTTTTAAGAATGTAGGATCATGTGTAACACCCACTGTAGTTGTATGATAAACGTCTTGCCCCCAAATAGAACGGGGATTATCCGAGTCCAATGGAATGGAGATAGGTAGATGCAAGGAAAAGGCAAGGATATGCAAGGGATGATGTCAACCAAATGCTAACCATGGTCAGAATTGACAGGACTTAGGACAGATGTCATGAATGTGTTAGGCTTTTGTGATTATGACAAATGGATAAAGGGCGATTTGAGTGACAATAGATGGTGAAGCAACGATCGACTACACATGGTGCCTGTTTGCCACGTTTTCACTATTGGATGAATTCATTTCTTTTTACTCCTTTGCCATTTTTTGATTTTTTTGGTGTCACCAAGATGCCTATTTGCCAGGTTTTCATCAAGGGACGATTTTTTCGTATTTTGCATTTTTTTTGTATTTTTTAGGTTTTTAGCCCAGCTCCCTGATGCTATGTGTAGAAATTTCTCAGATGTAAACTGTTGATAGGTTCTATCAGCTATTCTCCATCAGGTGTGGCCAACTGATAAGGTCCGAAACCAAATGCGATAATAATGATATAAGGACCAAGCCAATTAGCCTCAAACTTACCAGGATTTTCTCGGTTTGCCTAATTTCTAGGGTTCTGCATGAGAACCAAGTCACCGATTTCAAACTTTCTCACCACGACTCTTTTGTTATAACTTCGGCAGAGATGATTTTGATATGCCTATAAATGATTTAAGGAATTTTGTCATTTTTCTTGTAACATTTCTAGCTCATGGAGGCAAGTATGTCTGTACTCTTCATCATCAATCATTCCTTTCAAAGAGACTCGGAGAGAAGGAATTTCAACCTCAATGGGTAATATGGCCTCAAATCCGTAGACCAGGGAAAATGGAGTGGCTCCAGTGGGGGTACGAATGCTGGTAAGATAGGCCCATAAAGCAGGATTAAGTTGTAGGTGCCAATCTCAGCTAGCATCGTTGACGGTCTTCTTTAGAATGCGAAGGATTGTTTTATTTGATGCCTCAGCTTGGCCGTTACCTTGTGGGTAGTATGGGGTGGAAAAATGGTGTTGGTTGTGGAATCACTCATAGAGCTCACAAACGTCCTGATTTTTGAATGGACTGTCGTTATCTGTGATGATGGATTGTGGGACACCATACTAGAAAATGATGTAATTTAGGATAAACTTGGATATTTGTTTACCGGTGATGTAAGTGAGAGGGACAGCTTCAATCCACTTAGTAAAATACTCAGTGGCGGTGATTATGAATTTATGGCCATTAGAAGAGGATGGATGGATCTTACCCATGAGGTCGAGTCCCCATTGTGAGAAAGGCCATGGAGAAGTGATTGGTCTCAATTCCTGTGCAGGTGTATGAATCAGGTCGCTATGCACTTGGCATTTCTGACATGTTCTGACAAACTGAAGAACATCTTTTTCCAATGTTGGCCAGTAGTATCCTAGTCTGGTGACTTTCCTAGCTAAGGTTGGACCACTCGAATGAGATCCACATATACCCTCATGTACTTCTCGTAAAGTCATTTGGGCTTCATTAGTGTCGAGACAGTGAAGAAGGGTGTTGTCAAAGCCATGGTGGTATAAGGTGTCACTGATGATGGTATGTCTAGCCGCTTTTTGGATAAAGGATTTTCCTTGGTTGTTGGACAGGTTGGGTGGGAGGTTTTGGGATTTAAGATAGTCATATATGTCCTAATACCAAGGCGAACTAGGACCAACAATCTCGCACACCATTTCTGGCTTTGGAATATCATATGCAGGCATCAACAACTGTTCCACTAAGAATTCAAACTGTGACACATTTTTAGGGATGTCTAGGAGAGATCCAATGGTAGCCATTTCATCGGCTACTTTATTCTATGTCCTTGGGATTTGTTCAAATGCAATCATTTTGAAATACATCAGGAAACTATCCACCATTCGTTTGTAGGGAAGCAACTTCTCATCTTTTGTGTCATAGTCATCATTCACTTGATTGATGACCAATTGAGAATCCCCGAATATGAGCAATGTCTGAATTTTCCATATAATTGCTATCTTGAGACTTGTGACCAATGCCTCGTATTCTGCAATATTATTTGTACAAGGGAAGGCAATCCAAAATGATTTAGGAATTGAATCCCCTTGTGGCGTGATAAATAATATGCCAGCTCCTGAGCTGTGACTAGTGTGGGACCCATCAAAGTATAGTTTCCATGGTAGAGCTGGTTCTGCGTGAAAAATATACTCATCCAAAAAATCAATTATCAGTGGATGAGTGGTTTGGATTGGTGCATCTTCCAGTTGATCTACTATTACTTGACCTTTTATTGCTTTGGACTCCACATATTGTATGTCATACTCACTTAATATCATGACCCATTTTTCCAAACGCCCTGTCAATGCTGCTCGGCTCAAGAGATATTTTAATGGGTCAATCTTTGCTACCAAATGTGTTTGATGGCTCAACATATAATGTCTTAATTTTTGTGCTGCGAAGACAACTGCAAGGCATGCCCTTTCAATGGTTGTGTAGTTGAGCTCATATCCAACTAGTGTGCGGCTAATGTAGTATATGGCTCTTTCTTTTTCTTCATGGTCATTTTGCGCCAATAATTCCCCCAATGCATTTGTCGTTGCAGAGACATATAGGATTAATGGTTTTCCCTCAATAGGCAGCATCAACACTGGTGGTGTCAATAGATATTCTTTTATTTGTTCAAAGGCTATGTGGCATTTATCTGTCCATACAAAAGGAATGCTTTTGCGTAACATATATTGGAATGGTTGACACTTGTCTGCCAATTGTGCTATGAATTGGTGAATAGACTACAATTTTCCCTGCAGTGTTCGCAACTCATTGATTCCCTTTGGAGGAGGCATGTCTAGAATTGCTTTTAATTTTGCTTGATCAACCTCAATGCCTCATCGCGAAACTATGTATCCCAACAACTTGCCTGAAGTGACTCCAAAGACACATTTCTTTGGGTTCAATCTAACCTTGTAATCCTCAAGCCGTCTAAAATTTTTGTCCAAGACTTTGAGATGTTCCTTCCTTGTCAAAGATTTTGCTAATAGGTCATCTACGTAATCTTCCATTAGGATATGCATCATGTCATGGAAGATTGTTGTCATAGCCCTTTGGTATGTGGTGCCTGCATTCTTTAGGCCAAAAGCCATGACATTCCAATAGTATGTTCCCCAAGGACAAGTGAATGTCATTTTATGTTGATCCTCTGTTGCAATTCTTATTTGGTTATAGCCTGAGAAACCATCCATTAGAGATAGCATCTCATACCCTATCGTGAGGTCAACAATCATGTCTATATTTGGTAAGGGGAAGTCATCCTTTGGGCAAGCCTTATTCAAATCTCTTAAATCCATGCAAATACGGATTTGTCCATTTGGCTTTGTAATAGGAACAATATTAGATATCCAATCAGCATAGTCTTTTGACCTTATGAACTCAACATCTAGTAACTTTTTTAGTTCAGCCTTGACGAGTAGTGCAATCTGTGGGTGCATTTTATGCAACTTTTGTTTGACCGGCTTGATTCCTGGGATTAAAGGAAGATGATGCAGAACCAATTTGAGATCAAGGCATGGCATGTGAGCATATGACCATGCGAAGTTAACTTTTCTATCTATGAAGAATTGTTTAAATTCAATTTTTTCTTCATCTAACAATGATGCGGCCAAGAGAATCATTTTGAAATTCTCTGGTGTGGCTATGTTAACTTTTGTTGTGTCCTCAATGAGCATAGCTAATTTTTCCTATGTTATGGGTAGAAATTCCAATCCTCCATCCTTAGGTGCCTCAGAGAGGTTTTCACCTTCGGATGCGTCCTTTGTTTTTACTATTTTACTGTTAGAAGGTGCCTTGCGGTTTTCACCTAAAGACATTTCTTTTTCTTTTTTATTCTTTGTATTTTTGCAACTGGAGGATTGCACAGTCTCCCCGAAGTAAGCTGCACAATCTAGATCTATGGAGAGCCATGTTTTGTGATCCCCCCATGGAATACCTTCTCTTAGTCCCATGAATTCTACAATTGCCTCGTCATTCTAAAATATGTCCATCACTGGTGGATCTTGTTGGTCCCAGTCGATCAATTGTGGGTAAACAAGGGGGATTCCATCATTAGTGTTGGTAAAGGATGGGGAAAATGTGGAAAGTGTGCAAATTGATGCCTCAAGTGTAAAGGCAAAGTTGTCAATTTCCACTTCCATGTCTAATACAATGGATGGTCCATACTCTGAGTCAGATGAATCGAATTCAAAATCATAATATGGGATAAAATTATCAAGATCGTGACTAGTGGTTGGCATTTCAGAAGTATGGATAGTGTTCTTTTGGATTCCAAGGAATGCTTACCCATTCCTTCTTTTTGGAATGTCGGTCAATAGGGTCAATGTTATATTCCTAGCGGAATCGTTCTTGAAAGGAAAGTTGGTCAGGTTCCAAGAATAGTTCATCAATGTCATAGTCACTGACGGTTTTGTCAAATCCCCATTCCCATTCATTTGAGTTAGTTTTGGTAAGGGATTCTTCACATGTGTCAAAACTTTTTGTAACCGTTATAACCTTACTTGAAAGTTCAAGGGTATGTTGATCGTCAATTCCGACTTGGTCAAACCCTAGCCCTATGTATCTTGGTCTTGCCGTTATGATAATAGGTTCCCGTCTTCCGTTGTTGTTCATTCCAAGGCCGCTTGTGCCGTTGAAACCTAAGGCTTTGCATAGATCATAGCCTTTGCCATAAAGATGTAGGGGTAGTGGAGATAAGTCTGTTGGGTCTTTGTAGATCCAGTTATCCATGTCAATAATGACTTCATTACCCATATCGCCCCACCATGTAAAAAAATTTTTCGGTGGAACCTTGAAAGTTATTTTGGGCTCAACTGCAAAACATGGTCTCCCATAGACTTTAGGTAGCTTTGGTATTGTAGTGATACAGTAAGCCGTATTCAATTTGAACTCTCCACAACCAAGGTCCTAGATCTGGAGGTCTTTACTTGGGATGGAGGCCGATGAAGATGGTGTGGTAGAAGGTGATGGAATGGATGATTTTGTGAGTGTTGATGGGTCAATATATTTGGATGAGGTGGAAGATGAGGCTTCCCAATTGATGGGTACCTAGTGCTCAGCAGTAGCTCGCAGGTTGGTACAGTATTGAAATGGATCAGGATCTCTGGGATAGTGATCTCAGTTCCATCAAAAGGGAATTTGAGGCATTGGTGGTACGTGGATGGAATAGCCTTTAGAGCATGAATCCAAGGGTGACCAAGTAAGATATTATAGTGTATGTCACGATCCAAGACCTGGCATGTTGTATCTATGATAAATGGTCCTACCCAGAGTGGAATTGTAATAACACCTTTAGAAGCGCGTTCTTCATCATTGTATGCCTTGATGACGATGCTTTTGCTAGCATCTACACATGCATCAGAGAAACCAAGAGCTTTGACCAATTTTAGAGAGTAGATGTTCAATCCTGCTCCGCCATCTACTAAGACTCGTCTAACCTTATGCTTGTGGAAAAAGACTTCAATGTGAAGGGCATCGTTATGCGATGGTTTGGGCGAGGAGTAGTCACTGTCCGAAAAGGTGATGTGATGAGGCAAATTCAAGTATTCGACCATAGTCTCAAAGTGGTTGACATCGATGTTGGTTGGGATAGATGACTCTTGCAATACTTTATCTAGGATGGTCTTATGCGCGGGTGAAATACAAAGCAGTTCGAGAATGGATATTTGAGCAGGTGTTTTATTCAACTACTCAATAATGTTGAACTCTGATTTTGGGTTTGACTATCTGGCAAACGAACCAAGTATGGTGATTTTCGATTGATGTGTAGAAGGGCTTGGGATGGTGACCTTGCCTTTATGGTGCTTACATTACACTCTGGGGCCTTTTTAATGTTAATGGTATTAACACATTCATCTTCATCAGCAGCACAAAGATTCTTGATAATAGTACCATCGGGATAATTGTATGCAGGGCAGATGGTATTATAGGCCTAACGGATGTGGTTGGATTGATTGTTGGTATTCTTTGTGCCAAACGAGGAAGCTTTACCATGATCTTGTAGTGGGTTTTTGTGTATGATATGATCCGCATTAGATGTAAATTATTGACCACCCAATTCGATGGTGTGGTTCTCTATGAGGTCTTGCACCAGATTTCGCAATTGATGACAAGAGGAAGTTTTGTGCCCTTTGGCATGATGGTAATCACAAAATAAACTATCATCCCACCATGACAGCTTGAATTGACCAGGGTCATACGGTTTTGGCTCTTCTAGCATTATGACGCCGTTTTGAAGAAGTTTCTTCAAGACAATTTCAATAGGTTCACCCAAAGGGGTGTATGTGCATTTTTGGAATTGTCGGGGTTGACGCAACTGCCTTTGATTAGATTGTGCATGGTTGCTTTGGATAGCGTTGGTAGTTGGTGTTGGTGTAGTTACAGGTGCATTTTGATTTTTTACTCCTTTGATTATGAGTACATGACCTGTTGCATTGATGGTTTTTGCATCAACTACACCGTCGTTTGTGATGTGCTTGTTCTTAACCTAGTATTTATTTTTGTCATTTGAGCTACTTGGGTTATTATTTGTGGTGGTGTTGATGGTTTTTCCACCATATTTTAATTCACCTTTGGTGATCAAGGCTTTCTCAAGTTGAACACCCTTTTCAACAAGGTCAACAAAAGTGGTGCAACAATGGACTTGTAGGCCATACCTTAGGGGTCCTAGGAGAGTTTGTACAAACATGGTGACTTTCTCCTTTTCAGGTATTTCTACCGAACACCTGCTTGCTAAGGTTCTCCATCTTTGAAAGAATGGAATGAAAGTCTCTCCTACATCCTCTTGGGTAATTCTGCATAAGGAGGCAATGTCGATATCCATGTCAATGTTATAGGAATAGTTTTCAACAAACTTATTTTCCAATTCATCCCATGTCTTGATTCCCTTAGGCAAGAGTGAGAACCATTCTAGTGCATTACCTGTGAGACTTCTAGAAAAGAGTCTCATGAGATAAGTTTGCTCATATGCAATGTCCATGCAACTAGTGGTGAATTCTCTTATGTGTTGAATGGGGTTTGTTTTGCCTTTGTACTTGGGAAAATGGGGTACCACATATCCATGAGGAAAGGGTGGCACATACAAGGTTGTGTCAAATGGATATGGACACAAGTCATGTGACAGGTATGATGTTTTATTGGATTGCTCCAAGGTCTCCACTTGTGTTTGAAGAGCAGCGAGTTGTTGTGTGAGTGCTTCCACCATGGGATGGTTGGTAGCATCACCTATGTTGGTGATAGGGGAAGCTTGAGTCCCCAACTATTGTGATGAGATGTGTTGATTCGGAATGGGTTGTTGGTGAGAAAAATGAGTGTTTTGATTATGTGGTTGTTGGAAATGAGTGTTTTGATGAGGGATGTGCTGCTACGTATGGACTTGAGAAGCATAAGTGGGGATGTGATATCCTTCCATGTTGGACTGAATTTGAGGGCCTTGTTGGTTTTGATTTTGTTGATGTCCAAATGGAGTGAAGGATTGAGGGCCTTGTTTATTTTGAGCTTGTTGATGCCCAAATGGAGTGAAGGATTGAGCGCCTTGATTGCCTTGCCCAAGTAATACATTTTGGCCATGAGGAATGTTGGTGTTTTGGTTCACCACGATGTTGGTATTAACTTGTGAGGAATTAGGTTGGGTGCCTTGAATGAAAACTCTTCGTTTATTTCTCCCAAAAGGGTTGGATGATTTGGTTTCTATGGCACTTGAGGAACCCAACAACAGGTTTACTGATGTACTCATGGAACTAGATGAAGTTCCAAAGAGGTTTGATGTGGTTGCACCCATTTTTTGTGAAGGGATGGTGGATGTTTGTTGGGGGATGGATTGTGATGTGGTTTTGGTTTGGGAAGATGATCCCCCAATAGATGTTGTGTTGGTTGTGGTGGTAGTATGACCAAGGGAGGTAGCATTGATTGTGTTGATGATATTTTGTGAAGAGGCTCCCATGGAGGAATTGTGTGATGGTGGAGTGGGAGAAGTTTCTCTAAGAGTGTTAAGATCAAATCCCTTTGGTAACTTAGCCCCTTGGTCAAGGAGCATAGCTAGGAATCAAGAAGTCATTTAAGACCATTTCTTCCACAAAAGAGGCCACTTCTGGGTTTTGGGCAGCAGCTTGTATGTCTTCTTCAAAGACGCCCCCATTTTGATCTCGTCGGATAAATGGTTCAAAAAGATGTGATGGAGATGATGGGATGTTCATCTCACTAAAAGGATTGATTGTCGAATTCCCCATGTCAAAACAAGGATTGTTCATGGCATTAGGAAATGAGTCCATGCCAGTTGTGAACTCAAGAAAGTTGGTGTCTTGTCTAAAAGAATCCATCAGTCTTTTCTTTTTCTGTAATCTAGTTTCAACCATACAAGGTTTTGCTCAACTTGGGATGATGGAGAGAATGATCTAAGTATGAGATTATGTTTTTGGTTTCTTTTTGGATTTTTAAAGGATGCTATGGAATGAGAGTAAGACTAAAGGCTTGTGAATGCAAGTGGTGTCACACTAAATGGAGATGCCAAATGATATGCAATAAATGATCCTAAGATGTACTTACGAGTGAGATCTAAAGAGGACAAACTTGGGCAAACAAATTTTTTGCAATGATTCAATTTTGGAAGACCAATGGACCATAAAAGGACTATAGATAGGACAAATTTAAATTTCCACACTAGACTATTGAGTGGGAAATAATTCACAAAAGGATTGACAAAGTGACAAAGGTAATTGGGTCCAATGATAACCTACTATTGAATGCAAAGTTTGGACAATGAATGGTAAGAGTCAACTCCTAAAATTTGCAAAAATGAGTGTCTAAGGAGATGGTGAAGCTATCAATGCAATCTAATGGACTAAAAAAGGAACCCTATTGTGAGCCTAAAGAAGATTCCTATAAAGCAATGTTTGATGAAAGTTGAGCAATTCACAATTTGGTTTGAACTATAACAGTAAAGGAGGACTTGATTGGATTGAAGACAAGTTGTGGAATTTCTATTTTTGACAGTGAGGAATTGGTTTCAGTTTTTAGCAAATGCGTCGCAGCAAATGTGGTACGATAGAGAAAATGCGGCTCACAGAATCGAATGCGGTTCAGAAAGTGTCGATTGTGACACAGTCTGGCAAATGTAGGTTGATGTCTGTCAAATATGGCTCAATGTACCGAATGTGGTTTAATGATGGCAAATGCGGTTCTATATCTTTCAAATGCGGCTCACCAGAGCGAATGCGGCTCACCAGAGCGAATGCGGCTCAAGATGACTCAAATGCTGCCCATCAAAGCGAATGCGGCTCGATATGAGGTGATTGTTGTGCATCAGAGCGATTGCGTTGTAATGGATAATTTTTAGAAAACCGAACACTGTGTTGCAGTTTTGACAAGTTTTTAGATCCAGATTTGTGATTTTCAATTTGTTGAAGTCTGTTTAAAAATAGTTGGCAAACACAAAAATTAAAATATTAATTGTATGTTCAAGCAGACTCACTCCTAATAGTCAAAAGGTCATTGTAACAATCACAACCCACAACTTAAAATCACGTCAAATCACACAACCATGTCACCCCCTAGAGGGTGCCTGTGTTTTTATCTTTTCCAAGTGCGTACTCAAGGTGACAAAAGTGGATACCGAATCCCCTGAGCAAACAGTCTGTCATGATTATATGGTGAGTGTCTTGGGGGGAGATTCTTCCCTCCCCTTGCACTATGATTGAAACAACGTCTGGATACTGACACGGCTGGCTTCTACACTATGGTTCTTAGTCAAGGTTTCCATTCGGCGCGGCAAATGATAAACTCCCTCAGGAGACCTCCCAACCTTTAGAACAAAGGTTCTGGGGATGGTTATCTTGCACACTACTGTTGAATATGGGTTTCCCCAAAATTCACTTTTGATTATAGAGGGTTGGAAAACTTGGCTTTGGTTGTTCCCACTTAGGTCGTTCCCATAGGGTGAGTACATTTTCCCACTACGACAGGCCTTTTAAAGGATTTAATAAAGCATAAAGTGCATAAAGATAAAATGGGTAAGTCTGGTTTTTTGATCACCCAGTAAAGGGGAGAGCATATACCTATTACCCAACAAACACAGCAAAAAGATGTTCAATTTTTAAGCCCAAATGAATATTATCTAAACTAAGTGAAGATATTGCTTCACAACATGCATGGGATTCATTTTTAACCAAAAAAATAGATGTGGTGACTATCCTAGAGTTGGTAAATTCCAAATTAAATTACCTATCCTAGGATTGATAAATTTCCAATTAAGTGTCTATCCTAGGGTTGGTTCTTTTTAATCCAAAAAAATAAAAATAAATGATCAATTATTGGTCGTGGATGCGTTGGATCCAGATTACAATTTAAAAAAATGAAATTTACCAGTCATTTGTGGCGCGGTATGGAAAATGCGGCTTGGCAGATGCATTGTGTTAGATGTGGCTCAACAGCTACGATTCAGGTTTTGCCTATCAAATGTGTTGCGGAATGTCGGTTGCGGCTCTTTGAATGGTGAATGTGGTGCAGCAGATCATTTGCGTCACATGCGAAGGCGAATGCGGTGTAGCAGAGCGATTGCATCGCATGAGAAGGAAAATGCAGCATTCCGTACCTATTCCTACAAAAAAAAATCCGAGGCCGTACGAAACCTGCAAAATTGTGGTAGAATGTCAAGTTCACCAATGTAATGATGTTATTTTTCCTACAAGATCAACAAAGGATTAGTAATACCTGCATGTTAACAAAAACATCAAACAATGAAATACATTAGATAATAAGGGAAAAACAAATGAAACTAGAATAGCCTCACCCAATCTTCTCTCCTCCATGGTTCACTTTCATTGTACCTCTTCAAGCTTTGGTATGATAAATGATGCCCTCAGATTGTATGTGAGCAACACTCTAAAATGTCTAGTCTTGAAAAAGCCTTTGAAGGATTTAATAAACTATACTATATGCAAACTAGAATTCAATCCTAATGTGCAAGTAATGATAAAAGCCTAAGATGATATGAAGATAAATACAATTGTAAAATAACAAGAGATAATAATGATTCATGGATCCGAAAATGAGATCAAGATTGCCATTTTATAGAAAATGCAATCTTGAATGGATGGACGAGATGAGAGATTGAGGAATGCCCCAGAATCAAAGGTCAAGATTCAATAAGGCAACTCTCAATTAGGGTTAGGGCAAAATGCCCACATGTGTGAATAAGATTTAATTAAATGAATTAAATCAAGATTGAATGTGACAGTTGAGATGAAATTAGTAAAAATCAAAAGACAAGAGGATGAGATTTTAGAAAATCAGTAATTTTAGAAATTACTTGATTTGTAGAAGAGTAATTCTATTTTGAATTAAATTAATTTAAAATATAGATTTTGTGAGATAAGGAGTAATTGATTTTTGGAATTAATTACTAAATGAAGAATCAGTTAAGTATGTGAGATATTTTTAAATGATTTGTTTTATTTAAAAATATAGAAGTGTCACATACAATAATTAAATAATTACAAATAATTATTTAATTTAGAAGAAGTATTTAATTAATTAAATAAATTAGCAAATCTATTTAATTAAGACGATCTAGGAATTAGTGACATTAAATAAATATATTTTAAATATATTTATTAATAATCAGGAGGACATTAATGATAGGGATTAATTAAATAAATAAGATTTTATTTAATTGCAAGAAGACTTTGATAATTAGTGACATATTAGATAAATAAATAAGATTTATTTATTTAATAATTATGAAGAATGAGAGATTATGAATTAATTAAATAATTATAAATTATTTAATTAACAGTTGAATGTGGATTAGAAACATAACTAAAATGTTATAATCATGTTATGATGAAAGGTGGTAAAATAGTGCTTGTAGGTCTTGGTCATTTTTAGGTGTCTACACTATCATCACCATCAAAATCTTGTAGACACTTGAAAAGGGTTCCACCCTAATCTGGTAAGGATAGTCATATTCAACAAAAGAATGATATGACTCAATGTGATCAGAACTACCACAACCTAAAAATCCACCAATACTAAGATTGCACTCAGACTCCTCGAACTGAATTTTATAACTTTTACTTTAAATATCTTGATCATTAGTAGGTGACAAAGCATCATCAACATTAGCACTACTGTCATTGACAACATTTCGTACCTCTTCCAGCTCTTCATCCTTCAAGATTTCCCAAGAACTCAAGTCAGACACATCACACCTACTATCATAATGCATGTCTTCATCTTCGTCACTATTGTAATAATTTGCCAATATGTCATTGGTGAATTGATTACAATAATTATATTCTCCTATACAACAGGATGGATGTTCAAATTTTGATTCACTTTCTTCACAGATTTGCATTATTTCTTGCTCTTTCTCAGTAGAACTATGACCAGTATTATTCAGGGGCATCTAATGTGCGTAATCATTCCAAATTCCCTCTACCAACTTTATCCAGTCAATTACTTGGCTCAAAATTTTAGGTTTCAATTCCTTTGGCAACATAATTAGTCCTGATTGATATATTTCACAAAATAAGTCAATGCACATTAACTCCTCAGGCCTGACATTTTTGGGTATCTCCAATAAAACATCCACAAATCTAGGGAATGAGTCATAAGGTGATTCACCTTGACCCCTCTTCATTTCATAAAATTCTTTAATAGGAAAGACATGGCCAGTTTTACTTGGATCTTGTGGACACTTCACTTGAGGCTCACTATGGTTCTCATATTGTGGTGATGGAGAAATTGAAACAGCAGAAGCCTTATCCTCTTGGCATGATTCTCTACTAATTGATTCATTGACTATATTTGCACGAGATGTGCTGGGATGACCAATATTAGCGATCAAGCATCCTTTCATCATTGAATATTTCAAAAAAAATCAATATCTATAGCAATTTGATATGCTTGTCGCAGTGTTGTGGGCTCTTTATCTTTTAACAAATAGCCCATCTTTCTATCAAATGCACCTAAATATACAACCAAGCATTATGCATCATTTGGTCTTATATTCTAAGGGATCTCCCTTATGATCTTTGAAAATATGAGATTAAAGGAAAGGACTAACTCATCCTCTTCTCTGTGGATTTCCATTAAAAAATTTCTCACTACACTTGGGTTTACTCTCTCACTGAATTGTTCCATGAATGCTAGCTTAAACGCATACCAAGAATGTATAGAAGATGCAGGTAGAAAAGAGAACCAGTCCCTTGCACCTCCTTTCAAAGATTGAACAAACGATTTCATGACAACATCTTCAAAATCCAATTCATAATCTCCCATTATATTAACAAACTCCTACAGATGTTTGCTTGTTGACTCATGTTTTTTACCATTAAACTTAGGTACCTTTTCTCTGATCTTAGGAGGTACATCATGTGGATAACCATGAATGTTATTAAAATATATAGCTCTATACCTTTCAGTACTAAAATTTCCTTGATGAAAGGATTGGTTCCCTTCTTTCTCCCCACATTCATATACTCCCCTGTCCGGTTTCAGATCCTCATGATCTAATTTTCTATTTTTTCAAGATCAAAAGCATATGCAGTTTGTTCTATTTTACATCTACATTTCTAACAGTGTTTCAAGGTGGTCAACTTTGACCCCTTATATCTCATAAAGAATTATGATTCAAGCAAAGCCCTCTTGAACATATGCGCATTGCATCTAAATGAGCTTGTGTTTCCAGTGGTAGCTCCCTAGGATTTGATTTGGTATTTTTTCAAAGTAATGATTTGGTGAGCCTTGATTGGTTTTGAACAAGTGTAGTTGCAGAAATGCTTGACTGAGCAACTTTGTAGATTAATATTTGGCACCTCGGGATCTCTTTTTTTGAATCGTATTTTGCACTCCATTCTTGGATCAAGTTTCTAAATTCTTGTGCATTTTCTTGACTCCAGGAGGTCATTTGACCAGTTTTCCAAGGCGATTCCAGAGGCTTCCTAGCCAGTTTTGACCATTATGCAAATGTGCCAGAAGGAAAATTTTAACGACAACCCAATTTATTTTTTCATGCCAAGAGCATCCAAAAGTAACCTCAAGGTCAATTGAGGATGAAACTTGTTTCAAAATGATTTTTTTTTAGTCGGGTCCACATGGGGACCCGACTCATGTCACACAAGTGTTGTTGGTGAAGGCCTATAAATAGAATTCAGAAACAATTTTCTCATGTCAATTATCCTCTTGTAATGAATGAAATGGATCAAAAATTCACAAGTTTTGCAGGAATTATATACTTGGAGGATCTGAACAAGGAAATTCCTCTATATCGATGGATTAAGTGATTTGGTAATGGGGCACAAATGGTTCTTATTTCCACTATGAAAGAAGAGGCACTCCAGGGAGCTTGAAGCTTTTGGAAGCTTTTGTATTTTACAAGAACATCAAATGTTCCAAGGCACTATTATTTGAAAGATACAAATTTAAAAATCTTGAGGCTAAGGAATCCTAAGGAAGATGGTTTCACTTGAGCTATTGTGGGATACAATCATGACAATATTCAATCTTGCTAAGTACTTTGAGTAGCCACATGATGTTGAAAAGGAAAATTTGTTCTAAGGCTAATATATATTCAAGTTTCTTTATTATGTGAATTCAAACCTGCATTTTGCATCCAAGGTAGAGGTTCAAATTGGATCCAATTAAAATTTAGATATAAAGGGGATGCACTTTGAGTGGATAGAAACTTACCAAATTCTTTATGTATGGTGGCAATGTTGAATTGAAAACAGGTGAATGTTTTAAAGTAGAGTAAATGAGGAAAGGTTTGCACTGGAGATGAGGCAGCCATTGGTGCCTAGCATGAGAGAGGGGCCCAACTCGACGTAGTAAGAGGATAGCTTCATGGAACGAGCCAAAAACATCTTGAAAAGGCTCAAGAATGGCATTGTATAGTGTTGGCACATAGATTGGGAGATGATTGCATTGCAATTGATGGAATAGCCATTATACAAACCAAAAGGGAGAAATCTTTTATACAGATTAATATTGCTTGAATTCCTTGGTAATATGGGTGCGTAGCTCCATGTATAGCTGCTCTAGTTCAGGTTCAACGAGCTCCAACTATGTCTGAAGTCAATGGATGAGGGATGCATTCGATGGTGGATAAAATTCATCAAATGCTTGGTAGCCATCATGATTTCTAAGGGCATCCATAAGAGAGGGATCCAACAAGCAAAGGTGACATGTCTTGAAGAGGCTCATAGGGCCTTGAGAAGTGACTGGCTTACACCAAAATAAACAAATAAAGAAGCATGAGGATGGGAAGCCATGATTGTAGCGTACACCCAAAATAGTTTTGTTGAAAAAGCTTTAGAAACTTCCAAGCGAATGCAACACATTTTTGTTGGCTTGAAACTAGGAAATGTTCTCACTGCAACGTGAAGCTACCATCACACCATGTGAAGGAGGAAGTGACCCATCTTAGAGGGTTCAATATTTTTACTGAGAGATTGAAAATAGCTATAAGATTGTTGCTAAAACACCTCTGCAAGATTGAATTCTTTACGTAGCAATTGGTGGAGAGGAAATAGGAAAAAGGGGTTGATGCAATGTTTTACCAGGCCACTGCGAAGTTCACTTTCTGCCATTGCTCAAAAGTAGTTGCAAAGGAAACACCAAACTAGAGAAATTAGGGCATGAAGGTAAAATCAACAGAGGACAGTGGACAAGAGATGTAGCTAGATCCCATCATTGATTGCTCATCGTGAGTGTTAATGGCCTTTCTCCTTTGTAATCAGCAATGGGTGATGTTGTTTCTTTTTCATCAGGCATCGCTAGTCTCTTTTTTGCCTTTTTATTTTCACAAGTGATGCACAATGGGTTGGAGGAGAGGCCAATGTGGGCCTGCTAAACATGGTGAAGGAAAAACATTTAGAAAATTAAATGTTGCTCGATGGTTTTTCCAAGTAAAAAATTAATAAAGGATGAGCCTGTGAAAATTAAATGACTCGGGAAGAAAATTTAAAAGCCCGCTATTTTTAATGAAAGGCTTTTAAATGTAAAGTGTGAATAGGGTGGGTGATATTTTATATTGCCCTATAAAGTTAAAATTCTTACCCCAATTTTAAATGCAAAGTGAAAAACAAATAAAGTGTATGGGAGATCATTTTATAAAGTGAATAAAGTATTCACTATATAAAATGTTTTTTTAACTAAAAGTGAAAAATGTAATTGTAAAATGCAGCAAAGGGGAGTTGGGTAAATGTTTTTCACAGGGATATTATTTTTCAAATACAAGGAAGAAGGAAAACATTTTAAATGAGGGGTAGCATGTGAAATTACATGGGTGAATTTTGTGCACAACACATTTAAAATTAAACAAATTAAAAGCCTTTGCTATAAAGTTACAATGTTCTTTGTTGGTATTGAATTAAAAAGGGTAGAAATAAAAGCTTTCACGGGTAGAGCTATTTTTCCACTGAAGGTAAAATGGTGATGAAGATTTGTTCGCGGGCAAGTGAATTTTTTGTTGCAGATTGGTTTTTAGGGAAAAGTTTGTTATTGTAAAGGGAAAGGGATGAGAGAAGATTTTCCAGATTGAAGAAGGAAGCTGCCAAGTGTCATCACAAGATTAATTTTCGTGTTTCTTTTGTTTCTTCTTATTCTGTTCTTTCTCATTTGTAGGGGTTCCATTCTTGAGTCAAAAAATTAATCCAGGTGAACAACTAAGCTCAAGGAGCATATTGTAAAAGTATTGATGAATAGAATAGTAAATTATCTTGGGTGTGATTCATGTATGTAATGATCTTAAAATGGTTTTACAAAAGCCATAGATTATGAGAGAAAATATTAATTCTAAAACATATACTCTCCTTTGTAATTTTCTTGCAGATTATGAATAAAAGGGTTAAGGATCTTTTTGTTTGTCTTCAATTGTTTTAATTGAATGAGTGGGTTTGTTTTAGCTTCAATTCAAGGGATTGATTAAATGCTTAAATGAAGCCACGGGTTTGTGAGGAAAGAGCATAGGATTTGGTAAGAAGTTGTGTTTTAGATGCAGTGAGTTGAATACTACAAGATAGTATGACAATAGTCCACAAATGTTTGAGATAAATGGTTGAAGTACTACTGGTTGTTTCAAATTTGACTCCATTATCCTAATTGATGAAGCACTGGTGATGAGGTAAAAATAACCTCATCATAATAAAATCTGAAAAGCTTACTTTTACAAACTCAATCCTAAGTCTGTGCCAATTTATTAAACTTTAGGAGAAATAATTGCTTATTTTAAAGGAAAATTATCCAAACTTTCTTTCTTATCATCAATTGAGGAAATTTGCCAATGCAGGTTTAATGGGTTGACTTGAGTGTTTTTGTAGGGAATAATCGGTCATCTAGCAGCTGTTACAAATGTTGAACTAGCACGTTCCATAAGTGTGGTAAAGGATAGATGTTGTGAACTTGCTCTTGAATATCGAGATAATGAATCAAAGATTTAGTTTCTGTTTCTTTAAATTTTGTTATCAAAAACTTCATGGTTCGTCTCGAGCCTTCTATATGTTTATGAACTTTAAAGACATGAAAGTTAGTTTAAGTTGTTGAAGACTTTTTTAATGGCTATCCACACCATCTAGAATCTAGGATTTAGTTATAAGTCATCTATAAAAATGTAACTTCAAAAGAGATTAAAAGAGGAACTAAATGGTAACATTATGCTGCTTATATGATTTCTGAATACTGATGAATGAAAGAAATTTCTTCTGTCACTTACTAAGTTGTTGAAATATGAATGATGATAGTTGTTTGTAGTGGAAAGACTCCAGAACCTATAGTTTATGTGATTTGAAAACGAAGTGTTAACCCACGAGCTAGCCACTTGAGGGAAGTTAGCTTAAATAGATAAGTATTTTACTGTTATGTTATTTTATTTGTTAAAAATAGATCTGTTTAGTAGGAAGTAACTGAGTTTGTTGAGAATCGAGTCTGAAGTTCTGGAGCACCATTGTTTTAGTTAGTGTGGATTCCTTTTCGTAGTTGTTAGAATCTTGTACTGTTTAAAAAGATGTTTCATATTTTGTTCACTCATTTCTCTACTTCCGTAGTATATCAGTTGTTCAGTTTGCTTGTTTCCATGCTTTCTAGTTTAGTTGTGATGCTTTCTAAATTAGTTATCTTATGCTTTCTAGCTTAGTATTTCCAATTTTCTTAAAACAGATTGTTTTCCAGCTAAGAAGTTAAATGGCCTTAGATTAAAATTGATTTCAATAGTTTAAAGAAAAACATAAAATATAAAATGAGTTATCCAAATCATCTTCTTCTGCAAACTGCCTTGGACATTGCCTGGTCGACTAATTGACATTCTATATTCTAAAGTAGTAGGACCTAACGACAACCTATCAACTGGTCTCTTTATTAGGTTATTTGAAAGATGTTTGAGTTAGTGATGTGTCTGGCTAAGGGATTTAGAATGAGAATAAAAATCATTAAATACTTTCAATCACAATGTATGAATTAAATCAAGCCTGATAATTAATTAAATATGAATTATTTATTTAATCTTCTATAGTCATCTACATAGAAATAAATTTAATTATTTATTTATATCGTTCACTTTCTAATTCTCCTAATTTAATTAAATAAATAAGTTTATTTAATTATTACCATTTTCTATCTTCCTCTTAATTAATTAAATAAGTTTTATAATTTATTTGTATTAATTATCATAAGTTTGGATTTTCAATTCAAATAAAAGAATATTCTTCCAAATCCATTATTTCTAATTCTTCATTCCACATTTAATTAAATATTATAAATATTTAATTAAAACACTTTCCTCACTTCACACATAATTAAATATTCTAAATATTTAATTAAATTCCTTTTTCATCTCTCACACATAATTAAATAGTAATTATTTAATTATGGAAACTTCTAAATTCATTGTCACAAATAATTAAATAACTTAATTGTTTAATTATGGATTTATCCTCAACTACCAACTAACTCCTCATAACTAAAATGCCCAAATGACAACTTTCCTTCATTTTTGAATGGAAAAGGCTGTGAAGGAGGAAACATTTCCCATCTTTTTCTCTATCTTCCATCTTTTTCTCAACTTCCAAATCTCTCACCGTTCATCTTGACAGGCTTGATTTCAACCGTTGATTTTTGCCAACTAGGCTTTTGCCTCCAAAAACTCTATAAATATAGCCTCTTTGTGCTTTGAAAAGGATCTAATATCTAATGAATATAGCGTGAGCATTATAGTTGCATTTATACAACATTTAGCAATCTTGTTTTCTTAAGCATGGCATCTTATTTTTCATATCATTTTAGCTTCATATCTTAGCTTAATCATCTCTTATCATTTAGCAATAGAAATGCATATTGAATAATCTTGTTCTCTAAGTTGTCATTCTACCAAGTTGTTACTTAAACTAGTTGAGAGCCAACAAATTACATCAAATCCTTGGAGATAGAGGACAATGAGACATCTTTGAATAACTTGTTGTGTTGAGAGTTTGTTTATTTTAGCTTTAATTTGTTCAATATAATGTCACATTGGTGTGTTTGTTTATACCTTTAATTAGTACACTTATTCACACACACAACTTTAACTTTAAATAAAGATATATAAAAAGAGGATGCTGAAATTGAAAATCTTTTAGTGATGTAGGAGAATCCAAGGGGTAAGAGCAATCTTGCATCAACCAAAAAAAAAGGTTATGTTTCTTTTAAATAAGGGCTAGCTGATTTGAGATGTTAAGTAAGAGTATTTCCAGAAGTTCAGGCTTTGGGCCTCAGACGTATCTCTTATCACTTGCCAAAGAAGTTGGACTTAATCATTTTTTTTTGCACAATCTTATCGAACTTCAGACTTCAGGCTTTTGTCTTACTCTTTGCTAAGTGTTTCGTACATCGGGCTTTGGCATTAAGACTTACACCTTGAATTAACTGCTAAAGATGTATGATGTATGGAGGAAATGCAAACCCCGACACTTGAAAGGATGGAAGTTGGAAAGGATGAGGTTCAGTCTTTGCGAGATGAAGGTTGGGCTTACATCTTACTTGGAAGATGATAGGAAGCATGAAGGAGGAATGAACTCTGACATCCAAAATTTGATAAACTGACTCATTGGAGTGACATGGGGATTTTGAAGAGACCTTGTTTCATGTCTCTCTGACATAGCAATAGAAAAGGCAATAGCAGTATGATGAACTAGAGACTCATGATTCCCGATGGTAAGGGAGAAAGAAGTCACCGAAAATGGAGGGAAATATTTTCTAAAGTGGAGTTGACTCGGTTGACCGGTACATATTAATTACACATGGCACAAAGTGGTTGGCAGATTCACATCATTTTGAACCATGAGATATTTAGGGCTTAGTCGATTAATGATATATGAGTGTGGCGGCTAAGTTTTAATACTTGGTCATGGTGAAAATATTTTGGGCCAACAGTTGCATGAGACGATGGTGCAAAAATGGTGTAACCATCCTAGTGACATTAATGTTGTAGGGAAGCGGATGGCGGTGCAATGCCAAATGAAGACAACCAAATTTGATGCAGATTCGACTGGTAGGAAGAAAAGAGAAAAAAATGCATGGAAGGGGGCAGAAACCCTAGGTCATGGATGCTCAAAAAGGAAAAAATACATTGAATTAGTAGGGGTGATGGTGGAGTTGAGTTCTAACTGTGAAGGCATGTAGGTTGAAGGTGAGTTAGCTCTAATTTGAAGAATTGCAATCTATTGAAGTCAAGAAGGCCCATACGATGGCATATGTAGTTATGTGTGTCATTTTGTTTACAGTAATAAAAATAAGGCTTTCCTTCTCTCTCACATTCTCGTTTAGTGTTTCTTGTTTCTTATTGTAGTTGTAATTTTAAAATTACTAAGGCAATATAGAGTTACTTTAACTTTAAATAAAGATATATAAAAAGAGGATGATGAAATTGAAAATATTTTAGTTAAGAAAAGAATAATTTATGAAGATCCTATAGTTAGGGAAGAAGAGGGACCAAGTACCACTCCATTAGAAAATTTAGTTGAGGAAATTCCCTTCATTCTTGAGGTAATTATAGCCTCCATGACTTCACAATCAAACCTTTCTATCCCAACCATTATTCCATATAAAATTGTACAAGTCCTAGCTATTAAACTAACTATGCAACAAGAAAAGTAGGCTATCATAGTCACTCCTACCACTTCCCCTATTAAGAAACCAAATATTTTCATCCCATTCATTGTAAAATATTTAAAGAGTATCCAAGCATATAGAATAAAAAAATAAGCATAGGGAGAATTAAGTAGCAAAGAAATGATTACTTCCAACGGAAAAGGAGTTGTAAATGAAGATGAAACAATTTTGGCATCTCTTGAGATTAACATGTATGAGAGTTAGTAGATAATAGAACATTCAAAAAGGGGAGAAAACCAAATTCATTCACTCAACCCATTATTGAGGAATCTAATAAAGGGCTAGACACAAGTCAAGGAAAGCTCAAAAAATGTCCCAGCAATAAATATTGCAAAGACACTTATTATAACTATTCAAGAACAAGAAAAAAAAGTGTTCCATAGAAGGAAGTGGCACCAACAATTGAAGAAGTTTCACCTATTCAATTGGAATTTAAAGAAATAATACCATCTTAGCTAAGTGAAGAGGTTATATTGGAAAAAAGAAAAAATTAAGGAACCTAGGCAAGAAGAAAATCAAAGCCAAGAAGGAATTTCCAATTAGCCTTTTAGTCCTACACCTTCATCTGATAAATGATATGTGAAAACATAAAATAAAATTTCCATTCCTTCATGGATAGAATACAAATCATAAAAAAAGGCACAAGTTGATGTTGTCTCCATTGATCTAAAGAGTATTTTACAACACATAGACACTCTCAAGTTGAGGAAGAAGGTCGCAGTATTATCATCAATCATAAGAGATTCTTGCAAGACAAGGATTGAAAACAATTCTATAATTATAGTGGATAAGGATGAAAGAGAACTAAGACTAGAGGAGTATAAAATTTATACAATAAATTTTGGTCACTCCACTAGGGAGGAAGAAATTGTGGAGTCACAATCTAATGTATCGACTGGTGGTGTCAAGCTACAAAAGGATAAAAGGAAGAAATGAGATTTAAAGAGGAAAACAGTTGAACTTTAAGGATACACCAAACAACTAACAACCCCCTACAAACTATAGGTGAATCCCTTTCCACCCCAATCTTCATCTCTCAAGAAGAATCCTCTTCATTAGATAAAATACTGAATATATCTAGAGTCGTTGAATATTAGATAAAGAAATTAATAGAGGAAAGAGGGGAAAGAATTGAGAAGTAAACATAATCATGGTAAAGTGTAATTACTTGAAATGAATTAATTAATAAAAAAGTAAAAGAATACAAATCCAAGAAATAAAAAATAAAACAAATTTTCATAGATTGCTAGCACTGGAAAGCATGCATGATAAAATCTTATTAAAATAGAAAGTCTTGAGTCATGAAACTATTCCCAAGATAAGAAAATGGATTAAATAAATAAAATGGGAAGATCGTGTGATCACAGAAATGAAAAAATGGAAGAAAAGGTAAATGATTTAAAATTTGAGGAGTTGAAATTTGTAAAAAATATGACTAGCCTTAATTTTAATCCATATGAGATTGAAAAAGAAAAATCAATACAATATGCATTCAATAATATCATCACTAGTACATTGGACTAGAATGTGGAGGAATTTAATGGAGATGTATTGAATAAAGCTATGGAGTTTAAATCTTTAATAAATGAGTATAAAAAGAATGTGTGGGCAAGGAATATAGGAACTCCATAGTTTTATCTACTTTTAGAACTTATTGCTTTAGATGGAAGTTCATAGAAGATAAAGATAGAAGTGAGATCTAGAAGAATCTAATCACCTATAGATATTACCTGGAGAGAGATGGAGAAGGACGGAGAAATGATCATTCAATCTGATGCAGAGGAATAAGCTCTAAGTCGATGTTGTCTTAATTTATTTGGGATATCAATAGCCAATTGTACCTTAATAAAAACCAACTCAAGTGAATGTTCCCAAGAATATTGTCATGCCTATAATTTTAACATGTATACATAACAAAAACTAATTTTTTTTGATATACTAAAACCTTTTCTTAAATCATGAACAACATGATAACTATCATGTGTACTTGATTATGTTGTTTGTACAATGTCATGCAATAAAACAACCCAAAAGGAAAGGTAAGGGAAAGCATGTTTGGGTTTTGTGGAACCCATCTCGTACACATTATGCTGGAGGAAATACTAATAGGGTTTGGTTTATTATATAAGACACCTCTAGTTAAATCCTTCTTGAGGTCTATCCCTTTATGGATTACTATGTGAAGTGATGGTGGTGAAGTCCTTAAGATGAGATCTATGCTCTAATATACTTAAGTCATTCAATTTAATAATCTTTAAAATATAACCATTTTAAGGGTTAATTCATCACAAGCATAAATATTTCTAGTCATTGTTGATGATCTGAGTTATAGACCTCAAATACCTAAGGTTGGTTTCCTTCTCAAGTGTTAGGGGTGCCATACTTGGGAATAATATCACATAACCTATGTTCAAGTTGGAAAACTTAGAAAAATTGTTGAGGTGGGTAAGAACTCCTTAAATTTTGGCTCTACAAGAAAAAGGGGTATTTCTCTAAGGTGTTGTAATAGATATTATCACAAGAACACAAAACATTCCCTAAAGCAAACCATACTCATTACTTAGTGCACCCCTACTTAGGTTGCCACTTCATGCATATATGTTGGTTTAGGAGACTCAAGGTTGAGAACCTTATTAAAATAGATGATCTACCACATAACCTTTAATGAATGTGTATTAAGGTAACCCCTTTGATGTTGGGTAAGTAGAAACATGTGTCACATTTTCAGCCAACTAAATAGTTTATATTGAATAGTTTTTTATTGAAAAGTACTCGATTGAAGAGGTTTCACCTGAAACCAGGTGGCCATGATGTGGAACCTATGTTGTGTATGGGAATCAGTCAAAAAGGTTTTAGGATAAATTCTTACGACCAAATAAATTTTGATCAAAATTGTTAAATATAAAATTTAAAAAAAATATGGGCTTGACCATTTTGCTCAAAATTCGCTCGTCCTTAGAAAATTCAACTGAACCCTAGAAATCTCTATTGTTTCTCTAGGTTTCCCATAACTCCAGGTAATTCAAATCTTTAACTAATTTTGATATTTTTACTTGGGATATAACATATATTTTTACTTAGAATATAAGAAGAAAAATACATATGTGTTTGGGTAGTTACTTGAGTTTCCAAACATTCATCTAGACTTACCTTGTTTCATTGAAGGTGTATTTGTGCTTATGTGTTTTTCATCAAGCATTACATTGACATCTTCCTTATAGACGTTCTCATCAATTAGTACAATTTTCATTGAGTTACTTAGTAGTAAAATTTATAAAGAGATGGTATGAATAAATAAGCTTCCTTATTTCATTTTTTATGTTTGGGTAATGTATGAACCAATTTTAGTTTTGATTAAGTTTTGGCCAGTTCAATAATTGTTGATAGTTAGGTGCAACCATCACATTTTTCAACAATACATCTATATATTATCATGTCATGGAAAAAGTTAGGGAGCTCTCATGTGCATTCTTAGAGTTTTAAATGCATCTTGATCTACATTTCTTCCATATTAACAATATATTTTGATGTTATATATATATATATATATATATATATATATATATATATATTGTGTCTATATAACAAGTTTTAGTTTACAATGGGATGAAAATGGTGCAAGGTGGTAAATTAAATCCATGATTCATTAATAAATTATTTTTTGAGTTGAAACAAACAAATGCAAATGAGCACTTTGCATACGTGTAAATTATAGCCTAGTTCTCCAAACTTATCTAAGAGGTAAACACTTAAGAAATAAAATATAACCCCCTACACACAAACATGCAAATTTTGACACAAAGATATTCCATAAAGACTCGTAGGGACAATAAGTCCAATAGATATCATAATTTTCAATGAGGCTTTCAATGAGGCCCCTTAAAAGGGAATCTCAATTTACTAATCAATGAGGGAACAAACAAATAACAAGGGCCACAATGAAAGAATACAAATTATTATTTTCGGTGATAAGACAACATTGACTCTACTTGGTAATATGTGCCTCTTCTAGGTGTAATAAGAATCTAGGTATTTTTAGTGTTAGGTCAAGGGTACAACAAAATGAAAAACATGAAAATAAAAGAGACAACACAAAAAAAATAGAGACAAGGAAAAAGAACAAAAATGCTTCATCGTGAGCTAACAAAAATCATGATTCTACAAGAGAATATATAGGGTAGGAAGTATGTGCAATACTTTTGAGCTCATATTACACTAATTAAATTAATTCTTCAAGTGTTTTATATATATAGGTAATTCCAAGATATTGTCACCCATTACTTGAGGTAAAAAACACTTGGTTTACATTGGTCATCAATAGTAGAAGGGCACAACCATAGGGAATGCAAATATCCACACATAAGACATACATACTAAATGTGATTTTTTTGTTTATAACCCTTAAATACTTAAATAACACCATTAAATTTTGTGTGTCACACACACCCAATCAATATTGCACATGTAATATCACTTGATATTAATACACATGTTAGGGATATGTTATGGTAAAGCAAGTTGTTGAGGATAAAATGAATAAAATTAATGTGGGTGCTGGGAGGTCACATACTATACACCCTATGCAATAGAACCAACCTTAAATAAGAGTATAATTACTACATGTGATGCCTAAATGGAAAGGTCTCCATAATATTTCTATATGAGGTGGAAGGAACACGATTCTTAGGCATGAATTGATTAAACTTGTCTAGTTACTTATCTAATTAAAGCATAGAAAATTAAATTGAATGATATGATCAATTTTAAATAGATGATAGAAACTAATCAATAAATACTACTAATATGAAGGAAGAATATCATTATATATAATCCATTACAAATTAAACCAATAACTACATAATTTTGCATTTAAATTTTCTCAATTTATTTACTAAACATGATTATTTAATCTCCATTAACAATTCAACCAAAAGAAGTGAAAGAAAGTGAAACAAGGCCCATGGGATCTAGATTGTATGGTCAATCCATTAAAATACATAGATAGTGGTTAAGGGTCCAAATATCTAACTTCAATTGCTACATGAGTAAGAGGAGCTCATGTTCATTGGCCATATTAAATGTGCATATATATTTTTAAGTACACATATTTTTTTCTTAATATTCTCATTAACTAATTGATGAAAATTATAACATAATTTTTAATTATCCTCATTTATGCTCTAACTTGTAGGCTAGAATAATAAAGTAATGTTCCATGAATCTGATCATATAAAGGATTTGATGATACTTGGGATAGATCATATACAAAACATGTTTTTGGGATGTATCTCATCTTCAACTAAATTATCAATTTGTAATCATATAAGGAAATGAAATGGTGATAGGGTTTAAGTAATTACCCAATGAAAAAAGCACTCTTTCCTCTCATTGACTCAAATTTCTAATCTAAACATTCAAAATATAGTTAATAAGGAATCATGTAAAAAATTCACCAAATACTACCTAGAGTCACACACGATACAAATCAAGGAAATAATAAGTTATGAATTAGATCTTTGTGCAAGGAGACACACAATACAAATTCAAGGAAGTATCGATCCATCATTAAATTAACAATTTGATGGGATCCTCTTGGTTCTTACCTCTTGATTCACTAGTTAAAATTTTCTCATGGTTCTTAAATATCTTTTTACTTATAATGATATGGGAAGATTTTTATGACTTAGCTTCACTAATTTTTCAATATAACCACCACATTATTTTTATCTTTTTTTTATATAGACAACCAACCAATGTATTATTGATGAAAATAATAATGATGAAGCACATTTACTCATGGTCAACATTCTTTCAATCCTTAGATGGTGCAAATCTTAATTCCCTTGAATGACTTTTCTTTGAATTCTTAATGAATTTTTCTACTTGTTCCTTTGTATTACACTTATGTGTTATTTAATGAATGGTTAAATCCTTAAATGTGTTATTTTAATGATTTTTTCTAAGTTCCTTTGTATTAGACTTACCATTATGATGATTTATAGTACACTTTTGATTCATGTTGACCTTAAAACATTTAACCATGTATTCTCTTAGTCCTTGTGTAGATTTTATTTTTTCCTAAGTAAGAATTAAGATATATGTGTTGCCATGAAGCTAATTCTTGTGTGCCAAACTTTCAACAAAAATCAACCCGCACATTGTAGGACGAACACACATCCTAAACTTCCTCGTTGAGGAACCTAGGGAATAAACCCAAAAATATCTAGAATAATTCGTGCTTTCCCATCTTAACATGGGAATACATAGTCATCATACACCAACATTTTATATATTTACAAGATGAATTACTATTTTATTATTATTTGTTTCTAATGGTTTTTTCTATTTTTTGGATGATTATCACATTTCTACATAGATCAATGTATAGGAGCCACCTCCAAAGAGAACTCCTTTCTTTGAACAATTCCTTTTGAAATACTCAACCCTTACAATAGTTGAGGCCCTTTGAAGAGAATCATGTGACTTTGGTAAATCATAATCCATAGAAGCATCATCAAATTATCACCTTTCCTATCTTCAAGAAAAATATGCTAATGGTTAAAATCTACCCTTTCCACCTTGTAGCTTGCTTTAAGGGTTTTACATTTTTAGCTGAAGGAGAGACTTTTGAACAATAATATGTCTTTTGGCTTATAGCATAATTCTAGCTACAATTCAATGTTATTCCTTTTTAGTCAAACAATCAGTTCCAAATGTTGGTGGGTGCCTTGATCTCTATTTCTATCAATAACTATTTGGAAAGGTCCATTTCCATAAGAATTGATCTCAAGATGTGAAGAATAAATGAGGTTCTAACATATTTGACCCTAGAATCAATTTCCCAATGGTGTTTTTGATCAAAGAGAGACAAATAGTTCCTCATAAGTGTAACTTGGTACGTTGGGGAGTCACACCCAAATTAGAATAATATTTAAAAGGTCTCTATGAGGGGGGTTAATTTTGGGAACCATGGTTTTGAACAAAGGTAAGATTTTTCCTTGGAAGCCCAAGGCCCATTTTCAAGTAGCATATCCAAGTACCTATATAAGAGCTATACCAAAATATTTTAGCACAAGGAATTGTGAAAATTTCATCTTCAAGGAGAAACTATAGATTTTCAAAAATCTAATTATTAAGTTTAGTTAAACTTGGCTAAAAATTGTGATAATAGATATATCAAGGTGTATTCTTTGTGTGTTCAACATTCTCTAAGCATTTCTCCAATATATTCTATGGGAAGGGCCTCATGCTAAAACAAAAATGAGCTTGCACCAATACATATTTAAATCTCTATATTTATAGATTATTTTCATTAATTGTGTTCAAAGAACCCTTATCCATGTTGTTTCATATTTAAATTATTTTTATTATTACATGTTTCCTTAAGTGTTGAGCTACATATACTAGATTATATGTATTGGATTAGTATGTACAAGTTGATATTTATTTATATATATGTATTAGATTAGTATGAGTTACTAATATATTTTTCCAATCAACTTAAGGGTGCATGAATCCTACATCACTTATATGAATAGCCCTTCATTTAATCAAATATAGGTAAAATTAATAGACTGGATTTCAATTTCATGTTTAATTTAATTATATTGTAATATTGAATAATTTCATGTATGAATCTTGAGTTTTAGTGTATGATGATTGAATGTATGAATTAAATTACAAGATTAAATAAAAGGTTTTAAAGTTAAACTTGTATATTAAAAAAAATAGTTTCAAAATTAAATGTAATTTTTTTAGTTTTAATTATGCAAGCCTATTTCTATATATCATTGATTGGACTTCTCATCAATCTAATCAGCCTAATGAGAAGTCTCATTCTAGGTCTACTCTATATGATGACACCATTAGGATATTATCTGTTTCCTTGAGATGTTTAGAGAAAACAATACATAACACCCCAAACCTATCAAATAGAGACAAGTTAGTTACTATTAGGGATGAGATTGCATGTATGATTGGAAGCATTCGATCATACAATCCCTATGATGAGATTAGCATTGAGTTATTTTATATTTCCCTTTCTAGGAGTGTTAATAGCCATGAGAAATGGTCATCCATTTCCAAGTGAGTTTCATTAGATAGTGTTCATAGCATGTTCCCATTTTATCAAGGACATGATAGAGTAAGAGGCTATGTAGACACTAGGTGTGTAGACAATCTTGTGGCTCCTTTTTTTATCCTAGATGGTTGGAAACACATTACATATGGCCTAATAATGATGAGTGGACACTCTATTTTTGTAAATAATTATATGTTGACTTTCATTTACAGCTAGATATGGATTATACATCTTTTCCTCAGCATGCTAGACATGGGAGAGGGAGGATTATTGATAAACCTCAATTTAGATAGCCAAAATTTCTATCGCTCATCAATAAGAGGGAATTAGTTGGTCCAAACCTTTTGGTTCTTCCAAAATGATTGGAACTAGCAGCATCAACATAGCCAATAATCACCCTTTCTAGATGTAGTGTAGAAAAATGTACTCCTTTATATTTTCACTTTATTTGGGTCCCCTCAATTAATTAGACTTAGTTGTGCCTTAATAAGCCATATTTTACATCTACAAGCCTAATAAATTACATTTTTTGAAGGGGAAACCCGACAACAATTTATTTCAACACATAATACTTTACCTTGAGCAATGTGTGTTCTAGGAAGAGGGACCTGGAACCCATTCACCCATGGGTGAATGGGTCCTCCCTAGGCCTTTGAAACAAAATTTAAAATATTTTTTTGGTGATATTTTAATGTCCCCAAATTCAAATTTTAATGTCGGCTTGTAATGTTTAATTTTTCAAGAAATTAAGGATACATACCTATAAATATAAGGTTATTTTATCAAATCAAGCCTAGAAGTTTTTCAAGAAGAAGTTTAAGTTGCATAATTCAATTTTACAAGAGAAAAGATTATGATCAAGGGCATTCAAGAGTAGTTTTATCAGTGATTTATTGCAGCAATCAAGATCTCAAGAATCATGTCAAAGTCTCTTACAATCATGCATGTTTTTGGAGCCAACATTGTGTTGTAGGTTTCAAAGATCCAAGTCAACATTCAAATCAAGATTAAAGTATCAAGATCCATATCCATTGAAGCCACTTCATGCAAGATCAAGATCAATATTTCAGTCCTCCAGATTTTTATTCAAGGGTTTGGTGAATTGCAACATAGCATTGTTCATTCATCATTCCTTCCATGTTTCATTATTTCAATTCAAGGTTTAGTTACCAAAATGGTGTTTGGCCAAGGAAAACCCCCATTCATCAAAAACAAGTATTTTTCTCCTCTTTGTGAATGTGCAGATTTACAAGTTGAAGAAGGATTGAAGATCTCAAAGTTGCAAAGTGACAAATTTACAAAAAATTGTCATATTTGTTGTCAATTCATGGAAACTCACCTACATAACTTATTTTTGACTTTTCGACATTGAAACCTGGATCAAACAGAAGTTATAGATTAAAACCAGAGGATCCCATAATTTGAGTAAAATCTCTACACAGAGACCCATCGCCTATCGGTGAAAGAGTCCCATGTAGCCTCTTGAATCTACAATTTACTGATAGGTACACATAACTTTTCCATTTCTAGATCTATTGTAACTTTGTTTTTTCTATCTGTATTATGCTTTAAATTGAAGATCCAAGTGTTAACTTGCATAATTGTGGTGATTTACTATTTTTTATTTTTTCTCCCAAAAGTGTTATTCAGGCTGATACCCCCGTCCTTGATCATAAGGAAATCAATAGATTCCCTCATTGAGTTGACTCCCCTAAGGGTTGTAAGTCAATTATTTGTGTGGATCTCATTTCCTAATGAAATAAAGGAAGATAGGTCCATCTATATCACACACCTCACACATATTGGTTTTTTACATCATTTTGGTAAAAATGAAACACCTAACTTCCTTTGTTTCACTAGATGTGACATTTTTTAAAGCATTGCCACTATTGCTACTTAGGTTGATCAGATATCATTTGATCATGTTAGTAGATATTTATTACATCCACATATTAGCCTTCCTCCCATTGAGGCTACATCTAGAAGTTATGGTCCATATATTCGTGCTAATCTACCATCACCATATGATTGACACAAATGATTAAGGTGGCTTTGTGTAATTTATGGATATGCTCCATCAATAATTTATTAGGAGCATATCAGTTTATTAAAGATGAGTATGGGATCCCTTTGGATGGTATATCAATACATTTTAGACGATATTATGCTAGACAAAGGAGCCAGGGTGAGATAGATTCATAGGGTATAGGGGGACATCAGGATATTCTAGATCATTCTACTACCCCCCTTAGTATGTTCATATTTATCTTATAGCTTTCCCCCCTCAACATGTCCCAAATCAAGTTAAGGTTACTGCACCTGATTTTGGAGGAGGCACATATAATGCACTTATTTTTGGCACTGACATTGTACCATGTACAAGTGTCCCCATGTCCATACATTATTCTAAGATCACTGGGATTGATAGAGTCCTCTAGACTACAATGTAAGTACAAATAATTTTTATATATCACATTCAAAAAAATTACATGTATATTTTTAAATTGATTATAAACTAGATCACGTGTTCAAGTTCTAACTCTTGATTGAAATATTTCACAAGAATTTTCGATCAATTATCACCACAACACTAATCACACTGACATAAATATTCAATACTTCTTCTCAAAAACCTTTGTTACCTTCAGGTCACTACCTTCAACACACTTTCTCACACATATACTCACACATGCCTCTTCACGCTTTCACATATACTCACTACTGAGCTACCATGCCTAAACCACTCTTCTCCACATTTTATTATCAAAATAGTTTCTATGATTTCCTTGTTTGAACACGTTATCCTTTTAAACATACACAATACACACACACACTTTCAATAATCTTGATCTTTTATTTATATCCTTCACAAACTTGAAATTTTTTCTCCTTTGTCAACTAAGATGAAACATATAATATGAGACATGCAATAGCCATGTATGTTGGCCGTCTTGACTTCAGGATTTAGAGAAGCAATGACATAGTATGATGATTTTACTGTCTGTTTTTACTATCATGTGGCTAGTTTCTCAAGGATGTCCTATCATCAGGATTTAGAGAAGCAACGACGTCTCATGATTGGTCATGATAAAGTGACTAGGGGAAATTGTGGTCCTTGCATGAGTCATGATCATCCTTGTCTTCGACTGTTGATTTACGTGATGGTTTGACCTTGCACACTATTGATCTATGTCATATCATAGTGTTTGTCGATCATCATGACATTTTCGCCCAATGATGATTAAAGAGAAACAACTAGAATAGCACTATAGCAAAGATTTGAAGGATTTTTAATTTCCGCACTAACATGCATATCTTTCTCTGCACTAACATCCATCTTCATCTTCCCTTCTATGGTTCTTTGATGATATCCTGTGACATACAAAAACAAAGTTGCATACATAATGGCATGAGCATTTCATATTCACATCTGCATAACATAAGTACCATGATTCACATTCATAAAACCATCATTTGCATCAACATATAAGCATCATAAATAAATATTTGCATTAGCATATAGGAATCACATCATCATCAAATTACATAATGCATACATAACCACATCCATAAATGCATTCACAAACATAAGCATAAATACATCTCATAGCATCATAAAAGCATCACATAAGCATCTCATAAAAGAACAGAATACCATAACACATAACATCATATAGACCACATCAAACTGCATCACATATTATTAATCTCAAAAATATGTAATGTCACAGGATAAAGTCATATGATATCCCAAAAATAGAGCTCGCAGGTTCAAATATCAAATACACAAGTGTCTAGAAGCAAGTCGTAGGATGGCCCCCCTCCGTCCCATGGAGGTGAACTATGAGGTGGCCGTGCTTGACCAACCATGTGAAAATTGACTTGAATAGGTGTCCCCTCTTGTGTCTCACTCTGAGATCCTATGGGATTAGTAATCGGAGGCTAGCTCTGCCTTGTTTGCTGCCTTGAGGACACTGACCTATGTCCATGCTCTAACCTATGACTGTGACCCAATGAATGCCTATGAGAGCTATGAGATCTATGACCTGATGACTGCCTTGATGTAGTAGACCCCCCAGCACTGGTGTGACTACTGCTATGAGATTTGTTGCCGCTATGTGTCCGGCTACCACTGCCTATCCTACTATAGGATCGAGACAAACTTGGGTCTCATCGATTTGGTGGAATGACTTGCTCATATAGAGCCCTGTATCGCCCTCTACTCTCTACCATCCTGGCCAACTCTCTGGCCATATCTCCTATCAGCCTTGAGCATAGCTCGGCAAACTCCGTCACCCATCGCCCTGACTCCTGCTATCGGAGAATAGCCTGATCTCTCTCCACCAGGGTGACCTCTAACTCTACTGCTAAGGCCTTGTTCTAAGACAAGGCCGCATCTAGTCTACTCTATAAGTCTGTGATCCACTGATCAATGGTGGCATCGAAAGGAAAAATGGGTGATATGTCACCCTCATCATCCCTGAAGATCATGCGCTCCCACAGTCGCTGATCCGCCTCATCCTCCTCCTCCTCCTCTTCCTCTTCCTCATCTCTCTCCTCCTCGGCCTAGACCTCCTCCACATCTATGTCAAGAGGGTGTCCCCCAAGAAGTGGATCCTCCTGTACCCTCACCTCGGCCTCCTCCTCAACCCTCACCTCGGCCTCCTCCTGTACCCTCACCTCAGCCTCCTCCGTGACCACCACCTCCAACTCCTCCTCACCCCCTTTGACCTCCTTGGCCCTAGCCTCTGGCTCTCTCTCCTCCCCCTCCTCCTAAATGGGTGACAATGGTACACCACCCACTCTCTACCTGACTCTCTTGGGTTGCCTCCGCCCTCTGCCATCCCTCCTCCTCCTCACACCCCTCCCATCTCCTCCACCCCCATCATCTCCTCCACCTCCTCCATCTCCCCCACCTCCTCCATCTCCCCCACCTCCTCCATCTCTCCCATCTTTTCCTCCTCTTGCCCTGCCTCCATCTCTACCCCTGACACCTCTGCCATCTCTATCTCCATCTCTGCCACCCTGAACTCTCCTCGAAATCCGTGGAATGACTGACCTCCAATCTATAGGCGGTGGACCATCCGAATCTGTCAAAGGGATGGACCTGTGAATCTGCCACCAGGTGTCAAACTCAGTAGACATCCTTGGATTTGCTAGACCCCCTCTCCATACCCACTGAACTGCCACCAAGGTATCAACCTGCTACTCTGCTACTGTAACTGATATGGGCGGCCCCACATGGTCTCCCTGGAAGACCGAACATACTCTGTCGTGCCTACTGGCACAACCTGCTACTCCCCAAACTACTGTAGTACCCGCTGGGGCAGGTACATCTCGATAATCCGTTGAGTCTATACCATACAGCCAATCAAGTACCTAAACTATCTGCAAAAGGACAAGTGGCCATCCTCATTTGACCATTGCGCACAGTCTCTATAGGGTCTCCAAACAAAACTGATCATTGTATCAATACAATGACGCCAGTACCTGGTATCTCCCACATGAGTCTGGCTAACTGATCCCGCATATAAATAAATATAAGGCATCCCATCACCTAGCTATTGAATCTGCATCGGTGGTCAAAAAATGGGAATGCACTCCCATACCCAAATCATCAGGAGGGTAGTGCCGCAACTGATACTCTGCCCCTGGTGATAGACAACCTCATGTAACTGATGATACAACATGGCCCCAAGAAAAAATGGTCCTCTATCCTTGCATACGGACCAGAACATCCCCCCATCCAATGGAAAATCCGTGACCACGACGATCTCAGATCAACAATCCGAAGATCAAGGTCATAAGCATGGCATCGAATCTAGGAAACCGATCTCGTAACTGTCCATGACCAACTAGGCACCATCAATACCCTCATACATCTCGAACAGGGCCTGTCACCCTCGGTGCAGATCATAGGTGACTCTCTCTCCGCTAATCAGAATGCGGAGAATGCGGTAGACATCCTCCAAAGTCACTGTCACCTCTCCAGTAGGCAGGTGAAACAAGTAGGTCTCAGAGTGCCACCTCTCACAAAGAGCTGTCAGCAAACCTTTGTTTGCCCGAATAATGGGCATATAAGTAACATGATATAGACCTAGGGCCATTAGCCGCTATCTCTGTCTATCGCTCAGGTGATCTCTGAAGGCATATGTAGCCGGTCGAAACTCTCGGGTATAAATGGGCACAAGCCGACTCTGCACAAGAAAGGCCAAGAATTAGCACATATTTGAGCAACATTATGGAAAGTTTACTACTACTGGAAAGTCAAGGGTACATAAAGACTAAGCTCGGCACAAGGTCAACAAAAAGTCAACTCTAGTCAATTGCAATTACGTCACGTTGACCGCAAATGTGTCATAATTATTTAATTGTGGCTCTGCGCATGACAATTATGGTGCAACATGTCAAATGCGTCATTTTGGCCTGCAAATGCGCAACTTAACAGTGAATGTGTCATTCCAACTATCAAATGCGCAATCTAACAACGAATGCATTGTTTGGCCTAGCAATTGTGTTGCGATTTTGCAAATGCGTCTTCGGACTTGTCAATTGTGTCGCAACATTTCAAATGCATTGCAAGACCATCGATTGCATCGCAACCTGGTGATTGCATCATTTCCCCTTGTGGATGCGCAATTGCACAAAAAACCTAACCTACCCATCGCACTTGCGTCGTGACGCAAGCAAATGCGGCAAACGCGAGGCGTTTGCGGCTTACACGACATCATTTGCATCACAACGCATTTGATTCCCACCCTTAAAACCCTAATAAATGCATTAATTTCAAAATTTGAGAAGTTGGATAGGATACTTACCGGTGCCTCTATGCCCTCGGGTCGTTGGAATGTGCGCACGTGGTATCCACGGTGTGTAGTTGCTAGAATCACCATCGTCTCTCAGAGCTCTAGTTTCTGAATTTTCTATATAATAAATGAGCAAATGACATTTGGATTGACCTTTTCAACCTATTTATAGGCTGAAAATTAGGGTTTTGACCTGATAGATTCTACTGGAAGCTCATTTGACCACCTTTGACCTACATTTTGGCTGGCTTAGCATCCTCCATTTTCGAAACCGTTCATGCCATTACTTATCTGGTCATTAATTTGACTAGTCAGGATATTTTCCAAATTTTTCTGACCCCGGGTCAAAATTCAAAAATTTTCCCGAGGGGGCATAGACACTCCGTACCTTCACTGGGGCATATCCTGGACTTGTTTTCTTTTCCATAATGTGACAAACTGCATTATGACAAAGAGGGGAAAATGTAGACACCTAAAAATGACCAAGAATTGCAAGCACTATTTTACCACCTTTCGTCATAACATGATTATAACATTTTAATTATGTTTCTAATCCACATTCAACTATTAATTAAATAATTTATAATTATTTAATTAATTCATAATCTCTCATTCTTCATAATTATTAAATAAATAAATCTTAATTATTTATCTAATATGTCACTAATTATCAAAGTCTTCTTGCAATTAAATAAAATCTTATTTATTTAATTAATCCCTATCATTAATGTCCTCTTGATTACTAATAAATATATTTATTTAATGTGTCACTAATTCCTAGATCCTCTTAATTAAATAGATTTGCTAATTTATTTAATTAACTAACTACTTCTTCTAAATTAAATAATTATTTGTAATTATTTAATTATTGTATGTGACACTTCTATATTTTTAAATAAAACAAATCATTTAAAAATATCTCACATACTTAACTAATTCTTCATTTAGTAATTAATTCCAAAAATCAATTACTCCTTATCTCACAAAATCCATATTTTGAATTAATTTAATTCAAAATAGAATTATTCTTCTACAAATCAAGTAATTTCTAAAATTACCGATTTTCTAAAATCTCATCCTCTTGTCTTCTGATTTTTACTAATTTCATCTCAACTGTCACATTCAGTCTTGATTTAATTCATTTAATTAAATCTTATTCACACATGTGGGAATTTTTCCCTAACCCTAATTGAGAGTTGCCTTATTGAATCTTGACCTTTGATTCTAGGGCATTCCTCAATCTCTCATCTCGTCCGTCCATTCAAGATTGCATTTTCTATAAAATGGCAATCTTGATCTCATTTTCAGATCCATGAATCATTATTATCTCTTGTTATTTTAGAATTGTATTTATCTTCATATCATCTTAGGCTTTTATCATTACTTGCACATTAGGATTGAATTCTAGTTTGCATATAGTATAGTTTATTAAATCCTTCAAAGGCTTTGTCAAGACTAGACATTTTAGAGTGTTTCTCACATACAATCTGAGGGCATCATTTATCATACCAAAGCTTGAGGAGGTACAATGAAAGTGAACCATGGAGGAGAGAAGATTGGGCGAGGCTATTCCAGTTTCATTTGTTTTTCCCTTATTATCTAATGAATTTCATTGTTTGATGTTTTTATTAACATGCAGGTATTACTAATCCTTTGTTGATCTTGCATGAAAAATAACGTCATTATAGATAGGTTGCAAAATTTGCATCCTCACATAAAGGGAGCAAAATATTCCATGATATAAATGAATGTGATGGATAATCCTCTTTTTGATGAGCCTCTATCCATATAAGTTAACAAAGATGAAGCCCCTTGTTGGTGCAGAGATAATCCACTTTTTGAAGATTTTGATGATGCTTTGGATGTGTGGTCAGGGTATGGTTGGGAGCAAGTAAATTAATACATTGGAAATTACTTTGAAAGAAGTGGTTATTTATCTTTCACACTTTGTAGTGTTGTTATAAATGTGACTAAGGATCAAGAGGAGATCGAAGTCTTTGAGTGTTTTTCCCAGGAAGGTAACTGAATTTATGAGGATGACCTGGAAAGATCTCAGTCACATGAGGGGGAACATGTTGAATATGAGAGTGATGAAGACTATGAAGACACGAGTGTAATTGTTCAATGTGTGGATATTGAGTCTAATGTCAGGTGCTTTGAGGATGATGTGTGCATTAATGAGAGAGGAGTCTCAGTATTTAATGACCAAATTGTACATCTTGATGCACACATGGATCATGGGTTGGCATTAGGGCTTGTGTGGGTGAAATATGTGAGTCAAAATAATAAAATCAAACACACCTTCATGCAATGTATTATATAAAAGGAAATCTAAGTAGCAGAATTAAAAGCTACAACTATCCTCTTAATTCATTCCATGGTTCTCTAATCTCAAGGACCCCTGCAAATCATGCTCTCAAATCATATTAGTGTTGCACATGAACCTACAAAGATTGACAACCTAAGATATGAGATGCTATGATGAAATCTACATGTCTATATTTTTGTATTTTCCATATTTGATGCTTGAAGACTAAATGATCCTATGATGAGATGATACTGAAATTCAGATGTTGCTAAGATTGATGGTGATAATCTAATGGAAATGCTATATGAAAGATGAAATGAACTAAGCTACTCAAAATAAAATTTCCATTATAAATCTTAGATGAAACCAAAATACAAAACTAAACTACAAAGCTCTCCAAATTTCTCTCAAAATGCATTAAAATTACTCCAACATAAACTTGTTGAATTCTACGTGTTGAAAAGTTGTAGCAATGAGTTCTATTTATATATTTTCCAAGGCTCAAGGTGATGTGGCAACAATGGACGGTCGGGATTGCTATCCTACAACATCAACGACAGAGCATAAGGAGGTTAGAGAGAATCAAGGAGATGGTTTCCTTTAGTAAAACAATTTGCCAAGTGTTAAAGGGAATCACAAAGAAGAAGGAGCCATGTGTCTAAATTGGTTCCAAATTGGTTCCAAAGTTGTTGAAGATAATTCATATTTTTCAATTTAGAAGAATTCATTTTTGTGAGACACATGGTGAGGTGGCAGGTGAGTTGGCAGTGGTTAGAGGAAATATGTAGAAATGTGCTTAAATTGAATTAAAAACTCAATTTAAATGGAGATGGTAAATTAGCAAAATGCCAAATTAATTTGTTTGTGCATTTTAACCAATTTAAGAAGAATATGATTTACAGGCCAATTTGAATTTTAAAAATTCAAATTTAAGTAGAAGAGGGAAAACCTATTAAACAACAAATTGATTTAATTTATCCATTTAATTAATTTAGGAAGAAAGTGAATTTTTGGAAAAGAAGAATAAAATAATGAACCATATAAATAAATTTAATAATTTATTTATAATAGTAGAAGAATTAAAAATATTAATTAAATAGCAATTATTTAATTAATTTGTGCTCCAAACCATTTTTGCGTGCATATATTTTGCCCCTCTTTGAAGTGATGTGCGTAGATGCATTGTTTCAAAGATTTTTATTTTTTTTGACCTGCGATGATAAAAATTTCGACATGACCCAAACTCAAATTTTGCAGTGATGATGAAAGGATGCCCCCTTGGGAGATAAATCAAGGATTTTTGGATTTTTGATGATTTTTTGAATTTTTTTGATGATTTAAATGATTTTTCACTGATATGCTGATGATCGATAGATTTGATAAGGATGACCTGATTTATCTCCCAAAAATGATGAAGAGTTCCGCGACCTTGTTGATTAATTGATGAAAAGGCCCCTTTTGAAAAAATTAAATAAATGCCACTTTAACTACCCCTTAATTAACCTTTAAAAGGTCAAAAAGGGTAAAAGATATGTTCATTTGTAACTTGAGCATTTTGAAAACTAAGAGCCTGCAGAGCAAAGATGGACATAATTATGTGCCACACACACAAATTCGAGTGAGTTTGTTGCCACCAACGTCCAGCCACATATGGACCTCTGGTATGTACCTCAAAAACCTCTTTTTGAATTTCAAATTTCAAATTTTCTCGATTAAATTTCATTTGAAATTTTGAATTCTTTTCACGTTCTAGCACATTAGGATAGAGTTTTAGCGCATAGAGAACCTGCTTTAGCACATAGAAGCCCTATAGTAGTGCATGTAGTTAGGTTAGGATCCAAAACTAAGTTAGCGCATCTGGACTCCACTTCAACGCATTAGGTGATTAGATTAGCGCATAGGGTATTTAGCGCATAGGGTATTTAGCGCATTAGTATGATAGAGTTGCACATAGAATTGATCAAGTAGTGCATCCAGGAAACGATGCATCGAGACTCTGTTCCGATGCATGAAATCCATTTTCTAGTGCATCAGGACCCTATTCCAGTGCATCCAATAGTTTTTCTAGTGCATCTAGTAAATCAACGCATAGAAACTCTGTTTTAGTGCATTCAACCAAAATTGATGATTTTGAAAAATTCCTCCTAGATTTTGATGATTGATGATCACGTCAGTCAATGATAGGATGATTTTGATTGATAGGTTGATGATCATCCTCATGATAGGCAAGGAAAGATGATTAGGATAGATTTGATTGATTGATTAATTGATGATCATCCTCATGATAGGAGAGGAACGATGATAGGTTGATTGATGATGATCGATCTCATGACAAATAAGAATCAATTGATAGGATAGGTGCTCCTTGAGATTTGATCAGAATCTCACATGAGCTGATTTGATTAAATGATGTGCTGATTGATTGGATGATTGATGTATTTGTTGACTTGATGCTTTAATTTTATTCTAGGAGGGTGGCTTAGGGAACCTTCAGGTTCACGAGCGCTTTTCGAGCACATGGGACATGATCCCACAACTGACTATGGTAGATCTTGCCATTATTCACCATTGTGGTTTGATTTCATTGATAGACATGCCCCATTACCAGATTAATTGGGGGCTATTAAAACACTTGTAGAGAGGTGGAACAACGACCACAACACCTTTCATTTTCCGATTGGAGAGATGACAATGACCCCAGAGGATGTTTACCACATTTTGAGGATACAGGTTGTTGGGGAGTTGGTTATCTACGATCATGAGGAGTAGGGGGCACAAATGCCATATGTTAGATATTTCACGATGATCAATTTCTTGGTTATGAGATTCCATGGTGGGAGATGATTACTTCTGGGCAAGCTTTACCATGTGTACTAGCTAGATTTATTGGAGGATTTAGCTACCCTGACCGTAGGTCGAAGGGCTTCTCAGTGGGCTGGGGACAGGTTCTGGATAACATGATTGCTCATGGCACGAAGTATGCTTGGGGGTAGTGCATGTTAGCATATTTATATCATGACTTGCACTAGGTAGTCTATCTTCGAGCGAGAAGTCTCACAATAGGTTGCACACTGTTATAGCTCTGGGCCTGGGAGCACATAGCTATCACATGGCCAGTGGGAGGCAGGGCTCGGCCAGTAGGACGACCGTATAGTTTTGGATATATAGGGCCACTTGTCCAACATAAGTTGGGAAAACTGGAGTATTGGAGGTGTGTCCTAGATGACCTTGACACTGTGATCTGGCATCCTTATCTTGATTGTGAGGCCTAGGCAGAGGATGGTTCTGACTTGCCTTATGCTTTTTGTAAAAAATATCTGATAGGCAGGACACCATATATCTTGGAGCGATTTATTTTTGGGACAGTATATAAATAGTATGGTTGCATTCAGGGGATGCCATAGGGGCTGGCACATTATGCTAGGCCTAGGCAGGATATTCCAGAGTGAGGGCCAACCCTCAACTATGATGCATCCTGCACAAAGTATTAAGGATCACAACCGATTTATTGGTAGTACCATCATGAGGTTGTGGATGTACAAATGATAGCTGACTATGCCGAGTACTTTCACATACCTCCATTTCCACGCATTTCCAGTCCAAACGAGCCTACACCGATTTTGGAGGTAGGGAGGAGGAGATGGAGGTGAGCAGGAGGGAGAGGACGAGGTTGGGGATTATAGAGGTGATGACGAAGGGGATGGAGGGGGAGGAGAAGGTGGAGATGGGGGTGGTGATGTTGGCAGATAGAGACATGCTCCTGAATTTTGGGTTATCCCCAAGAGGAGGAGATCAACACCAGGTTGGCAGAGACCAGTTATTCTCATAATTCCCTCTCAGAGGCAGCAAACTCAGATAGTTGGGTTACAAGTGCAGGTGCAGACACTGCAGGGCCAGATCCAAACACTATAGGCATAGCTTGCCCAGGCCCAGGCTCAGATATAGGCTCAAGCTCCAACACATGTACAGATTCAAGGGTAGATTGTGCAATGACAAGCCCAGGTAGCCACTCTTACTACAAAGAGAGATGTTGCGAGGAGGCGAGAGGCATAGGCTATGGTAGTGGTAGATCAGATTTAGACAATGGCTCAGGGTACTGGTACAACCAACCTCATTAGAGAGCTTAGAGAGTCCGCCAAGGAGGCAGAATATTATAGAGGTAGGTACCACAAGGTCATACCACCAGAGCAGAGGGGCAGTTATGCCAGATCTAGATCCAGTCGATCCCAGTCTCGTACTACTAGCAGAGGGGTTACACAACCACTTCCAAGTGGACCAGCAGGCGGACCTCCACCAGAGCCAGGGACAACAAGGGCAGGTGGTGTTGGGCAGAGGCCTACAACCTCAGGCAACAAAACCACAGGATCCCATGGACATGTCTGATTTATTATAATTTGATTCAGAGACTCAGCTTGTGCCACATTTTTGATGTATCATTTCTCAGTTGATATCATTGTATACTTGACATGTTATTACTTTGAGGTTATATGATATGTAGTGGCATTCAATGATCTATGTGTTGATGTTTTTACTATGGATGGATGCATTTAATTCATGTTCTATATGATTATGCCATGTTTTATATGATTATGTTATGGATGCATGTATGGATGATGATGCAATGCTTTGATGTGATGTTTATGTTTATGATGTGAGAATGGTACATTTATGAGATGGATGATATGGATGCAAATTATATGAAATGTATTGTATTTTATAATTTTTCACATGTATATATCGATGTATGGATGCAAATGGTTTTATTATGGAACATAGATGTATGATAAATGGATGGATATCGATGGTTTATGGATGTAAATGTTTTTATTATGGAATGTAAATGTATGATAAATGGATGGATATGGATGGTTTATGGATGCAAATGTGATACATGCAGATGTATGGATTTATGATAATGCTCTCTTTTTGGATTTTTCATGATGCAAAATAAATGACCTAGATGTATGGATGAATATACAAATGAATCATGATTATGAATGATGCTTATGTATGGATGGATGATGAAATTCAAATGCACATGTGATGATTTTATATTATTCCACTATATGATGAATTTTTATGATGCAAATGAAATGTAATGCACTTTTCTATATTTTTGGTATTTTCTATGCAAAATACATGAAATGGATTATGAATGAACTTATGATGTTATCATGGATGATGAATGCATGTATGGGTGGATTATGAATGAATGAAAGAATTCATTTATTATGACCTCGATGTATGATATGGATTATGAATGATGGTGGTATGCTTTTATTTTTTATTTTTTCGTGATGCAAATATTATAGTGAATGCCTAAATGTATGTGGATGTATGATAATGTTTTCTAATGATATGGAATGGAAATGTAATGAAAATGAATGTTTTTTTGTTATGTCAAGTATACTCCTTCCTGTAGTAAGAAATAACATCAGCCTTGAGAATTACCAGCTTAGAAAATCTATAATACAAATGCAAACTAAAATGAATGCAATTCTATCTATGCAATGTTGTCATCTTATTCGCTAGGCTTATTGTCATCATTGAGCATTTTATTATATTGAAATTTGGTACAAACATCGATGGTATAATTTAGACCACAATGACTTGAGTACAACTTCCATACAGCTTCCATTGAGATTTGATCATGCAAGATAACACAAGCATCGAGGTATAATTAGACCAAGATGAGCTGAGTATGACTTGTGTAAACAGACAAGAGTTAACCATGTTCCTATGCAAATTCAGAATGCATAGTAGTAATGAAAGACTCACAAGCAACAAACAAAGAAAACTATCATTCTTGATCATAGCCCCTATAGTTTGTGACATCAATGAGGTACTCCCAAGAAATGATAACAACAATTAGGATACATCGATTGAACATTTGTGTTAAAGTAATCCAACCATTATTTAGAAGATGATTCTCCAATGATGAGTTGATTTGATTTGGCTTGATGTTTGATTTGAATTGGATGATTGATTGGATTGATTGGCATTTGATGCTCAAATTTTGATGGTTATTGCGGTTGCTGCTTGCTTTCCTGTTGTTTTAAGTTCAACAATGATTTGCCTCTAGTGAGATCATGATTTTCCCCTAGTGAAAACAAACCAAATTTATTATGGATATATACAATGAAGACCAAGCCAAGGTGGGACACAACTGCAATAGCCAAGTATGGACATTAAACTCATTGTAAGATAGGCGTGAATGCACAATGATGGCAGAAGCAGACGGTCAACACACGCTCGAATAGATGGAGAAGCCGACCTATCATAAATAGCGCCTGTTTACCAAATTTTCACCATTTGTTTTTATTGCACTTTTTCAGATTTTATGATTTTTTTGTTGTTACCAAGACACCTATTTGCCAAGTTTTCATCAAGGCAACCATTTTTTGTTTTTTTCACTTACTTTGTATTTTTTCGCTTTTTCTAATTTTTTTGATTTTTGATTTGTTTAGATTTTTATGCTATCACCAAGACGCCTATTTTCCAGGTTTTCATTGAGGCGACCATTTTTTTAGGACTTTTTCTACTTTTTAGGAATTTTTCAAGACTTTTCTACTTTTTAGGACTTTTTCAAGACTTTTAACATGCTCTGGATGCATCATGTGTAGAACTTCTTCAAATGAAGGTTGTTCATTGGTTCTTCAAATAGATCCCCTTCTGGTGTAGGTAGTTGATATGCCCTTGATCCAAAGACTGATACCACAACAAAAGGACCTAACCAATTAGGTTCAATTTTCTTTTCTTTCCTCGATCCTACTGATTATGGGGATTTTCTTTCAATGCTAGATCACTTGAAATTTTTGAGGTTTTACTTTGTGATTGTAGCTTCTGGACATTCTTTATTGATATAATTTCAAGTGATCTATTGCCAGCTGACGATGTTCATCCAACAACTCTAACTCCTGTAGTCTAGCCACATGGTAATCTTCATCTGAAATGAGACCTTTCAAGGACACACAAAGCAATGGTATCTCAACCTCAATGAGCAATACTACTTTAGATCCATAAACAAGTGCATATGGTGTGGCTCCCATGGTTGTTCGGATTCTTGTACAATATGCCCACAAAGAAGGATTCAATTGAATATGCCATTCATGTCCAACATCATTGATGGTTTTATTTAATAGTTTTAGGATTGTTTTGTTTGAGGCCTTAGCTTGGCCGTTCCCTTGAGGGTAGTAGGGTGTAGAAAATCAATGCTGGATATGAAACTTTTCAAAAATTTCTTGCACATCCTGATTCTTGAATGGTCTTCCATTGTCAGTGACAATAGATTAAGGGATACCATATCAACAGATGATGTAGTTCAAGATGAACGATGAGATTTGCTTCCTTGTGATAAAGATTAGAGGCATGACTTCGACCCACTTCGTAAAATACTTTGTGGCTATGATGATGAACTTGTGTCCATTAGATGAAGATGGGTGAATTTTACCCACAAGATCGAACCCCCACTGACAAAATGACCATGTTTATGCAAAGGGCTGCAATTCTTGTGCTGGTGCATGGATAAGATTACCGTGAATCTGGCATTTCTGACATGTCTTGAAAAATTGGAAGGCTTCTCTCTCCATATTAGACCAGTAATATCCCAAACAGAGGAGTTTCTTAGCGAGGGTTAGACCACTTGAATGAGTGTTGCAAATACCCTCATGGACTTCTCGTAAAGTTGTTTCAGACTCGTCGCTTTCTAGACATTGTAAGAGAGTTCCATCAAGACCTCGTCAGTAAAGTACATCTACTATAAGGGTATGACGAGAGGCTTGGCGGATGAAGTTTTGTTTTTGGTTACGCGAAATGTTAGGAGGTAGGGTATTATCTTTTAGGTAAGTGTATATTTTCCCATAGGTTGAGGTATCAACATCAAATAGGTTGCATATAGCTTTGGACTCAAGGTGGTCGTAAGCAGGGGCAAACAGTTGCTCCACCATGAACTAGTAACAGTTGAACTTTGCCAGAATTTATAACAAGGAAGCAATGGTGGCCATGGCATTAGAAGCTCGGTTGTCACTCCTTGGGATCTAACCAAATTTGATGTTGATAAAATAATTCTTGAAGTCATCAATCATTCTCTTGTAAGGCATTAGTTTTTAATCTTTGGTTTGATAATCATCGTTCACCCAATTGATGACTAGTTGGGAATCCCCATAAACTTGTAGCTCTATAATTTTCCATTCCACCGCTATCTTGATTCTGATGATGAGTGTTTCATATTGTGTTGTTGGTGAAAGGAAACATCAAATGATAGGACTTTGGAATGGTGTGCCCTAGGGGAGTGATGAAGAGAATTCCCGCTCCTGATCCATGTTGAGTAAATGAACCATCAAAGTACAACACCCATTGTTTTGTTGTTACTGTTAGGACATTTGCATCCGGAAACTGAATATGGAGGGGATGATCATTGTGAATTGGTTCCTTAGCTAGTTGATTTCTGATGGATTTCCCTTTGATAGCTTTTCTATTGACATATTGGATGTCGAATTCACTGAGTACCATTACCCACTTGGCCAGTCTTCCTGTAAAATTTGATTTTCTTAAGAGATACTTCAATGGATTTATCTTGGCTATGAGCTTGATAGTATGAGTTGTCATAGAGTGTTGCAATTGTTGAGTAGCAAATACTAAAACTAGACAAGATTTCTTGATGGATGTATGATTGATCTCATAATTGTTCAAGGTTCTACTGATGTAATAAATTGCTCTTTCCTTCCTTGTTGAATCTTTTTGTGCCAAGAAGGCTCCCAATGATCAGTCAATAGTGGCGATGTATAATATGAGTGGATTGCCTTTTGCTGGAGGTGCTAGAATAGGTGGACTCGTCAGGTATTGTTTTAGTTGGTTAAAATTTGCTTCACACTTTTCGTCCCATTGAAAGGAAACATTCTTGTGCAATAGATGAGTGAAAGGATGGGTCTTGTCAGCTAGTTGTGAAATGAACTTTCTAATTGACAGGAATCTTCCTTGGAGGGACCTTAGCTGACTGATTTTTTTTAGGGGTCGCATCTCCATTATAGCTTTCACCTTTGCAGGGTCTTCCTCAATACCTTTCACTGAGACTATATACCCAAGTAGCTTTGTTGATGCTACCCAAAATACACATTTCTTTAGATTGAGGCGAACATTGAACTTCTTCAGGTGAGTGAATAACTTGTCTAGTATCTCCAAATATCCCTCTCTAGTGTAATATTTTTCCAACAAATCATCCACATAGTCTTCCATGAAAGTATGCATCATGTCGTGGAAGATGGCTTTCATAGCTCTTTGGTATGTGGCCCCTATTTTTTTCAACCCGAAGGGCATGACGTTCCAACAAAAATTTCCCCATGGGCAAGTGAAAGTTGTCTTATCTTGATCTTCAGGAACTGTCTTGATTTGGTTATAGCCAGAAAAGTCGTCCATTAGTGATAACATGCCATGTCCTATTGTCAAGTCCGCAATGATGTCTATGTTAGGCAAGGGGAAATCATCTTTTGGGAAAGCCTTGTTGAGGTCTCTGAAGTTGGTGCAAATCCTTATGCTGCCATCGAGTTTTTAAATAGCCACAATATTTGATATCCACTGCACATAGTCAATGGGATTGATGAATTTGACATCCACCAATAGGGAAATGTGCAAATGCATTTTTCTCAACTTTTGTTTGATTGGTTTGATTCCTCAATTCCTCAAGGAAGGGATACATGGTGCATGATGAGGTCTGGCTCTATCCTTGACATGTCTGCATAAGACCAGGCAAAGTTGACTTGTCGCTCTTCAATGAACTTGATAAAGCTGGGATTTTCCAATTATGTCAATGATTCTACCAGGTGAAGAGTTTTTACTGGTTCTGTACTGTCGACATTGATGGACTATGTTGGTTCGATCATAACTTTTGATCTCTCCTAGAAGTGCTCTGGGAGAGTGTCAAATTTCCTATCCTTCGGTGCCTCAGAGAGGTTTTCACTATCAGATGCGCTCTTTATTTTTACTTTTTTCTTGATTTGATACTGCCATAGAATGGTTTTCACCATCAAATCTTTCTCTTGTTTCATTTATTTTGTAGCTGGAAAATTTGGCACTCCCCTGTTGTGAAGCTTCGCTATGATGTTCAATGGTGGGCACTATTTCAGTATTACCAGCACGGAGGAAGTTTACAATGGCCTCATCATTTGTAAAGGTGGGGATATTGATAGGTTTGGTTTGGTCCCAATCTATTAGTTCAGGATGCAGTAATGGCAAGGAATTGTCATATGGGTTTAGATCAGAGGACATAAGGGTCCTAATGGCAATGTTGTCATCAAATAATACTATGGAAAGTTCGAGGTCTATGATGTCATTCTCTTCTGAATGATCTGTATCACTAAGAGTTTGATCATCTTCACTTGAGTCATCGATATTTTTCAAACCTACTTCAAGTGGTCTTAACCCCGAGCCTTGTCCCTCCTTGAGTGTGGGGGTGTACTTATGTATCACATCAATGTCTTTTTCATGGTAGGAATCTTCTGACAGGGAATCCCACTCATATTTATTGGAATCACACTCATAGACATTACTTGCTTGTAGTTGTAGAATCTGTTCAACAAATTTTTGTTTTATGTCCTCTTTTGTTTCTTCCTTTTGTTGATGTTCTTTGTACCCCAACCCAGTTTTGTCCTTTGGATTTGTTATGATAGGTTAAATGGGTTCTATGATACCCTCTTTTCTTTTTCTAATAGGTCCTTGTCCATCATATCCCATCTTCTCCAGGATTGAGAATCCTTTTCCATACTGAGTGGTTTGGACATTTGCTATTGCAGCTTGAGAATCAATTTAATCCTTGTAGAGCCAATTCAAAACATCTTTATCCTCAGATTCCTTTGCTTGGGTGCTTGCTTTTATGACTCTACCATAAAAAAGTGTGATTGGTTGTGAGGATGGTTGTAACTAGGTTGATGGTTGACCATAGGATTTTGGTGACATTAACTGTGAGAGGCAGAGGGATTGTTCAATAGAATACTCACTGACACCTTTATCTTTGACTTGGAATTTCTCTTCAAATTGTTTAGCCATGGTATTAAGCTGGGATTCATAATTAGTAGATGTAGAAGGGCTAGATTCTTCCTTTTTCTCAGGTTGTTGGGATGATGAACTTGATTAACTTCCCTCATGGGAGGATATGGCTAGAAATTTTGATAAAAGATTATCCTGACTGGAATTGTTGGGGATATCAGAGGTGGAATCAGGAGCTTCATAGTTATGAGGCACGAATACATCTTGGACAACCTTCAGGGAATTGTAGTGTTAAGGACTATTTGAATCAACAAGAATAGTGATTTCTTGACCATTGCAAGGAAATTTTAGACACTAATGATATGTTGAAGGTATGTCCTGCATTTCATGGATCCAAGGATGACCCAAGAGTATATTATATGTCAAATCCTTATCCAAAACTTGACAAACCACCTTTTTCTGAATTGGCCCTACCTAAATTGTTCATATAATCAATCCTTTTGAAGTTCTCTCTTCATCATTATATGCTTTGATTGTGATCTTCTTTCTTGCATCTATTGCATTTTTAGAGACTTGAGTGCACAAACAAGCTTTAAAGTACAAATATTAAGCCTGGATCCTCCGTTTATAAGGACGCGCTTGCCATGACTTTTATGGATTAGAACCACAATATGGAGGGCAAAATTATGAGGATGAGTGAGAGATACGTCATCATTTTCTGAAAAGGATAGGAAATGAGGAGCCATTAGATGTCCCACCATGGCTTGGAAAGGACATATTTCTAGATTATTTGGCACTGTTATATCAACTAGGGCATTTTCCAAGATCTCCTTCTGAGCGGGAGAGATTTTAAGGAGCTCCAATATTGATATTTGTGTGGGGATTTTCTGGAGCTGATCACCAATGTTGTATTGATGAGATGTAGCAACAAGTGTTTTGGAAGCGCTATCCTTTAAAAAATATTTGGTTTGAGCCCTTGTGGTCACATTTACAGGCACACTATCTTGTTTTCCATTGATTTTGATGAAATTAATGTGATTATCCATTACAACCATGTCTTGTGGGATATTGAGGATTTGATTAAAAAGGATGTTGGTGTTGTTGATTGGATGATTGGTTGCAATGAGACCTGGTGTGTTATTGATTTCAATGTCATTTGCATGATCTTCAATGACTAAAATATCAAGGATGATGGTATCCTGAACATAGTTTACATTCTTTCCTTTTCCATTATTGTTAGAAGATTATCCTTTATCATAGTTTGGCAAAGGGTTTTTGAATACTCCATGGTTAGTGTTTGTCTGAGGCTCTTCTATCTGTATGATCTTATTGTCAATCAAATCTTGTATCTTATGTTTCAGTTGCATCCAACTATTGGTGAGGTGACCTTTGCACCGATGAAATTCACAAAAATGGGCTTCATTCCACCAGTATGATTTTACTTTGGGTTTGAAACCTTTGATGTCAAGTAGGGTGATAATATTTTCTGCAATAAGTTCCCTCAAGGCGGACTCATGTGATTGACCCAACAGTGTAGACTTTTGACGATTGTTCGATGTTTGATAGGGTAGGGTTTTGGATGATTTGTTATTTTGATTGGTTTGAGTATTACCCGGGTTGGTATTTTGGTTGTTGTTTTGGGTGGTTTTTTGATTGATATCCAAGGAACTTCCTGACAAATTGAAGACCGGTTTAGCATTGCACATTTCAGTAGAGGTATCACTGTCATTATTTTTATACTTTTTCTAAAACTTTGGTTTATCATTGTTGGAGAAATTAGATGAATTGTTTTCGTTATAGATTTTCAATATTCTTCGTTTTACCAAAGCCTCCTCAATCTTGATTCCATTTTCAATTAATTTCTCAAAAGCTGGAGGGCATTGTAATTTGAGCCTATAGCTCATGTCATCATTCAAGTTATCAATGAACACTTCTATCTTCTCTTTTTATGGTATGAGTTGGGGATACCTTGCAAATAACCTTCTCCATCTTTGTAAGAATATGAGGAATGATTCTCCTTTATTTTGTTTCACATTACAAATATCTTTCATCGTGATCTCATGTTGGATGTTATATGAATATTGGGTAATGAACTTGTTTACCAATTCCTCAAAAGATTTGACCCCTGGTGGTAATTGTGAGAACCACTGCATGCATTGACCTCCAAAACTATGTGGGAATAATCTCATCAAATATGTATCCTCATGGGAAAATTCAAGACTCGTTGTTCGAAAATCCCTTACGTGATCTATTGGGTCAGTTTTCCCATTGTACTTGTCATATTTGGGAAATTCACAATGTTTAGGGAATGGTATCATGTTAACGCTTTGATCAAATGGGTAGGGACATATATCTTGTATGGAGTATCTCTTAGTAGTCTCGGTTTGCATGTTCTGCATTTTTTGTTGAAGAGTTTGGATTTGTTGTTTCAAAATGTCCATGGGATCATTGGTTTTTACTTCACTGTTTGATTCAGTTTGTGTCTCGATTTCCATTTTATTTGAATTTATTTTCAATTTTGTAACATGAAAATCATCGAGTAACTTGACTCCTTTGCTTGCCAACATCAAGAGGTATCTTTCCCCATCCTTTTCAAAAACCTTTTCTAAGAATTTATGGAAATTTGGGTCTTGTTGGGCTTGTTGGACATCTTCTTCATTTACCTCATTAGTTTCAGTTGAACAAATATTATGAAAGGGATTCTCTTCTTGTTCAACCATGGTATCTGGGGTTTCAAATTCCTTTTCTTGAAGTTTCATCTTTTGGGATCTTGTTTGGATGGGCATACAATTGATGATGATTTTCTAAACATTTGGCCAAAGTTTTGGAAGTGCCAAAGGGATTAGTTAAAATATGATTAAGCGAGCTTTATTTCAGGATAAAGGATGATAAATCCTAATGGTGAAATGCAACTGCTAAATCAGAAATTGATGTGATGAGGAAGGCACTTTAGGATGTTTGATCAAAGATTAGATGAGGAATTTTCACTTGAAAATGCTAGCTTCCACAAGATTGAACTTTATTGTATAAATTGATTGGGATGATTGGAATATTGTATTGCTGGTTGAGGAATGAAGGAATGACGAATGGGTTGGCTATGATTACGTCTTTGTGAAAGAGCCCTTCGTTGATAATACGCTTGTGAAGATAAAGGTTCTAAAGAAAAATCATTGGTATATCCTCTATCAAAGTCGTGATATCTATGGATAAAAGTTCGGTAGTCAAAAAATACCTTCCTACTTTGGTACAAGAAGCGTCTCTTTCTCAAAAGTTTCTTGTAACTACGTGGCTTTTTAGGATTTATGATTCTTTTGGTAAGGGATTTCTTGACAAATTTTGTTGGTTTCCAATCCCTTAACATAAAATGATGTTGGTTTGTACAAGCTTGAGGCAAATTTATGACAAGGCAAGATGGTGTTTGAAAAGGGATCCATAAAGCTGATGTCAATTTGCAGATGGGAGGTCAAATTCAGCTCTTTGTTTATAGGTGTGCCAAAACAGTGCTCGGATGCACCAAAACGTAGATGCGCTATAGGAAGGTATAGATGCGCTATAGGAATGACTGTATACATTAGAACAAGCAATGAATGCATTATAACATAGAATGAATGCGTTACAAAATGACAGGGATGTGCTATAACAGATTGCGGGATGCACTATAACAATGAATGGATGCGCTATTTTATGACAGCAATGCATCAGAACAACAGAGGGATGGGCTAAAAGATGTAAGCTATGCGCTAGGATAGTCTGGATGCGCTGAACTATAAATTAATTTCTAGTTTTTGATAGTTTTGACAGATATTTCTGGTTTTTGAAATTGAATTTGAACTATTTGTTTGAATTGTCTTCAGAATCAATGGTTGGATATTTTCAGAGCATAGTGTTTGTTTGGAATTTTGTTTAAAAACACAATGGTAAAGACACATCAAACAAGCACATTTCCTAGGCTATGTAAGATAATATTCTTTTGGATTCCACGCGGATTTTACTCCAACCACACTTACTCTTAGCGGGTGATTTAGAATCTTAGCTGCACAGGCTCCCCCTTATAGTGCACTCTCTTCTCAGGCCAACCAAGCTTCAAACTCCCATAAATTTCCCATGGCAATTTTCTTACCTCTACTAAGAATTGCGAGAATGTGGATGCCTTGGATTTGACCATTGCTGCACCAAAGAATAGAAAGCTAATTTGGCTTACTACAACAAAGGGGTTTTAGTAAGGGAATTTTGTTATGGGTGGGCTATACATACGACAAGATTAGCTCCGTTAAGGAGGACTCCCAGCCTGTAGAGGTTACACTCTACAGGTTTTCATGTACCACATGGGTACTAAGGGAATCACTTGTCGACATAACCATTCGTGGTACTTGAAATTTCCTTAAGTCCACATTTTATATACCGGTTGGAAGGGCTTGGCCTTAGCCTGTTACCAGTTTGGGTCATTCCCTCCTTTTGAAGTGGGGAGGCAGGCCCTCTAAGGTTAAAAATGCAAATAAAATGAATGGGTCTAGCTTTCTGATCACCCAGCTAAGGGGAGAGCATACTCACCTACCACTCCAAACACAACAAACATGGTGTAAATTTAACCTCCCTAGTTATGCTAGATTCCTAACTTAACCAAAGGAAAATAACAACTAGATTTAACCTTGCAGCCAACCATTAGTAGTTGTATTTCATATTTCTTTGACAACAATCTTTTATGTGTTTCAACAAGGTCTTTGATTGCTTAAAAGGTACCTGAAAACAAAAAACACAAAATTAGTTTTAGGAATCTGGAAAAGTTACAGTAAAAACCAGATGCGCCATTACAATAACCAGATGCGCTAAACTACTGAATGCACTGAAATAGCAACTGAATGCACTGAATGATAAACTGAATGCATTGAACTAGAAAAGCATAAAATGAAATTTAGAACTCCCCGATGCGCTAAAACATAACTCGAATACACTGAAGAAACAACCATATGTGCTGGAACAAGAGTCGAATGCACTAAAAGAACAATCAGATGCGCTGAAACAAAATCTCAATGCGCTAGAGAAAAAATTGTATGTGTCATTTCAAAAAATTTGACGGAACTTGCAAAATAAAACTCGACAGAAAATCGATCAAATATGGGGCTAGGCCCCATGGTGGGCGCCAATTTATGTGTGGGTGAAATATGTGAGTCAAAATAATAAAATCAAACACACCTTCATGCAATGCATTATATAAAAGGAAATATAAATAGCAGAATTAAAAGTTACAACTATCCTCTTAATTCATTCCATGGTTCTCTAATCTCAAGGAACCCTACAAATCATGCTCTCATATCTTATTAGTGTTGCACATGAACCTGCAAAGATTTACAACCTAAGATATGAGATGCTATGATGAAATCTACATGTCTATATTTTTGTATTTTCCATATTTGATGCTTGAAGACTAAATGATCCTATGATGAGATGATACTAAAATTCAGATGTTGCTAAGATTGATGGTGATAATCTAGTGGAAATGCTATATGAAAGATGAAATGAACTAAGCTACTCAAAATAAAATTGCCATTATAACACTTAAATGAAATGAAAATGCAAAACTAAACTACAAAGCTCTCCAAATTTATCTCAAAATGCTCTAAAATTCCTGGAGCATAAACTTGTTGAATTCTACTTGTTGAAAAGCTATAGCAATGAGTTATATTTATAGATTTTCCAAGGCTCAAGTTGATGTGGCAACAATGGATGGTCGGGATTGCGATCTTGTGGCATCAATGATGGATCATCAAGAGGTTAGAGAGAATTAGGGAGATGGTTCCCTTTAGCAAAACAATTTGCCAAGTGTTAAAGGGAATCATAGAGAAGAAGGAGGCATGTGTCTAAATTGGTTACAAAGTTGTTGAATATAATTCATATTTTTCAATTTAGAAAAATATATTTTTGTGAGACACATGGTGAGGTGGTAGGTGAGTTGGCGGTGGTTAGAGGAAATATGTAGAAATGTGCTTAAATTGAATTAAAAACTCAATTTAAATGGAGATGGTAAATTAGCAAAACGCCAAATTAATTTATTTGTGCATTTTAACCAATTTAAGAAGAATATGATTTAGAGGCGAATTTGAATTTCAAAAATTCAAATTTAAGTAGAAGAGGGAAAACCAATTAAATAACAAATTGATTTAATTTATCCATTTAATTAATTTAGGAAGAAAGTGAATTTTTGGAAAAGAAGAATTAAAATATTGAACCATATAAATAAATTTAACAATTTATTTATAATAGTAGAAGAATTAAAAATATTAATTAAATAGCAAGTATTTAATTAATTCGTGCTCCAAACCATTTTTGAGTGCGTACATGGCTCATAAATAATGAAGGGCAATTTGGTTCATGTGTATGATAGCCAAATGCTGTTGATAACATTGGGTATGATGTTAACCAACATGAATGTAGAGTTGAGTTATTTGTTGATGCTCCTCATCTTTTGGGAATCATTATGGATTTTCCCCAACTTAATGAGGAAAACAATATGTAAAGCATAATGAAGGTGCTTTTGAATCTATGTCCTTTCTTTATGATGCTTCAGGAGATTGTTGGCCTAGTATGCTACATAGTTTTTTTGAAGGGTTTCAATTTGATATGAAAATTGAATGTGATGTCGGAATATGTGATCAAGTGGAGTATGAATGTTTCCTTTTCCCACTTCAACTCGATAAGTCTGAGGTTAGTAAGTAGGAAAGTTTTGAAATATGTGAGATTGATGGTATCCATCATAATGATGTTGACTATTGGGAGGTGTCTGGTATGAGTATCAATCCTTTGCAGGTGACTGAAGGTGAGGTCTTTGACAGAGAAAGGAATTGGTTCCAAAATTTGGAAGGCCTTGGGCCACCGAGCTTAAAAATTAAAGCTAGTAGAATTGGATGAGACCTCCTAAGATGGGAGGCACTTTGTACAGTCTTATAAATTTTGTATATAGGGTTTGGTGTGTTTCCCTTCTGTGTGTCTGCTTGTCTTGTCTGGGAAAGCTCTTGGTTTTTGGTCCTTGTGTGCTAATCTATTTCTACCTAAGATTTGAGATCTTGTTATGCTTGCAAGAGGCATACATCCCCAGTCGAAGCCCTGGTGGAACCCTTAAAAAAAATTCATGGTCCCATTAGTTTCATAGTCAAACATGTGATTGCTCATGACTTGTTGTCATTAAGGTTTAGGGTTTATGGTTTCCATTCAAATTTGTACCCTTAATCCTTTTATCAGCTTATGTTTCTTCATTGACTGATTACATCAGGTAACCAATTACTTAAGTGGTGTCTTATGGTCTTCATTATCATTGTTTGACTGACCCCATATACTAGGTTTCCCGTTGAGCCCAAGTCTCTTTTAAGAACAACTTATGCTCATGTGCATTTTGGCCTCACCTAAGTTCACATGTTAGTGGTCCATCACTCATCACATGTCTCCCTTTAAGAAACCTATGTTTAACCCACGACAAGTGATGAAGTGTCCCTCTAGCCATTTAAGGTCCATCACTCATCGTTTGTTCCAAGATCACCACCCAAACCGTAACTTGTGATGAGTGATGCGGTTGAGTTTTCAACCCATTGTTGGCCCTATCATTATCGTCTGTTGTCTCATGCTTTCCAAAAGGGAACCCGCGACCGCTGATGGGTGGAGTTTCTCGCCCATCGCACGAACTTGGAGCATCATCGGTTGAGACCGCTCAATGAAAAGTGTATGAGTGATGGGCGATGTGATGTGAAGTCGACGACTAGGATTTCTTCCCACGATCAAGATCAATGATAGGCAATTTAGGAATGATGGAGTTTTGAATGCAGATGGGTATGTGGTAGTTTTAAAAGCACCTCACCACTATTTCTAAGTACGGGCAGGAAAGCAAGTGGAGATCGTTAATGAGCCTTGTTGATCGAATTTTAAATCATGAATGATCAACGGTCAGGATTCAACATGTAGCGATTGATTTTTCTGCTCGCTCGAGTGAGCCAGTGTGGCCATTAAATGCAATTCACCTCTAATTCATCTATTTAATGAGTATTTCCTATAGTTTGTTTGATCATCTACAATTATCATGGCACTAAAATAATTTCCATAGGTACTGGAGGAGTGATATTTGAGTTTTGAGAGAATCATCACAAAGGTGATGGTATGATATTTCCTGGTCTTTAAGTGTGCACGAATGCATTATAGTTATCCATGTTAAGTTCCTAGGGTGATATTGTTGCTATAGCTCAATTTTACTCTGTACTATCTTATGTGGGGCTCTTGGGGTTTTCTTTTCTATGAGTGGAGATTCTATAAAGGTTTCGACTGGTGTTTTCTTGCAAAATGAACTGTGGTTAGTTTTTTTCTTTAGGTAAGATGGGTGAGCCAAGTACTCCTATCACACCAGTTCGAAGGTCTAGGAGGTTGAGTATCCAGAAACCACTTGCATATGTGCCTGAAGCTAAGCCCATTGTGGTAGAAGTTTCAATTGTCCCGAAGGGTAAGAGGAGTATGCGTAAGAAGGGCGAGAAAATTATTGTCAAGAGTGCTTACAGTTTGAGAAATAGGACCATTTCAAAAGAATTGGTCAAAGTTAGAGGGAAAGGGCTTGTTGAGTCTATGAAATAATTGAAGAAGCAAAGTAAGGGTCCTAGGGTTTTCTTGGGGAAACCCAGTGTTCCTATTGATATTTTTGATAACTTTTCAAGTGAGGAAGGTGGAGCTAGTCCTGACTCTGTCCATTGTCCCATTTCCCTTGTTCCCTATGATGATTCAGATGATGAGGTGATAATTGCTACTCCAATTTCTATCAAGAAACTAGGTGGGTGTGTTTACTCGGTTGCTGACAAGGTCAGGTAGCACCCGTGTTCCCCTGCTGAATGGTGTTTGGGTTTTGGACTTTTGTGGTGGCTCGACCCTCCCGTGGTTGGTTCGTTAGTCTGCATCATTGGTACTGATGGTGACTTCCCCGGTGTTGGTGAATGTGTTGATTTTGATAACAACTTCTTTTGGAAGGTTTGTGTGTGCTTCTTTGACCAGTTGCTTGGTGCTCTTTTTGCCTTTTTGTTTCCCGGTGGTGAGAGAATGAGTGGATATAACGGTTCGGGGAATGGCCCAAATGAAATTAAAATTAGAGTTGAAATAAAATATACTTGAAATGTAATTTTAATGAGCCTAATGCTTGGTGCTCCCTTAGTCTATAAAATGGATTTCAAGGCTCATTACAAAGGATCAAATTTTGAGTCTAGAATGGTTTGGGTAGAATTTAAGTACAAAAAATAGATATAATGCAGAAGGCTTGATGAATATGCTAGAAAATAATCTTGGGTATAGGTATTATATGTAATAATCTTAAATAGTTCTACATGAATTACTGATATCGAAACAAATCTTAAATTCTAAAGCATGTACTCTCCTTTATACATTTTTGTAGATTATAAATGAAAATATCAAGGATCTTTTCATTTGTTTTCAATGGTTTAATTGCATGTATGGCTTTGTTTTGTGCTTTAGCTCAAAGAGTTAATTAAATTCTTAAGGAGAGTCATAGGTCTATAATAATTTGCATTGGATTTGGTAAGAAGTGATGTTTTGGATACTGTGAGTTTTTGTAGTGCAAGGCATTATGAAAATAGTCCCTCTATTTCAGAATTAAATAATTTGTGTATTACTGGGTATTCCATATTTGACTTCATTTACCCAATTGATGAGGCACTGGCATGTTCATAAAAAATCATGGGTAAGTGCACCAATCTGTGACACAATTTTGGCTCTTAAGATGCCACTTTTTTTTTTTTCTTTTCTGAAATCAGCAAAATCTAATTTGCACGAGAAAATGAAGATAGCTACACTCACAATTTCAAGATGCAGCAAGAACAAAAGTTGAAGTGCTCCGAGTCTAGTTTCTAAGATACTATTTTTTTTTGAAATTAATGAAGATTAAGGGTCTCAAAGAGGCGGGGCGGGGGGTGAGGAACAGGTCTTGTTTTTATCAAAAAAAATAGCATATCGCTTGAGGGCTCCCCCCTTTTTGATTAACTTTTTTTTAGAATTTCAAAAATACCAACGGTGAAAAATTAGCTAACACCATGTAGTTTATCCTCGTTCTTTTGGATTGTTTTTTTAATGAATATATAATATTTTATGAATTTTCAAAGTGGACACATCCTGAAAAGCTGAAATTTGAGCATGCTCCCCCCCAAATTTTTTGCAAACTAATCGAAAATTTATTTATTTATTTTTCATCATGTGTAGAATGGAGTCTAGTTTTAGAAAATCTAATTTTTTTCATGTTCCGATGAACGAGTAAAAATCTATCCTAAAACTAGCATATGTTGGTTTTTGACCAAAAACAAAGGCATTTACAATAGAAGCCATGGATCAAAACCTTAACTAAATCAAAATGAAAAAATAATTATATATTTAGATAGCTAAGAGAGAGGTTAACACTATCATGGTTTTTTATAAACTTGCATTGAAAGACGTGCGAATGAGATGGGGAGCACAGACGAAAATATGAAGAAATTTGGCACCCTTTCAAAAAATCACATATTTTTCATGAAATGGTTGTCCAAACCTTTGGGTCGGATTCCCAATGAAAAATCCAACCCATAGGGTTGGTATTTCTCAATGCAACTTATTTCATAGGCAGGATGTTTGAGAGTGGTTTCAGATCTCTAGGAGTTATAATGCAAATTCTAGTTATTGGAAGATCTTAAAAATTTCAGATAGTCAAATTTCAGTAATCAGCATGTCAAATTTCAATAATTAGGAGGTCAAATTTTAGTAATCAGGAGGTTAAATTTCATCTTTCTCTCTCTATCTCACTCATTTTAATCTCTTATTCTCTAGACCTCTCTCTCTCTGACTATCTCCATCCTTTTATCTAACAATATCTTCCTTGAGCTCAAGAACTATGTCTCTACATGTCCATCTCTCTCTCCTACCCTCTCCAATATCTATCTCCCTCCCTCCTTCCCTCTCTACATTTCTCTATCTCCCCTCCCTCTCCTTTTATCTCTCTCTACTCTCTATATCACCTCTCTCTATACCTACACATCCCTCTCTCCCTCTCTCTCCCCTCTTTCTCTCTCACTCTCTGCTTCCCTCTCTCTCTCCTTCCCTCTCTAGTTCTCTCTATCTCACTTCTCTCTCCTTCCCTCCCTCCCTCTCTAATTTTCTCTATCTCCCCCTCTCTCTCCTTCCCTTTCTACTTCTCTCTATCTCACCTCTCTTTCTCCCCTCTCTCTCTCCCTCTCTCTTCCATTCAGCCACCTTTGATCTCCACTTCTCGCTATCTAACCTATCCCTCTATACATCTTTCTCTCTCCCCCCTCCTTCCCTCTCAATCTCTCCACATTCCTCCTTACCTCTCTACTTTTCAGCTCCATCAAACATATCTATCACCTATCTCACTTCTCTTTGTCCCCTTCCCTCTTTATCTCACCCCTCTCCCCCTACCTATCCCTTCCTCCTCTCTCTTATCTCTCTCACCTCTCTCTCCCCATCCCTACCTCTTCCTCCCTCTCTCCTTCCCTCTCTACTTCCCTCAATACTTCTCTTTGTCTCCTCCTCCCTCTATCTACCTAGACCTATCTCTATTTTTGTCTCACCTCTCTCTCCATCCCTACCTCTCTGTATCTCTCCTTTCATATCTACTTCTCTCTACCTGGTTGTCCCTCTATGCCTATTTCTCTCTCCCTCCTTGCCTCCTCTCTCTCAATATATCCAC
>CM021110.1:295755422-295905974 GCA_007115665.2 Sequoiadendron giganteum | reverse complement strand
CTCTCTCTCTCAAAGACTCTCCCTCCTACCCCCTCTCCTCTTCTCCCTCTCTCAAGTATCTCTCTCTCTCTCTCACTCACTCACTCCCTCTATCTCTCTCCCCTCTACCCTTAACCCTAAACCCTAAACCCTTAACCCTTAAACCCTAAACCCTAAACCATTAAACCCTCTACGCTTAACCTCCCTCCCTCTGTCTCTCTCACAATCCCTCCCTCTCTATCTTTCAAGTCTCTCCATCCTACCCCCTCTCCCTCTCTCAGGTCTATCTCTCACCCACTCAATCCATCTATCTCTCTCCCATCTCCCTTAAACCCTATACCCTCAACCCAATACCCTAAACCATCAACTCTATAGGTCCTAAACCCTATACCCTCAATTCTCAACCATCTACCCTATACATTGGATCCTCAAGCCTCATATATCTTTTTCCCTCCCTCCTCTTCTCTCATTATCTCTATCTCACTTCTCCCTCCATCTCTCCCTCCATCCATCCCACCTTCTCTTCCCTAATTCCTCAGCCCTATACCCTCAACCCTTAAAACCTTAAACACTCAACCCTATACCCTAAACCCTCAACCCTCAAACCTCAACCCTCAAATCCTAAACCCTTAAACCCTCTACCCTCTACCCTCAACCCTAATCCCTCAACCCTTAAACCCTTAAACCCAATTAAACTCTCTACCCTAATCCCTCAACCCTTAACCCTTTATCCCTCAACCCTTAAACCCTCAACCCTTAACCCTAAAACCTCAACCCCTATACCTTGTACCCTATATGTTGGACCCTCAACCCTAATCCATCAACCCTCTACCCTCAACCTTAAACTCTAGACCCTCAACCCTTAAACCCTCTACCATCTACCCTATGCATTAAACCCTTAACCCCATACCCTCTAATACCTTATATTAGACCCTCAACCCTAATCCTTCAACCATGTACCCTTAAACCTATACCCTAAACCCTCTACCCTCAACCCTAAATCCTCAACCCTAAACCCTTAAACATTCTACCCTCTACCCTCTACCCTCAACCCAATACCCTAAACCATCAATCCTATACCCTCAATTATCAACCCTCATATATCTCTATCCCTCTCTCCTCTTCTCTTCTTCTCTCTATCCCACTTCTCCCTCCATCCTTCCCTCCCTCTCTATCCTAATCACTCAACCATATACCCTATACCCTCAACCCTCACCCCAATACTCTCTACCATAAACCCAATACCCTCTACCATCAACCCTCTACCATAAACCCAATACCCTCTACCATCAACCCTCTACCCTCAACCCTTAAACCCTTAAACCCAAGTAAACTCTCTACCCTAATCCCTCAACCCTCAACCCTTAATCCCTCGAACCTTAAACCCTCTACCCTCTACCCTCTACCCTATACATTAAACCCTCAACCCTCAATTCTCAACCCTTAACCCTTAATCCCTCAACCCTAGGTAGGTAGGGAAACATAGGTGAGATACAGAGTGATGAAGGGAGAGGTAGGTAAACAAAGGGATAGGGGAGATAAATATAGGTAGAGAGGGAAGGAGATGTAGAGAGAGGAGAGATAAAGATAAGTAGAGAGGGGAGGGAAGGACAGGTAGGGAGGAGATAGAGGTGTGTGTGCGAGAGAGAGAGAGAGAGAGAGAGAGAGAGAGAGAGAGAGAGAGAGAGAGAGAGAGAGAGAGAGAGAGAGAGAGAGAGAGAGAGAGAGAGTAGAGAGGGAAATAGGTAGGGAGGATACATGGTTGAGATATAGAGTGATGGAGGGAGAGGTGGGTAAAGAGAGGGAGAGGTGAGATAAAGATAAACAGAGAGGGAAGGAGATGTAGAGAGATGATAGATAGAGAGAAGTAGAGAGTGGAGGGATGGTGGGAGAGGAAAGGATGAGATAGAGGTAAGTGTGTGTGAGAGGGAGAGAGAGTGAGAGGAGAGAAAATGAGGGGAGAGAGGAAGGGGGAGAGAGAGAAATATATTAGAGAGGGAATGGGGGAGAGATAGAGAGTAGAGAGGGAAGGAGAGAGTAAGAGAGAAAGAGGGGGGAGGGAGAGGTAGGTAGAGAATGAAGGAGGGAGAGTGAGATGGAGAGAGTGGTAAGATAGAGAGTAGAGAGGTAAGGAGATAATGAGAAATAGAGATAAAGAGATAGAGGGAGGTTGGAGGGAGGGAGAGGTAGAAAGGGATAAGTGAGACATAGAGAGGGAAGGAGGGAAAGTGGGATAGAGAGAGAATAGTGATTTAGAGAGGAGGGAATGAGAGGGAAGGAGGGAAAGTGGGAGAGAGGGAATGGTGATTTAGAGAGGAGGGGGTGATAGGTTGGGATAGAGATAATGGTGAGATAGAGAGGAGAGAGTGAGAGAGAAAGAGAGGGATGGAGAGATAGAGAGAGAGGTAGGTAGAGGAAGGGAGAGGAGAGATAGAGAGTAGAGAGGGAAAGAGGTAGGGAAGGAGGCATAAGTGAGATAGAGAGGGATGGAGAGAGAGAGAGTGATGGAGGGAGAGGTATGTATAGAGAGGGAAAGATAGAGGAGAGATAAACAATAGAGAGGGGAGGGAGGGAGGGAGAGGTAGGGAGGGAGATAGAGGTGTGCGTGTGAGTGAGATAGAGAGAATGGTGAGATAGAGAAAAGGATCAATTGAGAGAGAAAGAGGGGGATGGAGGGAGGGATAATAATGAGAGATATTGGGAGGAGAGATAAAAATAAGGGGAGGGAGGGTGAGGTCAAGAGAGGGAGGGAGAGGAGAGATAAAGAGAAGTAGAGAGGGAAGGAGGGAGGGAGGGAATATTAGTGAGGGAGATAGAGGTTTGTGTGTGAGAGAGAGATATAGAGAGTGGTGAGATAGAGAGGAGAGAATGAGAGGGAGGAAGAGAGAATTATGAGATAGAGAGGAGAGAGGAGAGAGAAAGCGAGGGAAGAGAGGGATAAAGAGTGAGAGAGAGATGTAGGTAGAGGGAGGGAGAGGAAAGATAGAGTAGAGAGGGAAAGAGGTAGGGAGGGAGACATAAGTGAGATACAAAGTGATGGAGGGAGAGGTAGGTAAAGAGAGAGAGGGGGGAGATAAAGATAAGTAGAGAGGGAAGGAGATGTAGAGAGAGAAGAGATAGAGAGAAGTAGAGAGGGGAGGGAGGTAGATGTAGGGAGGAGATAGAGGGATGTGTGAGAGAGAGAGGGGAGAGAGAGAGGAAGGTTAGAGAGAGAAGGAGTGGAGAGATAGCGAGTAGAGAGAAGGAGAGAGAAATATGATACAACTTTTTGACTACTAAAATTTGACCTCCTGATTACTGAAATTTGAATTGCTGATTACTGAAATTTGACTAAGTCTAAAATTTTTAAGATCTTCCAAAAACTAGAACTCGCATTATAATTCCTAGATATCTGAAACCACTCTCAAACATCCTGCCTATATACATGAAATATAACTTAAAGTATAAGAAAGTAAGTGTCCATATGTAAATGTCAACCTATACTTAAATGTTAGTAAATGTTATTTCATGTATATAGTTTCCCTAGAAGAGAAAGCAAAAATAAAAGAGTTTAGAAAAATGCATTCCAAAATTCATTGCAAAAAGAAAGAGAGCTCACACTTGTTCTCATTGCAAAATTCAAGCCATTTGGTGCATGCCACATTTGGTGCTCTCCAAATTTGGCGAGCGCAATATGGCCTATTATGGGTTTTTTTCAATTTGGCACTGAAATTGTGTCATAGATTGGTGAACTTACCCTCATGCAATCAAATGAATTGGTGATATGCCTAGCCATAGGTTCAAAATAAGAACAATACTCATTAAAATCTTGTCAATTTTGAAATGTAAGTTTGAAATACACCCTCGTTCCTAGTAAATGGACAGTTATTTACTTAAAGATCAACCAAATCCTTAGTGAATTTTGTTCATTTTCCAATAGTGGGAACCCATCTGTGAAGAAGTGTTCTCCATTTAAACAAATTAGAATGAACACAATAGGGAAATACCTTCCTAGGTCTCACAGAGCCTAAAAGTAAAGACCTCATAATTCTTTATTCGTCATGTTGGCCACTAGCCTAGGAATGTCTTAAACATAAGGATTGGCTCTCCTTTAGGGAATTCTGGGGTTTAGCTGGAAAAAACACCAACACCATTGTCCTAACTAGCCACATGGAGAAGGCAACATTTACCCTTCTATAGTGTTTCATAGATTATTTAAATTCTAGTTGAGGGTAATATTCATGGACCAACACCCGTCCTACCTTTAATCCTATTTTTCCTTTTCTCTCCAAGGTTGGGAAGGTGTTTTTATTGTCCAAAGCATAAATTAGGTAGGAAGTCATTTAGAAACTTCATGTACTTTTGAAAGAAGTTCTCATGTAGAGTATTGTTGATCATTTAATCCCAATGTATCATATTATCTCCATTAAGAATAGAAATCATGTAAAATTACACCCATTTTTCAATAGGGTGATGATATCACCAATTTATTTTTATAATTCAATCTTGCATACATTTTTTGGTAGCTCAATGATATTCTTCTTGGGATTCTCCATACATTGGGAGTTCATGTTTTTCTTGTACTTTTCCACATTATCATTAAATTTTCTTTCAGCATCAACCTTGTTAATGGAACCAATTTTTTTGCAAAAGGGGATGTTGAAGATATCTCTACTGACATCCATAGACAATTTTTCCCATATTCTTCCTTCAGTCACAATCGACCTTCTTCTAGAATCATAGTACCTTATGCACTCCATGACTAGTTTGAACATTGTAGTGAGGTGGGAAATCAAACAACTTTGTACATAGTTTTTTTAGGACTATCTTATTTATTTGTCTTGTTGCATCTAGAATTGATATTCTCTATCTAAAATCTACTAGGTCCACATGGCCAAAATCAATGTTTGACCAAAATCAATGTTTGATATGTTCCCCCATCCCATAGTTATTTGAGAAGTTGAGGTGACACCTTTCAATTTCTATTTTATGTTCTTTACCCTAGACTTCATTTGACTCCTACAACATGATATTAAATTCATGTATTATTTCTTCAAAATTTTAATGGTAGGGATACTATGTATTTTCCACTATAAATAAAAATCTATTTTTATTTTTAAAGTCATTTAGGTACTCAAAAATCATCAAATTCCATTTCAAAAAAGTAAAGATTTCTATTTAAAATTTTCACTATCACGAAAAGGAATTCACTAGGGTTTCTTTTGGTTTTGTTTTTTTTTAATTTTAATTATCAATTTTTTTATCGTAACCTTATTATTTACCCTAATTATTTTGTATGGTTAAATTTAGAGCACAGTGGAAACCTGTGGTTTGAACTTCAAAACTATAATTTTAAAATGATATTACATGCAAGAAAAATTAAAATTCATTTTTTAGTTGAAAATTACGTGTTGAAAGTGGGTACTGATTGTTTTACTTGAATTCCTCAAACCTTTTCACAAAAAATAATGATGATGTTATTAATTCTACCTCTTAACTTGATCTATTGACTTATAGCTTTCTATAACTACAATGATGAGTTCTTGGATGCTCAGAATATTTTTCTCGATTTCAAAGTTGTTCAAAACATTTTAATGAAGATTAATTGCATGAAATTAGCTTTAAATTGGGGAATTGGTGATAAGAAAAATTTGCATTCAATTCATAAAGCAGTTAGGTAGGAATTTAATGTTCTTGAGCAGGAAAAATCTTTGTGGTATCTCAATGTTCAATTTTTTGAAATGATATATTTTGTTTGAGTAGAAATTTAATTTCCCATGAAGGAATGCTATTATGCTTTAAAGTGTCTATGGAAAATTTTAAATGAACCATATATTTTAGTGCCTTTTTGGTGCATTTATTTAAATAGAGATCAATTCTTCACAATGTTACATATTTTTCTTTACTATTAATGTTTTGTGGGGATCTTTCAGTGAACTAAATTTTAAAAAATATCAAGTGAGCATGACCTTTGATAAATGGAGTAAATATACAATTCAGATGAATAGTTGCAATGGATGACTAGATGATGTCAACATGATGACATCATTATGACATGAACATGATATCATCAAAGTGAGGGTGTACGAATTGGGAATGTCAATTTGATATCATCAAGTACAAATGACACCATCATTATACAATTGTGGGAAAGTAAATTGAACCAAACATTTGAGTGGAAGTGAAAAAGATAGTTTAGTAGTGAAAGGAAGCTCTACAATGACATAAGAATGATGTAGGTTTGTGGAAAATGGAAGTGAACCAAATTTTTACTCATTTTTTACAAGTAATTTGACATTAGGTTTCCATAAAATATAAAATTTTAAAATATTTTTCACACTATTTCTTATTGTGGGGATTTTCAAGCAAATTGATTTTTTTGGAACTGGATTTTGTCCACTTGAAAGGGTAAAATCAACAAGATTACTTATTTCTTCCTTTAACTTATTTTTTAAAACTTCCAAAAGAGACTTAGTATTATTTCACATGCTTTATCTAAACATCAAGAGATCAAAGTCTAGAAATGGACCATTTTGGAGCTTGGGCCTAAATTGTAAAACCAAAGTTACCTAGGACTATCTTAAGCTAAGAAAAAGAGGGCTCCCTATTTTTAAAAAATTAAAAAGGGGTGTTGTGAAAGTCACAACATATTCAATCAAAAAAAATTCAACTAAAGATTATTCAAATACATCCATTAGAAGCATTTCATCATAAAAAAATTTAAAATGTATATGCACCTCTATGGTAACTATTTATATCACCACTAAAGCTCTATATTCAAGGATCTCTAATAATATGATCACTATAAAGAATATGATCCAAATCATCATGAGGTTTAGAAACATTATTAACATAATAATAATTAGTGTTGTTCATTTAGAACCATAATTATCATTTGGAACATAATATAAATCATCATCACCAATCAAACAAGCATCATGGAGACCCTCATTAGATATATCATATACAAATAATATTGATATATCATAACCATTAGTTATAAAATAATCATCACATGACCTATAAACCCTATATGTATCAATCTAATTTAGAGCCAAGGAAGAATATATATAAAGTATTATCACAAGGATTTTATGCATGAGAAACATTAATTGTACTATTTCCATAAATAATATCACCATGAATAAAAGAATCAATAGCCACATCATGAGAAGATAAATAAATATTAGTACTCTTCACTAAATACATAATCCATAGACCATGAACCAAAATATAGAGAATAAAAGCTACCATTGTTTGTAGAAATAAGCAATGACCATAAAATCACACCACTAGGATAGTCATTGTGGATAGTGCAATCCTAGCTAAATAAAAAGTTTACTAGGATCCTAAATGACACATGTAGGAAAGCCTATAAATTCAAGATGACACACATGTTGGAGAAACTATAGATGCAAGAGGATAATAATCATTATATTTAGAAAGAATGTGATCACTAGCCACAACAAAATAACATGAAAAAATTCTAGATGTATCATGGAAAATTAGGGCTAACTCATCATCATGTGTTAAAAAATATGTATAATCATCATGGATCATATGGATAAGTGAATAAAAATTATCTAAAAGGAATGTAAAATTGCTACCAATATCTATGAACCAATACATGCATAGAGCATGGAACATCCTCCATGTAGTAGAAAGAAACAATATCCTCAAGGATCTATTGGTAAGATGCAACATACCATGAAAAAATGAACATCATTAATATATGAATAGAAATAAGTCAAACATGTTGAACACCCAAACTACTGAGAGGGGAGGCGAATTAGTATTCTTTTAAACCACTTAAACATTTAAGAATCCAATACCAATAGCATATTCAATTGCATTAATGAAAGAAAGCGTGATAACATCCAACATGAACACCAAGATTTTTACATGGAAAACCCAAAATGGGAAAAACCACGGTGAGGATTAGCTCACAATATATTAGAACCGATTATTGTATATTATAGAAGTGCTCACTATAGGTGGAATCACTACCCATTGAGAAAATAAAAGAGATAGAAGAGATTATGGAACACAACCAACTTGAACTATTACAAAATGAATCTAAAGATGCTAGAATACAATTACATTGAAGCTCATAATACAGACTCAAAATTCTTCATATTGATTTGACTTAATTCTCTGCTCTACTCTACATTCACACTAACTTCACACAATTCATATTCACTAACTTATTTCACATGTCATCATCTTCAAAATATCAAAAAATATCTTATATATCCACTTCACTCATAACATCAATTAGGTCAGCCTCATTAGATGTATCATGCAAAATATACAAATTATAACTTGTTGGCTCAAGGTCTATCCAAACACGCTTCACACCAAGACTCAAATCTTTGAAAAAATTAAAATAGGTTGGCATGGACCTATAATAGCTCCCACATAACTTCACAATACTTAAATAAGCTTCGCATACCTTCAAACTTATTAGGTTGACACCATAGGAGATCTAATACAAAAATTCTCCAGCTAATATCCATATTCAGATACACATACCTCAATACATCATGCCAACTAGAATTCATACTCATTTGACATCTGTAAATGTCTCCTCAAGTCTGCAAAGTCAAAATCCAATCCATGGAGAAGTGCAGATTCTCCAACTCAAATGCACTAAACTAGAAATGTCTGAAACTGCCAAGTTGAACTTCTATTACTCATAACTTTCACACCAAAAACCAAAATAAGATGAAATTTTGGAATTGGATGTTTATATCAACCAAAAATATTATACTAGAACTGTAGAGAAAAATATTCAATAGCAAAACATAGCAGACCCAATTATCGGATGCTTTTTACATAGAATCACTGGTATAAACACTCGGTCATTTTTTATCACAATTGTCTTTACCAGATCAAACCTTACAAAATTGTCTTATGCAAACATTCTAAAACATGTTAGAGCCAACCAAAATTATCTACACCATGATCTTCAAAGCAAGATGCAATGATGATATTGTTAGAAATTTGAAATAGATTGAATAACCCAAGAACTTTATAAGAGAAAATAAAAGCTACATAGATTGGAAAAGCATTAAGAATGCACACCAGTACTCTGAGAGATTATGTAATGTCAATATGAAAAAATTGCATTAAGAGCCTCCAAGCTGAAAAGATACTGTGCAAATATGCATGAATGAATGCAAGTACAAGCTAGGAAGTGAGTTTATATAGAATTTAGGAGATGTGGTAGGTCACAAATCCAACCAATAGGAATCAACCATAAAAAGTGGAGATGGACCACCAAAAGTGGAGATGCCCACCAAAAGTGGAAAGTAGTTCCACCCTTTAAGGAAGGGAACAACTCATCACTTATCTCCTAGTTATTAAATAATAAAATCACATTATTATCCTAAGCAAGCTTAATTAAGTGTAGGAAAAACCTAGGACTAAGGGAAAATAAATTAACCCACTAGGAAAATAAAAACCTACACCAACACCCCCCCTTAAGAATAGCTTAGGAGGATTTGAAGGATGATGGATCTCGACAAATGATGCCATGTTAGGTACGCATGTACAAATGCAATGCATAAAAATCTCTCGCAACCAGAGAAAAGGAGAAAACCTAGTGGGACAAAACTCCTCCCCAAAAGAGAGATGAAAAAAAGAAGAGAAGGACTAAGTAGCCCACCCCATGGATGACACCAACCACACCCCAAGCAAAGATCGCAAATGAAAGAAATTTCTCTTAGTGAAGGGTTTGGTGAAGATGTCTGTAGTATGATCTGATGTCAGACAGTACTTGAGATCAATAATCTCACTATGAATCAGCTCTCGGATGTAGTGCATATGGATCTCGATGTGCTTGGTCCACTGATGATGGGCCTGATTGTGAGAGATCTGGATCACACTCTGGTTGTCATAATGGATGACTGTGGGCTTCCGAAAGGGAATACTCAGCTCAGTGAGAATGTTCTGAAGCCAGATGGCCTTAGTAGCAACATTAACTACTCCTCGATACTCAACCTCTGTAGATGAAAGAGCAATAGCAGACTGCTTCTTGCTCGACCAACAAACTGGACTGAAACCAAGGGAGAAGAAATACCCTAAAGTAGACTTGTGATCCCGAGAATTTCCTACCCAATCTAAATTTGTGTGCCCCACCAAGTCAAACTCCACGCCCGCTGCATAATGAATCCCATAATTGTGAGTACCCTTGGTGTAGTGAAGAATCTGCTTAGCTGCTTTCTAGTGCAGATTATGTGGCTCCTACATGAATCGAGAGACCATGCCTACTGCATATGAAATGTCAGGCCTCATATGAGTCAGATAGATGAGACTACCAACAAGTTGTTGATACAAAGTGCCATCAACCAAGGGTAAAGAACACTTAGCCTCAAGTTTGACCGCTGAAAAAAATGGAGTTGGAGCAAGCTTACAATCAACCATGTGAAACCTCTGGAGCATGTCAAGTGCATACTTAGACTATGAAAGAGTGATACCCAAAGACGAATAGGTGATATCAATCCCCAAGAAGTAGTGCAACAAGCCCAAGTCTAACATCAAAAACTGATCATGAAGGGTAGTTTTCACTACCTGAATGGTGGATGAGTGACCCTGTGATCAACAAGTCATCGACATAGAGAACCAAGAAGGTGTGAGTATCATCTTGCTACAATATGTAGACATTAGGATCAGAATGGCATCGAGTGAATCCAACTATCAGAAGGAAGGAGTCCATCTTGGCGTACCAAGCCCGAGGGGCCTATTTGAGGCCATAGAGAGACTTTCGAAGATGACACACAAGTGAAGAATCTTGAACAAACCCCTGTGGCTGCTCCATGTATATCTCCTCCTAAAGATCACTATGAAGAAAATAACTCTTCACATCCATCTGATGAACATCCCATCTATGTGTTGCGACTATGGCAAGAACAAGTCGGATGGAAATCATTTTAGCGACTGGTGCAAAAGTCTTAGAGTAGTTAAACCATGGAACTTGGGAGAATCCTTTGGCAACCAAGCGAGCGTTATGCTTGTCAACCAACCCATCTACTTCATATTTTATTTGATTGATTCACTTGAATCGAACAAGTTTTCTTCCCTTAGGAAGTGCAACAAGATCCCAGGTGTGGTTCCTCTCCAAGGAACTAAACTCTTCTTGCATGGTTGCATCCCACTCGGGGACACCAGAAACTTCTCAAAAAGCTGAAGCAAGGAAGGCATGTGGAGCATCTTGAAAGTGTGATCTTGTTCTCCTATGATCTAATGGATCCCCTACCCAATCACCTACTGACTACAAAGTCTGACAAGCCCAAAGAGGTCCTATGGTTGGAGAAGGAGGAGAATCTGGATGAAAATCATCATCCTCTGAAGATAAACTGTGTGCATCCTAATGATCAATATCATCATCTAAAGTGGAGGAAGAATACTCCTCATCATGATCTGAAGTATTATGAACCCCTGAAGAACTATCATCATGATACAAGGACTCCAAGGTGATGATGGTAGGAGAAGTGTTGAGAGAAGGACTAGAAGTAATTTCCTCAAAGTGAACACTCCTCTCAATGAAAAACTCATGTGTGGTAGGATGAAAAATCCTATAGACTTTGACATCATCTAGGTAACCAACAAATATGCAAGGCTTGCTCTGTGGATCCATAGCCTTGTGTTTCTCTGCTGGAATGTGAGCCCATGCATTAGAGCCAAACACACAAAAGTGCTTAACTGACGGTTTCTGACTGGTCCAAGCTTGAAAAGGAGTTACCCCTTCACAACTTTATGGGGAACACGATTCTGGATATAACACGCACAGTTAATGGCTTCTGCCTAGAAAGGTGGTGCCAAAGACTTGGAGTGAATCATACAATTAGCCATCTCTTTCAAAGACCGATTATTCCATTCTGCAACTCCATTTTGTTGAGGACTGTGGGGGATTGTATGTTGTAAATCAATGCCCTCTGAAGCACAATACTACACAAACCTATGGTTGACATATTCCCCCCCATTATCTGTACGTAGAACTTTGATAGATTTTCTAGTTTGTTTCTTTGCAAAAGCCTTATACTCCAAGAATGAATTGAAGACTTTAGACTTTTGTTTGAGAAAGTACACAATGGTGCTCCTGGATAAATTGTCAATGAAAGTCAAAAAATATCGGGCTCTACTAAAAGATGGTTGTGGAAATGGCCCTGTCAAATCGCTATGTACCAACTCCAAAAGATGTGAGGCTCTCCAAGATTTTCCTTTGTCAAACTTCTCTTTAGGATGCTTTCCAAGAATGTAACCATGACAAACACCTTTAGAAAAGGGAACTGTAGGAAATCTTATAACCATGTCCTATTTGATGAGCTATTGTAGGTAGCGGTAGTTCAAGTGACCAAACCGTTGATGCCGCAAGTTACTCATATCATCTAAATGAGTGAGTAGAACAATCAAAGGAGGATCAAGAATAAAGTGAGAGAACAAATAAAGCCAAGACTGCTGATATGCTCCCCCAACTGCGACTGTAGAATCATTTTGCATCTCACGAATCACCACTGAATCAAGAGTAAACTCAACTCTCTTGCCTATGCCTGTGTGAGTGATTTGATAGATAGATAGGAGATAGATTTTTCCATACTTCATTCAGAGTATTCAAAGATTCAACATGAAAGAGTAAATCAGGAGATACAGATGCACACAATTCTCCATATGTTCTATCACATTTGTTAAACCACTCAAATTTTTTTCATCTTCATTTGGTTCAGTTTCCAATCCCATTACTACTCTATGCAATCCAAGTCTTCTTATGTGAATTTCCATTTTTTTTTTCCATTCAAAATAGTTGTATGCAGTTAGAATAGGAACTGTTGTAGATGCCATGATGAAGAAATGCAAAAGGAAATGCGGAAAGAAAGTGAACACAAGAATGCTAAGAACAGCCCCACCCTTTTCACTAGTATCAAATATCACCCCCCCAAATAATAAAGTTGGCACTTTATATTTTAGTGTGTTTACAAAGCCTTTTCCAAGATATAGTGCTCAATAGACTCAAAATAGCCAAAATTACAAATTCTAATGCAAATTGAATCTGAGATAAAATCTGAAAAAATTAACTTTATGGATGTGTAGTGCTCTTCAAGACCTTTCCAACGCCTATTTGTTTCCAAAAAATGGATCACTAGGGTGAAAGTTATGGCTTGTTGAAGAAATTGGCACAAGACAACTTCAACTTGAAATATCTGGTACAAGATGGAAAAAGATCTTCTCAATACCTCTATGGATGAAAAGTGCTCATCTCCAACTTTCCAATGATATCTTATTTGCTGAAATCCAACGCCCGAAGCAAAAGATATGATTTTTTTTTTTTTAAATGGTTGAATTTAGTCTGGAGGAAACATTTTTTTCTAGAAATTTTTTTAATTTCTGATTTGATTTCTAAAAAATGTGCTCACTGTTTGTAGACAATAATAGAAACCCATAAATTGTTTTTTGATCTAGCAAACAGAAGATGAAAAAATGATATTTTTTTAACCTTCAACTAGGAGAAAAATGATGCGCGATACTTTTGTACAACATTTTTCTTCAGATCTATGCAAGATATGAAAAATGTAAAAGATACCCAATTGAAATTTCAACCCTGGCTACAAAACCCAAAAAACGTCTTTTCTCAAAAATGAGTGGAAGCTGGATTTTTTGAAGAAAAAAGAAAACAGCTCCAATGAAAAACAAATTTCTTCAAACCTTCGCCTGCAACTATGTCAAATGATCTCCAATTTGGATGAAACAAAAACCAAATATGACTTTCTCAAACCTTTTGGACACGTTGAAACAATAAAAAATGTTGTCAATATAGCTTGAAATGCTGCAATCACTCGGATCTCACAAAACACATATGAAAAATAAAGAGGTAATTAATTTTTTTCAAATCCTTTCCGATTCTCCAGATCGTTCAAGGACGCAAGAGAATTGCATATGAGAATTTACAATATTTTTACAAGAAACTTAATCTCTCAATCAGGATTCTAAGAACTTATATTTCTCAAAACAAAAGCTCTAATACCATGTTAGAAATCTGAAATAGATTGAATAACCCAAGAACCTTATAAGAGAAAATCAAAGCTACATAGATTGGAAAAGCATAAAGAATGCACACCAGAACTCCGAGAGATTATGCAATGTCAATATGACAAAATTGCATTAAGAGCCTCCAAGCTGAAAAGATATAGTGCAAATATGCATGAATGAATTCAAGAGTATTGCAAAAATGAATGCAAGTACAAGCTAGGTAGTGAGTTTATATAGAACTTAGGAGAGGTGGTAGGTGGAAAATCCAACCAATAGGAATCAACCACAAAAAGTGGAGATGGACCACCAAAAGTGGAGATGCCCACCAAAAGTGGAAAGTAGTTCCACCCTTTAAGGAAGGGAACAACTCATCACTTATCTCCTAGCTATTAAATAATAAATTCACTTTATTATCCTAAGCAAGCTTAATTAGGTGTAGGAAAAACCTAGGACTAAGGGAAAATAAATTAACCCACTGAGAAAATAAAAACCTACACCAACAAATATCAATGACAATACTGCAAAGTATAATTGTATGTACCTTGTGCTTATCCCACATGCTCATGTTGCCAACAACAACATTAATGACATCTCTTCCAGCAATATTTCCCTTTTTCATTGATTCAAACATTCCTAAACATATCCAAAATATTCTCCCCCTTTGACATCAAGGGAAAAGGGCATATACAACAACTTTTCTAGCACATACCGGATCTCCCCCTGAGAAATATATGCATATGTACAGAGTGTAAAATTGAATTCACCCCCCAAGTTATGTACCAAAGCAAAGCCAAAAATTTGTAATGGAAACCACTCTATACATAGTTCACATATGTACACTGAAGTCTAAAAATGCATAAAGAAATAGAAATGTTGTTAACCAGAGGAGGTTAACTCTTGAAGTTTTGCAACATGAAGTTGTTATTCTTTCTTGCCTTCCTCCCAGATCTTCTTGGCTATTCCAAGCATCCTACATTGAGTTTCTAGCTCCATTAATGTGTCTTCTCCTTCTTTCGATGTGCTAGGTACCGAATTGATCTTGATAGCCTTCTTAGGACACATTAGAGCACTAGAAACTACTGTGAACTTTGAGTTCACCAAGTCTTTGATGTTCCAAAACTGCATGATGATCTTTTCCTTTTGTCCTTGTAGTTGGAAATAATTCTCATGCAAGTCCTCGATTGCTAACCTTATGCTTCCATCTAAGTCTTGTGCAAGATCATATGTACTAGAATCTCTCTCTATCTAGGACTCAATTGAGTCCATTTCATCTTTGATGCTTTTTGTGGCTCTGGGCCATTGCATACAATATTGAAATAGGGCCTTCACTTCATTCACACAATCTTGTGCACCCTTGAGGCTTTCTTGAAACTTTTTGTGTGCAAGGGAACAATTCTCAGTAGTCTCCAACATCTTCTTATCATTTAACTTATTTTCAATCTTATTTTCAACTTGTACCTTAAGACCAACAACATATTCTTTAAAAGAATCAATTAACAATTTCAAATTCTCCATACCAAAAAGTGAAGTGGCAACGTTTGCACCAAGTATGGCCTCTTGAAGAGCCTTCAAAACTTCATCCCTTAGCTCTCCACTCTTTTGATGGGTCTTTATAATCTTCTTTCGAGTAGATGCATGGAATACATCTCCCAATTGAAGCTTGTGGAGGGGGAAATTTTTGTCAAGATCCACATTCTCCTGTTGAATGTAGGTAGTTCTAGTAGTTATGTTGATACAACATGCTAGAAATTGAGCTGCATGATTAGTAATTTTTTCAATGAATCTCTAGAGGAGATGGAGGATTCTCTAGTAGTCTTTGTACTCTCTGTAGTCTTTTCTTTAAGCTCCTTTTCCATCTTACCAGAGCTCACTTGTTTTTCTACTTCAATTTTTGCATCTTCATTCTTTTCCTCATCTTCCTTCTCATTTTCTTGGTCATTCCTCTTCTCTGCATCACTATTTCCCTTTTCACTATCCTAATTTACATTTTCTTCACTAGCAAATTGTTTGTGTTATCTGGACGAGTAACTATCTCCAGTTTTCCTTGTGTATTCTCAACATTTTCTTAGATACCTGAGGAGTATCCTCTACAACATCTTCTCTGATCACTGCTTCCTCAACATTCTTCTTTGTCATGTCTTCCACTTTTGGAGGTGTATTATCCTATGTAACTTCTTCGTTTATCTCATCTTCATGATGATCATCATCCATCTGCACATCTCCTTCAATGTTTTCTTCTGGAGCAGAGATCATTCCCAACTATTGTGTCATCTCTTCTTCTTTCTCAACAGTTTCCTTCTTGATTCTTTCAAGATCATTTTGATTTCTACCCATAAGGGTTGTCACTCTTTGCTTATTTTTGAGTTCCTTACTAAATATAGCAGCCAAAGTAGCTTTGTTTTCCTTAGAGAGAGGAGCACTTATCCTTTCCAATGAATAATCTCTTAACCTTGCTTCTTAATTTATAACTTCTTTGCTTCTCTCTATCAAAACATTCCATGCATTTGCAGGTATTTGTTTCTTTATGTTTCACATATCAACTTCAAAAACAAAAATATACTTAATGATAGATTAAAAAATGGTGGTCTTATCCACCTCATCTACTCCATTATATAGGGTTACAGTTTCTGCTAACATCTCATTTTGTACTATACCATTGAAGAGTGCTTCTAACTTCATAGGAGTGTGAGTTCTTACCGGCTCTATTTGCTTTTTCTTTTTCCTTTCATCCAGAGTCTTCTTCTTCCTTGATTTTGCTTTCTTCTTCTCTGGTGACACCTTATTGGTGGCTTCTTTCTTCTTGTCTCGCATGTGAACTACAAAAGCTTCCTCTTCCTTTTCTATTTCTTCTTCACTGTCTGTATCAATGATATCAAATCTCTTTCTTTTAACACTTGCTTCACCTTGTGAAGCTTCACCCTTCCTTTTGGAAACCAACTTTTTTCCTTTTTCCTCCTCTTCAACATTTACACTTGTGACTTTTTCTCTCACAACCTTTTGTTTTGTTCTCTTCTTGGCAGGAGCTACAGGTGGTTCTATTGTAGTAGATTTCTTCTTTTCAAAACTTGTACTCTACACAACTAGAGGGGAATTCTCCTTCACTAGAGGACTATTAGTTTCTTTTATCTTCTCACCAATAGAGGGCTTAGTCCCAGAGGAATTCTAGATAGTAGGAGGAGTGGTAGCTATTTTACTAGATCTTCTAGTGCCTGATGAGCTTCTCGGAGCTCCAACCCTTGCTCTCGCTTTCTCCACTTGCTCCTTTGTGAAGCCCATATCCTCCACAAACTTTTCAACCTTCTTTATTATTGGTTTCTTCTACTCCATATGCACTTCCATTGGTTTTTCTTCATAGGTGCCATATCTTCCTTCTGTGTTGTCCTTAGGTTTGCTAAGCATAAAATCACTCGAGCCAATAATCTCTTGTTCAGTAATCTCATATCCCATTGCTAGGATCCATATTCTCCTTGGTTCAACTGCTTGAACGATGCACTCATCTATTGATACCATGAATATGATTTCATCCTTGTATTTTTCAACCATTTTCTTTGGGATTATTTATCTTTCATGCATCCTCTTTTGAAACACAACAAAGAAAGCTTCAAGAGCTTCATCTTGTGCCTCTACATTGCCAAGAACATACATGAAATATCTAATCTAATGAGCAATAGGTCTTCCTTTCAACCATGTCACACTTTTAGTACCAGGAAGTTCTTTCAAAAAGTAGAAAAGTAGACAAACAATCGGCGTACCATACTTAAATGCATGTTTATTTTCCTTGGTCTTCTCCAAATTTTCCATTAGTTGTTGTCTCAACAACTCACAAAGATCATAGTCAACTCCTTTTCCACCATTTCATAGGTAGTGTTTATTGCGGTGGTAGATACAAAATTATCTCTGTTTCTGAAGTAAAGCTTGTATCCTATCACCATAGCTGCATACTTCACATCTGGATTTCTAATGTTATTCACTGTCAAATCCCTTTTGTCATATGTGGAACCAGTTAACTCTATGACCACTTCATTTTTCACTGAATTTAGTATCAAAACGAGTCCAATGGAGCACAAACTTGTAACTTCTTTAATCACATCCTTTGTGATTAACCCGGGTATATCATTCCAAACAAATCTATCATGAATTTCGCTTAATGCAAGTCTAACCCATTTATCATCAAAACAAAAATTTAGGAATGCATTCTACACATCTAGTTTCTTCATAGTTAGGTTTTGATATTATGGTTTTAGGGAAAAGTTATCTCCAGTAAGTTCATTCACCCATACTTCTCCTAGTTTAGAATGATTATGTTCTTCCAATTTGCAATGAATGTAAACCCTTATATCTTTTGTATGTGGGTGATCCAATAATATTGGTTTACAATTTTGGCCAAACTAGACATTGAACTGAATTTTTTAAACTAAATCTTCACTTTGAGCACCTATAGTGGCTAAACCGTGAGGAATTTGAAGATGATGCAAACTAGTGATTTGTGAAATTTGTTTTGTAGATACTAAATATATTTTTTTCAAAAAATTTGGAATTAGATTGCACCTCTTTTTCCATCTCCTTTGAAAACTATTTTTTAATAGTAAACACCATTTTTAAAGAGTGACATTACTAGCTAACACAACTTTTTTTTCTATGAAGGATAAAATTCTATTTTTTTCGAATTTAGATTCATAACTACAATATCTAGTGCATGGAATTGGTACCATTTCTCTTCAACAGAGTTCACTTTTCTTGGACCAACAGCTATTGAATATTTTTTTCTTAATTAAGTTTCAAAGTCAAACCAGTTACAATTTGGACATGATTCATTGGCTAGAACATAAATTTTTTTGTATGTATCGAAATTCATTTTTTTTTGTTGGATCAGAGACATCAATATCTAGTGTATTGATATTTTTCAAAAAAAAAAATTGATAATTTTCTATTTTTCCACATGTGCAGAACAAAGAGCTTGATTTTTGGTGAAAAACCTATGTTTAATCAAACTAAAAAAATACATAATAAAACCAAAACATATTAAAATTATATTTGATGGATAGCTCATTTTGAGGATTACCATCATCCAGCTGGGTCTATGAAGTCTCCTCCATTTTCATCCTCAACCTGAGCTTTGAAGGGATTTTTTTTGAAGAGATTTGGTAGAAGAGGGGGAGAAGGTGAAAAAAGGTGGGTTCTAGTGAGCCAAGGTTTTCTAGAACTAGGGGGTTCACTAGAGTCCCCCCCTTCTAGCGAATCTCCCTTTAAATGCAATTAAAAAATAAAACCCATTAAAGGGGGGTTCGCTAGAAGGGGGGGCTTCTAGCAAACCCCCTAGTTCTAGCGAACCCCCTAAAGTGTTTTCCATTTGAAAATGCATTTTTCCTTCCTCAACATAATTGTAAACCAATTTTATGGGTTTACCCATGTAATACAACATATGGAACTCATGAAAATGTGCCTAAGGGGTCGACCTCCCTGGATTTAACATGATATTTCTTAAACTTAGGTTGTGGCCTTTTAGTAACCTCAACAACCATTAGTGTAGCCATTTCTAAATGAATTCAAATTGCTTTCAAAAATGTTCTCTATGAAACTAGGGTAAACAAAGATTGTAAATACCGTTTCCTTCACTCTTCTGATTAGGGTTTAAATGCACTAGATCACAAATCAACTTCATCACTCCAAATATTTTCTTTGCTTCTCTGCTCCTTCTCAATGCTCGTTGTGAATGAATTTTACCAAGTAGAATCACTTTATAACCCTTTAAACTGACCTAATTTCACATTGAATGCTTCAAACAATAAAGTTGGAAAAACTTTCACTATGTGCACAATCACCTTCAACTACTCTGCAATCTTCCACATTTCAACATTTTCTATCAAAATTTTCTCCAAAAGATCAAGCATGTTGATCTACACCACATATCCTCGTGTTGAAGCATCAACAACATTTTCTTTGGTAGGGTATGGAATATTTCCATTAAATCTTCCCCTGAGCCAAAGCTCTCAACTTAGTTTTTGAAGGAAACATCTACATCGGATGCTCGTACAAATTCATCCTTAACCTTGATCTCTTCCTTCTTTCTCCAAATCTTATCTATGTCCTTTTTTCTACTAGATCAATATTTTGTACTGGATCATTCTTCTTTACTGGATTATCCTTCTTCATATTTTTGCTTCCACAAAACTTGGAAATGTGTCCAGGCCTATTGCAATTGTAGCATATGACATTCTTTTGACCAATATTATTTGTATTCTTTCTAGATTTGCATCGATTAGCTTTATGCCCAAATCCATAGCATGTATAACAGTAGCCATTGAAAGATCAAACCATTCTACCATTGTTATAGTCATTCATCATTTGACTTCTACACTCACTAGCTCTATGACCAAATTTCTTTTATGTAAAACATTGACCAAAAAAAGGTGGAATATTCTGATTCATTATGCTTCTACATTCCATAGCCTTATGTCAAAATTTATTACAAGAATAACAAAAACCATTAAAATATGGGTACCTGTTGAGAAATTATGTCTCAACTTCCAGCTTGAAGTCCTCATTTTCATGCCTTGGTGATTTTGTGTTGTTTGCAAATTTCTGCTGGAGGTGGAACTGGAATGGAACTTGGCATTGTTCGGTTTGCCTAGTTCTGGGTTTTATGTTCCCTCTCTGTCTCTGGCTCCACTTCCCTCTATCTGGACTCTTAGTTTCGCTTCACAATTTCTGGCGGAGGCGGAACCAGTTTTGGAATTTGGCAATGTCCGTTTGCCAGGTTCCTGTTTTAGTTTCTGTTCCGACTCCTAGTCCGACTCTTGCTTTTGTGATCTGGTTCTTCTGGATGTTTGGATTCTCCTTGAGGTGTTTTCCTCCGCTTTGTCCAAGTTTTGGATTATTGTTTCTTGCAGTTGGCGAAGGCGGAACCGGAACTGGTTTGTTTCCTGATCTTAGACTTTTTTGAAGTCCTATTTTCTGTTCCAACTCCGACTCCGACTCCGACTCTGGTCTTTTGTGTTCCCATCTTGGTTTGACCCCGGGTTGACTTACCCCAGTTAGAACTGTATCTGGTGATTTCCTCTTTGCTGTGGGAGGATGCAAAACCTAAATGTTTCTTGAACCTGTAATTTCGATGGAGTCCTGTTTCGACTCCCATTCTGACTCCGATTCTGACAATGTTAGAATGACTTGGAAGTCTTCAACGTGCTCGATGTCTGTTTGACCATTTTGGTAGTTCTATCAGCTACGATTGCCAATGGGTCTTGGACGCGTGGCACTTGTCTGAATAGTGATTGGACGGAAACCAAAATAGTTATTGAGGCAGTTGCATTGTCAACAAAGGGTGGTGAACTCAACTATTTTGAGTAATGGCTTTGAATGCAAAGTCGGCTCGTTGCAGGGAAATCTATCAGATTCGACCAAATGTGTGATTTGAGGATGGACTTCATTGTTTTGTAGGACTCTTTTGATTTGGCTACATATGGATGAGAGATATGTTATTTCTTATGAGAAAAGTTGAAGTTAAGTCAAGTTGCAGAGCAAGTTTGAAGTCGTGGGTTGAAGAGGAAACAAAAGGAAAGAATGCGTGTTCTTGAAGAGAGGTGATTTGATCTGTATGTTGTGAAAACATTGTAACAGTAAATCCGAATCTCTCTGGGCATTTGTAAGCTATACAGAGAAGACTGGAAATTGTATGTATTTGTTTCAATACTGTAATACAATAGTCTTGGTTTTGTGTGGTGGGTTTTTTACCTGAAAGGGTTTTCCCACGTAAAAGCTCTTTGTCAATATGTGATTACTTTGTTCTTCTGTTATTTCTTTTATTGGTTGTATCCATCTCAAGTATTTTTAGAAGCTGTTAGAATCAGTTTTTGCTTCTCTCCCCTGTTGTATTGGTGTTAAGGGAATGTATTCCACACAATTGGGTCAGTAGATCTGCATTCTTTTCCCTTCAGTACCTTTGTGCATTGGGTTGTCTGACCGATGGTCTTCTAGCTTCATTCCTTTGATTCTAGATCTGCTTGCCATTTGATCTTCTTGTCTTTAGTTTTATTTTTTAGCATTTGGTGTTTGATCTGATTTTGAACTTTCACCCTTTTCAAATCCTAGACCTTCTTTATCTTAGAGCCTTTCTGATTTGCAATCATTCCATCAAACTTTGTAGAACTCATCTTGAATTTATCTTCATGGATCTTTTATTTTTCCAAATATGATCTCAAATTCATAACTTCTTGTTCAAGCCTTGTGCATTCTTCAAATTTTCTTTCTTTCTTCAACTTGCACCTTTAGATAGGTAATGGTTTTATTTTCTTGCTTCAGTTGCTCACTGAACTCCTTATGTCTTTCTCTAAATTTCTTGATTTTCTCCCTCAAATTTTTGATGCATTCATTTGCTTCTTTGACATTATCCTTTAGATATTTGTTTTCACCTTCAATTCTTTCAAGACATTCAAGAGAAACTTTGAGTTCTCCATGCATATCAAATATGCAATCTTCTTTTATAGATCCAACAACAAGAATCTCTTCCAGAGGAGTAGGTAATCTTCTAATAGCCATGTGCTCAACCTCCAAGATCTTCCTTAAGCGATTAAGCTCCTTCCAAGGAACCAAGCTTTGATACCAATTATTGAACACATGGAATACTGAGGGGGGGGGGGGGGTGAATCAATATTCTTTTAAACCACTTAAAAATTTATTTAAGCATCCAATAGTAATAGCATATTCAATAATAGTAATGAAAGAAAGCATGATAACATCCAACATATGAACACCAAGATTTTTATGTAGAAAACCCAAAATGGGGAAAACCACGGTGATGATTAGCTCATAATATATTATAACCGATTATAGTATATTACAGAAGTGCTCACTGTAGGTGGACTCATTGTCCAAGTGGACTCATTGCCCATTGATAAAAGAAAAGACATAGAAGAGATTATGGCACACAACCAATTCAAACTATTACAAAATGCATCCACAATATGTTGGAATACAATTCCATTGAAGCTCAGAATACAAACTCAAAACTCTTCATACTAATCTGACTTAATTCTTCGCTCTGCTCTATATTCACACTAACTTCACACAATTCACATTCACTAACTTATTTCACATGTCATCATCTTCAAAATATCGAAAAAGATCCAACTTATATATCCGCTTCACTCATAACAACAATTAGGCTGGCCTAATTAGATGTATCATTTAAAATATACAACATATAACTTGTCGACTGAAGATCTATCCACACACACTTCACGTCAAGACTGAAATCTTAAAAGACTTTGAAATAGGTCGGCATAGGTCTATAATAGCTCCCACATAGCTTCACAATACTTAAATAAGCTTTGCATACCTTCAAACTTATTAGGTCGATACCGCAAGAGACCCAATAAAAACATTCTTGAACTGTATACCCATATTTGGACACACATACCTCAAAACATCATGCCAATTGAAATTCACACTCATATGACATCTGTAAACATCTCCTCAAAGTCATAAAGTCAAAATACAATTCATGGAGAAGTGCAAATTCTCCAACTCAAATGCACTGAACTGGAAATGTCTAGAACTGCTAAGTTGAGCTTCTATTATTCATAACTCTCACACCAAAAAGAAAAACAAGATGAAATTATAGAATTAGATGCTTCTATCAACCAAAAATATTATACTAGAATTGCAAAACAAAATCTTCAATAGAAAACCATTGTGGACCCAATTATCAAATGCTCTGTACACAAAATCACTGGTATAAGCATAATCATGTTTCATCATAATTGTCTTCACCGGATCAAACCTTCTTGCAAAATTATCTTATGTAAACATCCTAAAATATGTTAGAGCCAACCAAAATGATCTGCACCATGATCTCCAAAGAAAGATGCAATGTTGGCATCAATGGCAACACTTTAAAGCATAACTGTATGTACCTTGTGCTTATCTCACATGCTCATGTTGCCAACAACAACATCAATGGCATCTCTTCCAGCAAAACATAGGGGCTAAGAAAAACACATAATAAAGGATAAAATAATGGATAAAAATCAATGGGTGGGAGAATAGTGTTCAAAGAGGGAGTAAACAATGATATCTAACAACTTAGCCAAGAAATAACAATGAAACACCATTAAACAGTGAATCCATATTGTAACTAGATTTGAAATTGTAGATATAAATTTTAAAAATTAGACAAAGAAGGTCAAAAACATAGGTAAAATCCTAGAGGGATTTAAATGTTAGGTTTATTATTTTGTGTAAGGAAATAAATGACTCTTTATAAAATTTCTAGGTTATAGAAATTAAAAAGATGAATACAATAAAAATTACTCTAAGATAAAAGAGTTTGAGACAAAATCATGTGCCTAAATTAGATATAAAAATAAAATTAAATAGAAAAAATTAAATGCATACCTTAATATTGATGAAAAGAAGATATTGAATCTAATATCAGATCTAAGACAAATGAATTGGGAAAACTATTGCATGTGATTTTTATAATTGTGTGTCAAACTAGGTCTTTTGAATTATAGAAGTTATCTTTGTTCCTAGGGACCTAATATTTGGTTTGCAAAAGCAATAATTGATTATAAATTTGACCCAAGTGTTTATAAACATTCTATACACTCCTATTGAATGAAACTTGATACTTGAACAATGTGTAAAAGGGTAATGCAATTGCCTAATGCTTCAAAATTTATTGACAAAAAATATATGCAATCATAATAGCTGAACAAGAGTGGTTCTATGACAAGGGCGATAGTGATTAAGATGCATGAAGTTAGAACTAAGTGTTTCTAGATGATAAAAAATTATAACTTACGCTAAGTGATAATTAATGTGTGATGGATAATGATCTATGGTTGATATTCTATTATGCATAGTTGAGACAAACAATTTAAAATATTTGACATTAGAATTATTACATAATAGTTAATTAAAAAAATATTGACTTAGATTGGAGGATTTAAATTTTTAAAATACAAATCAAATACACATTATGAAACTAAGCTAGATCAGTTTTATACTCATAAATTAGACCTAAAAAGAAAACAAATAATTTGAAAACTAAAAATTATATGAATAAAAAGAAATTGAGATTAAGAAAAACATCAAATCAATTTAAATAATATACTAAAATTATATACCGAAAATATTCATACAAAATAATATAAAACGAAAATAAAATAAAATACAAAATACATACTTTTCATTTTAAAAATTACAGACATCGTATAACAACTAATTTCTTAATTTCCTATTTGAAAAATCTCATACCCTCCCCCTTCCCAAAAAGACCCAAATGGAACTCCTTGGCATGTTCCATCGAAAGTATTATTAAAACCAATGATCCAAAACATCTACTCTTCTTAGGAAAATATCTATTCCACCATATATCATGGTTCAATGTATAGGTAATGGTCAATGAAAAAAAAAGAGCTTACACAAACATGATGCCTAGCAAGTGGAGAATATTTCACATGATATCAACAAGAATATCTATAAAAAGGAGGATGGATTGCCCACCACTAATTACATGCCCCACAAGTCAATTCAAAATTTAATATTCTTAAATTCCAAATATGGATAAGAAATAAGACAGCTTGCGGCATCTTAGTCATCCATTGTCTCTTTAATTTTTATTTATGGGCCAAACAAGATCTAATCATTAACTATTTGCATCATTTTTATACTCCCTAGAATAATGTAATCGTTTCCTCTTTAATACTTTTATAAATGACAAGAAAAGGGGTCTTAATGATTTATTGTGTTTTTATATGAAGTCATCTTGAGTAAGGACATCCATATGATGGTTGTTATGATGATCACAAAAAAAGTGAGTAATGGAAAATTATAAAATTTAATGGTGAAAAGTATATTTTGTTTTATTTTATGTATTTTTTATTTAGCTTTATGTTTAATTTAAGATAATGGTTGAAGTATTTATATAGTTAGAAATGATATATTCTTGTTTGAGTTTGTGTTTTTTTTGTCTTTTTATCTAGTCTTCTATTTATCGCTTATCTTTATGTTTTTTTGCATGCAATCCTAATTCAATTGGCTTATGTCCAACTTAGTTTTTCAATTATGTCATGATCACATGTCAAAGTCATCCTCACAACTATGATCTTGATCCTTTTAAATGTAAAATCAAAATCAAATTTTTTTAGTCAATTGGACCCATTTTAAAATTTTGGTCTTGTATTAACTTTGTACGTATCTTCATAATTTAATGTTATGTTCACATATAATAAGACATCAACTTGCACTCATTTACACATTGAAGATATTATATTTTTAAGTATTTAATAATATTTCAATACAAGGAAACTCAAGAACAATTATTCACATTTACACGTCCTAGAGTAGGTGAATCACTTAGTGATCATTCTAGAGTTCATGTGCATATTTGAAGTGTGTTGTTTGTCAAGGTACGTTTAAATACTACCAACTTGACCAAAATCGTTAAGAGATGCTACATTGGTTAACAACTAAGTAGAATTATTTTATTCATTTATACTCTACATTTAATTATGCCAAATATTTAGATCTAGCTAACTTAGTTGCAATAAAATTAATTTAGATTAATGGTGCTTACTTAGTTGCAATAAAATTAATTTAGATTAATGGTGCTTATATGTATGCATTTACCAATTAGCTAGATTAATTGTGAAGTAATTTCAATTACTTTTCAATTTTTTATTTTTTATTAGAAATATTTTAAGAGTTAAAAGTAAGTGGCAACATATTATTCAATGTTCATTTTGTTGCTAATAAATTTATATAGGTGTTTATTTACTATCATACACTTTTTAAATATATCTAAGCAATGCCTAGAGATATTAGTTTCAAGGCTCTTCTATTATATTTGTGGCATGATTTAGATAGAACCTCTAGATATGTCTTTTAGATAGATAAAGATAGATAAATTTAAAACATATTCACTATTTATTAGGATTTTAACTTTCTAATCTTTTTTCCACATGTGTTTGTGCATGTGCTCTCTCCCACTCTCTATCTCTCTCACACATGCAATTGAAGTAATGAAGGTTTGATGTATATAATTGACCATCAACTTTATGTTAAGAGTTTTTTATACACCCATTTCATTGCAACCCCCTTTTTTATTGTAATTATGCTTCTTAAAATAATTAAGTGGGTCCTTTTGATTTGTATTTATTTGATAAATAAATTATTAGCATATAATGACCAATTTTGGAGGTCATATTTAGAGTACTTAAAGTCAAATAAGTCAAATATTTCAAAAAAAATCTAATAAAATTTAAATTTCAAACATTTATTTTACATATATTTAGATTTTTTAATATTAGAAATAAAAAATAACAATTGAATGTATCTAGATTAAGGGTATATAAAAGGTATGAATTGATTGTGTGGTTACATTACTTTTAGAGGTTAGTATATATAAAACTATGATATGCAAATGCGAATTGATTTGAAATTTATAGTTAAATTATTTAACTTAAATCATATTAAATAAAAACTTAATGGTGATGATAATGATGATGGCTACTTTTAATATTGATTATTTTATATTCTATATGACCTATCAAAATGTATAATTCAATTATATATTATTTTTTTAATTTTTTGATAAAATATCTATGATGTTATTCATGAATAATTGTGATGTTACTCTTGTCATGATTGAAACCTTTCTATTTTTTGATGGTTTGAAAATGAAAGTGCCATGCATTTATTTTTGTTGACTCAAACATAGTCTTACATTAATACACTCATACACTCATACACAAATTATGATAAAAAATCTATTTAATTTATAAAAATTTAATACTATTAAAATTATCTATAAATATCATTACAATTAACTAATCAATTGAATTAATTATCTCTAAACTTTGAAAGAATCACCAATAAATATATATATATATATAAGCTTACATCAATAGAGATGGAATATTCAAATTATCCACGATCCCTATGTCTTAAAATTTCTAAGAACTTGTAAAAATACAACATAAATAAGTAAATACAAATATAATAACACAAGAATAATATTACTCAAGATATTTATCCTAGAAAAAATAATGTGATTTTAAAAAAAAAAAAATCACTTGCAAAATTAGTTTATACAAACTTCTTCCCTTCAATAGTATGTAAGAGAACATATCTTATAGCATTCTATCACTTGAACCTTATTGAATAAACTCTAATACAAATAAATATAATCATTCAATCCTTAAGAAATGACAATGTACTTCTACCTTTCATTGTTTATTACTTTCATGATTGGAATGTAATTCTCTCAAGTGAAGTATATCTCTCTAATTCTTTTTTTTTCTTTACAAAATATAATTTTTTTTCTTCATCTAAAGAATAGTTAATTTGTACATAATTTTTGGAGTGTCAATATCAAAGAACTCAATAAAGAGTTATCTAATCTAGCAATAAGAAACAAATAATGTATGGAAGTAAAATTCACATTAAAATGGATGCATAGAACTTAATTTTCTCAATTATAATGATACAACAAGATGCATAACCGAACTCCTTCTTTACAAACTTATAATAGTCTCTCTAAAATAAAGCAAATGAAAGTACTTCTACTTTCTCAAATTTATCCTACCAAGGCATAACCCTTCTATATTTATAATAATTTTTAAAATTCATTTAAATGATCCTAGTGGAGGGGGATGGCTCCCCATGAAGCAAAATATATTATAAATATGGTTGTCTTTAATTTAGAGATTAATTAGATCTTTCTACTAGCAAATACCATGCTATATTTCCCAAATAGGCTTAGGCTAGTCTTAATAACTAATGTGTGGTCCATCTCCATTGATGGTGTACTCTAGTCAACACTAGTATTTATAATGCTAAGGAAAGAATGCATAAATATCCAAAATAAACATCTAAGTGTTGCATCACTTAACAATGTAAAGTGTAAAGTGACTTAATATAATGTTTCATGGTCTTTTATTAGAATAATTAACTCTACACAATACATGTTTCAAAATGCTCCTCAACTAACCTTAATATATCTAAAAACAATGACTCAACTAAATGTCTACACATTATGATAGAAAATTATTAGGTTTGTTGTACAACATTATTAAGACTAGAAATTCAAGCTTTAATTAGATCTTCAAAAACTAATGAAACACAAACAAAACAAAGAAAATAGGAAATTTATTTTTGAGTGATACAAAATTTCTCTATCATCTATATATTTCTACATCAAACACCCTAAGTAAGTATGATGAGTGAGCCCCTACACATGACACTTGTTTAAAAATATGGAATAAAAAATAGACTTGCTAATTTTAGTAAATGTTAACCAAGTGGTTTATTCTTCTATTTTATCCTTCCATTTCACTAAATATTCTTTTTATCCTTCCATTTCACTGAATTTTCTATTTACTTTATTTCTTTAGTCTTATTAATAACTAATTGTTTCAAAATTAACTCTATACGCATTTTATTGTTGGAATTATCATCTTCTAATATGAATTTATAAACTCTTAAGATTTGTATGCCTCTATTTTAGGTTCTTCACAATAATTATACAAATATATTACATTGAAAATATGTGAATTATTGTTAGAGCACAATTGTTATTTAAAGGTCAAACTTATTTATATGTGTCTAATAAAATTAGTGACTCTATTCTATATATAATTTGGCCTCATATTTATATTGATGAAATATATGACCATTGGAAGTTAATTATTAAATAATAGTTTATTATACTTATATTATTTTATTAATTAAAATATCATATGCCTTAATGAAAACATATAACCTCCCAAACATTATTAGATTGTTTCATCCTATATTTAAGAAATATATTTGAGGAATAATATCATTGGATAAATGTAAATTTGAATAAATAAATCTACAGGAGGTATTGAGGTTGTTTATTTGGAAGGAGGAGATGAGAAATTAAAAAAGTCAAGTTCTAGTGTTTATTTATTTTATATATATATATAATTTAAATGACGGTTTTGTAGTTTTTTGACCACCAATTTTTTCACATAAATTTTGTATACCATAATGTTTAATCCATATTTTCTACATTTTTTTAAAGAGAAAGTGGCAAGCCACTATAGAAATTTGTATTTTACATCAGGAACCTTGTCTAACCAAAAAAAGAACCAGAGGAAAAGGATGGACCAACCCAAGTCAAGGCCTGAATAGTAGAATTCCCAAATAAATACAAGTTCCCGGAATGTTTAGGGCATATACATATCAAAATGACAGAACATGAGAATGCCCAAAACATACACAAGTGTCTGAATGTGCAGGAAGAATACATATTAGAATGCCACCAAAAGAGTAAAAACCCAGATAAGACAAGCCTTATAGGAGGCAAAAATACATGACTGAGATCATATTAACATATGAAGATACAAGATGATACCAATAGTCAATCAATACAACTCTCACTTGAGCTAGCTAAATCAAAAGCAGGAGGGAAGGTAGGATGAACATGTGGATCCTCCTCTGCATGCTTAATCAGGAAGTGCACGGACTTTAAAAAATAAAAAATAAATTCTTTGTATTGTATTTAATGATTAACATGCATAAACCTAATTATATTAAAATCCTAACATTTAATATGAGAGCCTACTGAATATGATATCATAATCTTAGCTACACAGACAAAGGAAATAATTATAGAAAAATTATAGGTTACAAAAGAAGGAAGAAAATGTCACAACCCATTTTTGGACCCAGTTGACTATGTTATTTTAATTAACTTTAAGTTAAACATTTTGATATGTGTTTTAAATTGTGATACTAAAACTATTTTTTATGTAAATATATTTTATGATTGTTATGATTTATTATGTTAAGGAAAAGGAAAAATATTAGTTAGATATTAATTAGAAATATGTAAATGTGGATTATTATCCTTGTGATGTAAGTGAATGATTTATACTGTGTAATGATATTATAATTGTTGAGCTAACTACCTTGTTGATTGAATGAGGTGGATGCAGGAAATTATCTTCCCTTCCCAGATGAGGAGGGAGAGAATCATTAGAGAGAGGTAGGTAGATTCAAATGAATTATTTGAGCACCATTGTCTCAAAGAACACATATAATAAAATGTCTTGTTGCATTTATAATATTTGGTATTCACATTGAGTTGTAATTATTATGAACCCTTGCATCAATGTGGTTTTGATGATCGGTTGTGTTCCATCTCCTGATTGGTCTTATTATCTTTTTAGTTACTGATTTTGTCTTGTCTACTTTATTTTGGGTGTATTCTTGTTAGGAAGGAATTTGTTAAAATAGAAGAATAAGAAAAGAAATATAATGCATAATTATATTTTGGTAAGATGATATTTTTTTATATAAAATTATATACATGCTGATATATGTATATATGTGTGTGTGTGTGTGTATGTATATATATCCTTCTTTAAAATATCTATATATAGATATAGTTATTGATATTGTGTTTTAAAAGAAGTTTAATTAAAGCTCAAGTGAACTATTATGAGCTCCACAAAGTGGAGACATGCATGCATTAATATGCATTAATGAGAAAAATATTGCACTCTACATGGAGAGAGATCCAACAATATGAATTTATTATCCTCTCCACTATCATTGAATAAGGAAGAAAGTGGGAGTTCATAGAATTTTGTGGGGAAAATATGTTGGATGAACAAGAAAATTGAGAGGGGGGTGAATTAGTTGTATCTTATCAAAACACCCAAACCCTCATTAACACTCAGATCCACAAGCATTCATTAAACTCTTAATTTTTTATGAATTATAATCATGAAAAGAAGATAACAAAAACTTAAACAACTCAACACCAAATACAAGAGAACACCAAACTTACATGGAAAATCCAAGAAGGGAAAAACCACGGTGAGGATTTTCTCACAATATAAGTAATAGAAAAATTGGTTACAAAGGCTCATTGCCAAAATAGGACACACTATCCATAAAGGCTCACAAACAAGGATCACTATCGAAGTATAGAAATAAGATAGAGAATAAATATTACACAAAGAAAATGATCTCAATGCAACAAAAACTCCACCACAATAGCTCCAACACCTTCACAAACTGTTTGAATGATTTCAAACACCTTCTGCTCACTGCATTTGATAATCCAACACTTGAAAGTTCACACTACTTTTCTCAATTTTGCATCACTCACATCATACACTTGGCACATTCATCTATCTTTACCTCTAGAAATTCAACTCATACTTATATCATCCTCAACCTTGAAACCCTCTCCAAGGTCAGTAATGCACCTCAAATGTGCAAATTCAAATTAGTTCAGTGCCAAAAAACTTATGTGGTAGGTAGAAGTAAATGCAAATCACATCAAAACTTCATTAGGACCCAACTAAACAACAAAACTTAAACACATGTGCTACCACAAACAATATTTATTCTTTGCATGTAGTTTAAACACCAAGTCGGTTGCTACCCATGCAAACACCTTGAATCAATTAAGTACACACTTCATCGAACTCAAGATGACTTGTGAAGCACACTCCATGCTTGAACATAATATTGAATATTCCTCAAACACCCTGAAATCCATCAATCTCCTTTGCAATAACTTCCACTCAAAGAATGTACAACCCAGTACACTCAAACAACTTTGCCAAACACTATTACTTGAAAAATTATCTTTTAAAGCACCAAACCTCAAATCCTTTTGAATAAGGTAAACTACCAAAACCATCAACACAACTTTAGAATTATAAGACCTAAAGCATAACTATGGAGAAATGTGGAGCCAAAACATTTATCCTAGACATCTCTGCAATGCATAGTCACACACTGGTGAGCAGAACTTCTACTATACAATGATCTAGCATATCATCTCTTGAATATAACATTTCTGAACATCTCTCACCAACCTATTTGAACTACATATGAATAACATCAACATAGAAGAAATGTAGAGAACATCCCAAAGCACATTTTGAACCACTGAACATACCTTCATCACACTATTTTCTCTTTTCTTCAAATTTTCTCAAAATCACCTCAAATCCAAGCACTAGAGACATCATCTCAGCTTATCTCAACATCTCACATCATCTCCAAACTCTTCATCATAAAGATATAACCATGTACTTACAACACTTTCTCAATATCTCAACTATACATGCACACCCAAATAATTCAATTAACACCTCTTCCATTAACCAATTGACACCAATGACAACACATGCTTGTTGACATTAATGATAACACCAATATACACATACTTACAACAATCACCCCCTTTGTCATTGATGGCAATACAGGATGTGAACAACCATCAAAGATAACATACACACTCTCCCTTTGACAACAATGATTAGACAACATACACACTCCCCCTTTGACAAAAATAATTAGAAAACATACACACTCTCCCCCTTATATGATTCTCTCTCCCCCTGATAAATTTCTCTTTTTCACATGATATTTTCTCCCCCTTTGAAATCAATGGCAGAGGACATAATGTTTGCATTATTCTCCCCCTTTGACATTGCACAACTATTCTCCAATACCTTTTGCTTCGAATAATCCCCCTTAGGAGCACACACCAATCTACAACAATCTACAATACCACTACCTACTTCCCTTGAGAGGTAGCCACCAAAATTAGTCCAAAATAAAGGATAGATCATGAGATCCACTGGACTAATGCATCTCCTCATGCATCTAGTTCAAAGAAGGAGGGGAGATAACCCCCAAATTCTCTTGAAGATACTCAAAAGTATCCTTAGGAAGAGCCTTAGTGAATATTTCAATAATTTGATACTTTGTAGGTACATATTCAAGCTTCACTTAATTCTCCACAACCTTCTCTCTTATAAAGTGATATCTGGTTGAAATATGTTTTCTCCTTGAATGAATCACTAGATTCTTTGAATTTTTTATTATACTTGTATTATCACAAAAAATAGAAATAGGCTCATCATACACCACTTTGATATCCTTCAATGTTTTCCTCATCTGCAACCCTTGTGTGCAACAAGATGCTACTACAATGTACTCAACCTCTATAGTAGATAAAGAAATTGAATCTTGATTCTTACTTAGCCATGACACCAATCTACATCCAAGAAATAATGCACCACCACTTGTACTTTTTTTCCATCCACACAACCAACCCAATCTACATCTATGTAAGCACTCAATGTGAAACTAGTATCTTTTGGATACCATAATCCATGATCTGGAGTGCCTTTTAGGTATTTGAATATCCTCTCCACTATTGCAACATGTGACTCTCTAGGATCTTATTGAAATCTAGCCATAAGACAAACTGCATGCATGATATCTAGTCTAGTAGCAATTAGATATAGCAATCCACCAATCATAGATATGTACTTTCTCTAATCAGTCTTAAGGGATTCATCATTCGTGCTCAATTTGGAACCAGTAACCATAGGAGTACATATCGGTTTGGAGTCTTCCATTCCAAAATTCTTCAACATTTATTTGACATACTTTGACCATGAAATGAATATGCCTTTATTTTTTTGATCAATTTGTGTCCCAAGGAAGAAATTCATCTCCCCAAACATAGACGTCTCAAACTCCTACATCTCTTCTACAAAATTCTTACACATAGCCTCATTTCCTCCAAAAAATATTTCATCAACATACACAACTACAATTAAGATTTGATCTTTTTCAACCTTAAAGTAAAGGTTACTATCTATGGTGTATTTATTGAATCCTTGCTATATCAAATACTTATCCAACCTTACATGCCAAGCTCTAGGATCTTTCTTCAATCCATACAATGTCTTCTTCAATCTATAAACCCTGTTAGGTTTATCTGATAACTAAAATCCTTTCGGTTGTTCCATGTATACATCTTCCAACTCTCCATTTAAGAAAGTAGACTTTGCATCCATCTAATAAATTTTGAAACCCTTATGTGCTAAAAAATCCAAAAACATCTTGATTGCTTCCATTCTAGCCACCAAAGAAAATTTCTCCTCAAATTCTATTCCTTCAACTTATGCATAGCCCTTACACACAAGCCTTGCCTTGTTTCTTACCACTTCTCCATTCTCATTTAGTTTGTTTCTGAACTCCCACTTAGATCCAATTATGTTTTTGTTTGTTGGTCTTCAAGCAAGTTCCCAAGTCTGATTCTTCTCAATCTGCATAATTTCTTCTTCCATATCTTTCATCCAATCTTCATCCTCGCATACTTCAATCACTCTTTTAGGTTTGAAACTTTAGAAAGTAGACATAAATTTACCTCTTCTTCAATATATTTCCTTCTTGTCAAAACTCCTTTCCTTTTTCCTGCAATGATTTGTTCTTTAGAATGATTTCTCTTTACACACTTAGGGGTTTTAGGTGTCTTTTCCAAAGCTTCTTTCTCTTCATCCAATGCTTCATATTCCTTATCTTTTTCTTCTTCTCTACAGACAAGTTCATCTGATTCATATCCATCTATCATCACTAGATTCTACAAATCTTAATCCTTTTTTACACTTGCACTCTCAACAATCTTTCTTAGCCTTTTGTTGTAACATCTATAAGCTTTTTTTTTAGTAGAATATCCAAGGAAGATACCTTCATCTTTCCTTGCATCAAACTTTCCTAAGTTTTCTTCATCTCTTCTGATATATAATTGTCTTTCAAACACTCTAAAGTACTTGATAGTAGGGATCCTTCCATACCACAACTCATAGGGAGTCTTTGTACTATTTTATTTTTCTTAAACTCTATTAAGTATATAAATAGTAGTGTTAATTTCTTCTCTCCAATAGACTTTTAGTAGGTTAGATTATTTCATCATATTCCTTGCAGCTTCTTGAATAGTCTTGTTTTTCCTTTCAACCACTCCATTTTATTGAGCAGTTCTAGGAGTAGAAAAATGCTTCTTTATGCCATGATTCTCACAAAACATGTTAAATTCATTGGAGGTGAATTCTCCACCACTTTTAGACCTCAAACATTTGATCTTCAAATCCATTTCATTCTCAACTATAACTTTAAATGCTTTGAATTTATCTAGGGCTTCAGATTTTTCTCTAAGAAAAGTAACCCATGTCATTCTAGAATAATCATCAATCAAGAGCATGAAATACTTGCCACCTTGTAGACTTCTCATTATTGTAGGAACATAAAGGTTTGTATGCACGAATTCTAATAATCCGTTAGAATATTTCTCTTTACTCTTGAAACTTCTTCTTGTTTTCTTTCCAATCTGATACTCCTTACAAACAACATTGATAGACTTTGTAATCCTTGGAAAATATCTCACTGCTTTAATTGAATTGATTCTCATCAAGTTGTGAAAATTAATGTGACACATCATCCTATACCATAACCAACTTTCATTAATGTGATTTGTAAAACAATAAAAATCAACACTCTTGAGTTGATAAACATTTTCATCTGTCCTCTTTCCAGCAGTAATCACAATTTTGGACCCTTTTTTGATCTCACATCCATCATCCTGAAACATAAGATTGTATACTTTGCTACACATTTTTCTAACACTCAAAAGGTTATTCCTTAAACCCTTGACATAGTAAACATCATCAGTATTATGCTTGCCATCAAAATTTATTGAACCTATTCCATAAATCTTAGCACCCGAATCATCTCCAAATCTAACAAGTCCTCCATCATATTTTTCAAATTTAACAAATTTACTCTTATCTCTACTCATATGATTTTAGTAGACACTATCAATGATTTAATAGTTCTTATCATGTCTAACATGAAAAGCAGATACTAAAGTACCTTCAGTCTTAACCTTTGTCTCCTTTGTCTTTGAAGCACTTTCCTTCACACATCTTTTAGAGTTAGCATAAATAGATTCATATTTTAAAGCCAAGAATAAGAATTCATCATCATCAAGATCTCCATAATCAGATTCATCATAAAAAATACTAGTATCTTCTCTAACATAATAGCTTTTCTTATCCTTCTTACCTTTATTCTCCTTGTTTTTGTCATTCACAGCTCTATTTGGGCACCTTGAAGCATAGTGACCTATTTGTCCACAACTAAAAATTTTGAAAAATAATTTACCTTTATACTTACCAATACGTCTTCTCATCCTTTTCATAAATTTATCCTCCACATCATCAATATCTTCCTAAACTGGTTCTTCAGTCTTTTCTATTTTAGCAGCCTTAAAAGCAATCTCAATCTTTGCACCATTGTTAGTACCAAACTCTCTCATCTCAAATGTATTTAAAGAGCCATACAATTGATCTCTAGAATACTAATCTAGGTTTTTGGATTCCTCAATAGCAACAACTTTATAACTATAATCTTTAGTAAGGGTTCTAAGAATTTTTTTTTACCACTTTAGCTTCTTTTACCTTTCCTCCAAGACCTTTGATTGCACTGACAATTTAATCAACTCTTTGCATATAGCTTGTGATATTTTCTTCTTTAGGCATTCACAGGTTCTCAAATTGTGTCTTCATATTCTATATATTAGCTTTTTTGACCATAATATCTCCTTCATAATACTTCCAACTTATCCCAAACTTCTTCAACAGTTTTCAAATCCATAACTTTCACTAATTCAAAATTTGTAAGACTACTCAAAAGAACAAACCTTTCTTTACCATTTGTTTCATAGGCCTTGCTCTCATCACTTATGCTTGGTCCATTTTCAATTATAGTGTAATTAGTCTTCACCACTTTCAAAATATCATATCCAAGGCAAACCAAATGGCCTTCCATCTTCACTTTCCAAAATGCATAGTTTGTGCCATCAAACATAGGGATCTCCTTCTTGTTTGCCATCCTAGATTTACCTCAAGTTGTTAAGATTTTCTCCAAGGAACCTTACTCTGATAACAATTTTTGGATGAACAAGACAACTGAGAGAGGGTATGAATCAGTTGTATCTTATCAAAACACCAAAACCCTCATTAACATTCAAATCCACAAGTGTTCATTAAACCCTTAATTTGTTATGAAGTGTAATCATGAAAAGAAGATAAAAAAAAAACTTAAACAACTCAACACCAAACACAAGAGAACACAATATTTATGTGGAAAACCCAAAAATGGAAAAACCACGGTGAGGATTAGCTCACAATATAAGTAATAGAAAAATCAGTTATAAGGGCTCACTACCAAAATATGACACACTGTCTAAAAAGGCTCACTACCAGAGTACACAAATAAGATAGAGAAGAGATGTTACATAGAGAACATGATCTCAATGCAACATAAAATCCACCACAATAGATCCAACACCTTTGCAGTCTTTTTGAATTATTGCAAACACCTTCTTCTCACTACATCCAATAATCCAACACTTGAAGGTTTGCACTACTCTTCTCAATTTCACATCACTCACACATTAATCTATCTTGCATCTATCTTTACCTCCTCCAATAATTCAACTCATACTTATACTATCCTCAACCTTGAAACCCTCTCTAAGGTCAGGAATGCACCTCAAATGTGTAAATTCAAATCAGGTCAGCACCAAAACACTTCCATGGCAGGTGAAAGTGAATGCAGACCACATCAAAAATTAATTGGGACCCAAATCAACAACACCACCTAAGAAAATGCTACCATAAACAATATTTATCCTTCACATGTAGAGTAAACACCAAGTTAGTTGCTACTCATGCAAACACCTTTAATCAATTAAGTACATGCTTCATCAAACTCAAGAAAAATTGTGAACCACACTCCACACTTGAACATAATCTAGAATATTCCTCAAACACCTTGAAATCCATCAGTATCCTTTGCAACATCTTCCACCTAAATAATGTACAACCCAGTACAGTCACATAACTCTGCTAAACATTGTTACTTAAAACCTTATCTTCCAAAGCACCAAACCTCAAATCCTCTTGACTGAGGTAAACTATCAACACCATAAACATACCTTTAGAATCACAAGACCTGAAGGATAATTGCGTAGAAACGTGGAGCCAAAACCTTTCTCTCGGATACCTCTACAATGCACAATCACACACTGGTGAACACAACTTCTATTGTAGAATGATCCAGCATACCATATCTTGAATATAACATCTTTAAACATCTCTCACCAAACTATCTAAACCACACAGGTATAGCATCAACACAGAAGAAACATGGAGCACATCCCAAAGCACTTGTTGGAAACCAAGCACTAGAGACATCATCTCATCTTATCTCAGCATCTCACATCATCTCCAGTCTCTTCATCATAAAGATAGCTCCATATACTCACAACACTTCCTCAATATCTCAACTATGCATGCACACCCAGACAATTCAATTAGCACCTCTTCCATTAACTAGTTGACACTAGTGACAATACATGATTTTTGACATCAATAAAAACACCAATATACACATACTTGCAACAAAGGAGTTAGAGGTGAGAGTAAAATATAGAAAGGAAAAGAGGAGAAAGAGAGAATGAAAAAACAGATAGTGAAGGAGGAAACAAGGAAGGAAGAGCTTGGCATCCTTGATTGGTCTTATTTAGTAAAGAAATTGGTATGAATCATACACACTTATTTCTATTCATTAATATCAAAATAACATGAAAATATACTAAGTTGAATATTAACAGCAATCTTAGAAATTTTAAGATTTTTTTAAAATTAAATGCTCCTATAAAACTTCAGAGTAATGCATAATAGTTACATAATTTTATAAGGGTTATGTTAAGTTTATTGTAGAGATTCTAAACCATTGACCTATTTTTCTTAGTAAACATTCTGGAGGGTTAATGTTTTTTTATTATATTAGCAGGGAAAGAGCCCTGATCTTGCCATATATAGAAAAGAGTCAAAACAACAAAGAGAGACATGGTGGGAAACAACACCAATCAAACCAATAAAAAATTAAACCAAAATAATTACTATTTAGAAACCATAAGAAGGCACACATGACATAATTGTTAAACCATTCTTTTAGGAGCCACATGACCATTCATAGTATAATAAAAAATATAGTAAGCTAACATAAGACTAACCCAACTAGGGGCACACAAGCTAGAATAGAGATTAACCAAAGGCACGCAAGCCTCAAAACCATACTTAGTGATCAAAAATTAAGATCTAAGATTAACATCTAGAAACACTAGAGTAAAAAGACAACCATTAAACTCCAAGAGTCAAAACAACAAAACACCAGAGCCACAAGAGAGGGAGCCATTATTTGGCTATATAAATTAACTCCCAATTATCCCCAATCTAAGAGAAAAAATCTCTCTAATTAGGGTCACCTTCAATAGATAGGTCCTTAGACTCTTCCTGCATGTGAACCTTCTTGAGTTGTTTCCTGATTTTGGATCGGCCAAACATCACCCAAACCATAGTTCTGCACATCAACCCATCTGTAACCTTCATGAGGGTGATAATGGATTTTTCCATATCATCAACCTGTACCTACAAGAAAGTAATTCTTCTTTTCAAAAACTCAATGTTAGTATCTTCAAAAGTAGTAACACTAGGGATGTTGACATCATCCTCCCAAGAAGCCATCCCAACTGCCTCAAGAGCCTCCTCTCCACCCACATATTACTCCTCCTTGTTTTCCTCCTCTTCCTCCAATTTTTATTTCTCCATCTCATTTTCAAAGCCCTAACTTTCCATTCCCCCGCTTTCCTCTTCCACTTGAGGTTCAAATTCTTCAACAGTATGCAGCTCCTCTTCCTCTTCCACTATAGCTTTCTTTTTTCCTTTTTATTTTTTATCAAAGGCCACCTTTTCTAGTCTCACCAATCTTCAGCCTCCTCTTAGAGTACTCATTGGCCCCTCTTCCAACTCCTCCTTCTAAATACATTTAGAATCTTCATAAATGGTGATGGCATTACCCTATTTCTGAATATTATTCAATTGGTTTTTGTTCGAATTTTTTGTTTAGGGGGTTCCAATAAAAGAGGGGAATGCTTTCTTTTCTCTGGAGTGGCTTTAAGTAGCTCTAGCTTAAGGGATTTATCCTCAAGGACAAGCTTGGGTTTAGAGGTAAATTTTTTGGAATGGGGGTAGGGTTTTCAGCAACAGTCGAGGGGTCTCCCTCCGATGGTTCAAACTTAGGAGCAAGAAGCCTAGGGTTATTTATAGGGATGGTCTACTCACTAGCCATAGGAATAACATCATCCTCATTATAATTTTTGGGAGGGTCATCCTGCCTAATGATCAAGGGATTACCATGAGGATTATTAGCCAATACAAATTTATACAAAGCCATTATTAGCCCCTAGTGTAGGGGAGGTGAGGTACCATTCTCTATTTTTTTTGCAAGGAAGAAAGCAGATAAAAAGGTAGATTTATCCTATCATGATGCCTAATATGGTTTAGTATGGGGAAATGATAGGCATACATTGTCATATACCTTCCTTATAGGATAAAATAATGCATAAAAAACGTATTGGTCATGTGGATAAAGGCGGAGGAAGGTCAGGCCAAGCATAGGAATTATGGAACCTTGTTAACACCTCCCACTCATGTAAGAATTTCTCCACAAAGCCTTGATATTCACCGCCACTTTTTTTCACCACCTTTCTGCCTTTATTTTCCAAACCATTGGCTTCAGAAATTAACAAATCCATCACTTTGAACTTCACCACACCTATGGCCACGTGACCTTTCTTCCAAGATTTGGTGAACTTTGAGGTCATCTTCTCATTGTAGCCATGCATTGCTTCAAAAAATAAATCCATGCCAGAAAATCTGAACATTCTCCACATATCACCATTTTGTTTAAGGGCATCACAATTGGGGGGTTTTGTACACTTCCTCGGATCTCCCATTTTAGTTATGTGAAGATTTTTTAGACCCTTCTTCAAGTTGATACCCTTTTTCATACCACACCTAATCACTTCAGATTTCATAAAAATCAAACTACTATCTCCAAACTTGTAGATATAACAAATGTTATTCGCAAGGAATAGAAAGTAGTTTATGATGACTAGAGAAATTTTCTAGTTAATAGTATCAAAATACATGAACCTAAGGATGATCCTGAAATGATTATCCAACTCCTTAATAAAGCTTGCCAAATTATCAATATCAAGCCAAGCCTCAAAAATGAGGTGAGAAGGAAAGTATGACACGTTGATTGAATTTGAAAAGACCAAGGCTTTATCATTACAAATGCACTTTTGATAGGAGAAGTACTAAAATATGATTATAACATTAATAAACAACTTGATGATGCCCTCCTTATAACTTTCCATAATTTTAAAAATGTCACCGCACTATAATTATTATTTATGTCGATCCTGTCACCTTTCATACTAATGATCAATCTAGAAAGACCCCTTATCCAATACTTAGTGATTATAAGAATTTTTTATATTTTTATTTTAATAAAATATCTCTTATCACCCCTGGCAATGACCCATACTCCCAACATGACAATACTCGACACCTTAGAGCTTCATTAGCAGCAATGTCCATAGAACCATTACCTTCTCTATAAACATGTTGTACTCTACAACATGTGAAAGTTTTCATGAGGAGTTTACAACTATCCATGATATCCTTTAATTCCCAAGTGAAAACATAGTCACCCTTCAAAATATCAACAATGAGCTTAGATTAACCTTCCAGGATAACTTTTTGGAAGCCTAAATATTTAAGTTGTTTGATACCTCCCCATACAGCAAGGGCCTCAACCTTATTGTTAGAGAAAATTCCTAGATTTTTCCCATAGCCCACTATACAGTCCCCTTGGTGCTTTCTAATAAGACCTCTAGCCCCTACCAAACCAAGGTTTCCTTTCGAGCAACCATCAAAGTTGTACTTAACCCAGTCCATCTTGGGAGGAGACCAATCAATATTATTTCTAGTGATGTAATTAGACCAGTTGCCATTCGTAAGGTCCTTTTTGAGGCCCCAAATTTTCTTAATTTTTACCTCCTTGTAGGAGGGCATAACCTTTGAGAGGGAGTACCCCTCGCTTCCACATTTTCCTAGATTTGGTTATTAATGGCCATACATAAGCCTTTGTTGTTTCTAGTTGTTTCCTACAAGATCCTATTGTTTCTATCCTTCTAAATCCCCCAAGTTATGAAGATAGGAACTTGATTCTATAGGTCCTTTATAACTTTGTGAGAGTAGGGGAAAACATACCAGCTATCAACTAAAAAAATCATTAAAGGGGGAAAGACCCATTTATTTAACAACAAAGAGAGAAAGAAACACCAAATTTCTCTAGCATATGAGTAGTGAAAGAACATATACATTATAGTATCCTCCTCCTCTTTGCAAAGGAAGCATTTTTTAAGAAATTAAAACCCTGCTCTTATCATATTATCAATATTGATGATTTTTCCATGAGTAGCTACCCACCAGAAGTAGTTATCTTTAGGTATCATGTTTTTTAACTAGACATTGTTCCATTGGAAGCCATTGTTGGCTAATAGATATTTTTATAACTCTACATAGTATGTCTTAATAGAAAAATAATATGAAGGACTCTTGGTCAACAACCATTAATCCTTCCTGTCTTTTGAGAATAAGGCAACCTACCTAATTCTTTAGTGAAGTCTTTACAATGCATTATCCCAACTTTGTTGTCTATCTCCCCTTAGGGTAACTCCCATAAGTATATTGTTGAAGTTAATCCAACGAGGCTTTGGCCCATCCCAATCAATATAAATTGCAACATGTTTTCCACAAATTCTAATCAACCTTTATTTTATAGGATGGAGGGTGATCAATGGAAGAAACAGGGAACCATTATTCCATCCATATCATTACCATTACCGATCCATTTACTAACTCCTAGTTTTAGCACAATTCTAATTTTGAGGAAAGTTTTCCAAATAATAGAACCATAAGGAAAGTCTGAGATACTAAGGAAACATCCCCAATCTCTATTTCGTAGATACTTAGCCTTAAGAATCGTAACTCGGTCTTTGGCTCCTTCAAGAAAACACCACCTCGTTTTAGGAACAAGAGCTTTATTAAATAGTTTAGTTCTTCTTATACCCAGGCCTCTCGCACTTTTAGGAGCATCAAAATTTTCCCCCCACACCGACATCATTATGTTTATATCCTTTGTTCCTAACCACAAGATTTTTTTTAGATTTTTTCAGTCTTATCATAAATAAAAGAAAGAATGGTGAACAAGGATAGGTAGTACACTGAAATGTTTTGAAGCAAGGCTTTTAGCAATTGGAGCTTCCTAGCTTGACTTAAGAGTTTTCCCTTCCAACCTACCAAATTCTTTTGGATTCTCTCAATAATTTGGTTCCAATAATTACTATCATTTTTTTAGAGATAAGAGGCAGACCTAAGTAAGCAACGGGAAAAGTAGCTTCTTGGCAATGCAATATGTGAACAAATTTATCTTTCATAAGTGGGTCAGAATTGAAGAAGTATAAATTGCTCTTGTTGTAGTTGATATTCTGACTTGAAGCTCTAGCATATCCATTCAAAATTGATTTCCAATGATCAACTTCCCCAACCAAGGCTTCTACAAAAAGGATATTATCATCAACAAATTGTTGGTGAGAGACAAGGAGAGTTGAAGTTGCCTTCAAACCTTTCAGCATCTTTGTGTCCAGGAGTTTCTGAATATTTCTTCCTAAGACTTCAACCACAATAATGAAGAGATAAGAGGAGAGATGATCCCCTTACCTAAGACCACAACCATAGGAAAATAATCCCTTAGGAACCCCATTCACCAAGATAGAGCACTTTGGAATGGTAACACAAGCAGTGATGAGTTTAAGAAACCTTCCATTGAACCCATATTATTTGAGGATAGCAAATAGGAAAGTCCAAGACACTTTTTCATAGGCTTTAGAGATTTCAAGTTTCAATGCCATCCCAAAATTTTTACTAAGGTCCATAAAATGGAGAATCTCATGAGTAGTTATAACAACATCCAAAATGTGTCTTGAACAAAATCTTTTTTATTTTTAGCTATCATTTTGTTTAGAACATATTTCAATCTAAATACAATGATCTTAGAGAAAAAAATTATACACCGTATTACACAGACTGATAGGTCTAAAGTCATGCAAGGAGGAAACATCATCCCTTTTAGGAATAAGAGCTATAAAAGTAGCATTAAGTTGGTTTAGAATCCTACCCGATCGGAAGAAGTCTCTAGCAATGTTAAGGAGGTCTTGATTCACAACATCCCAGAACTGCTGATAAAAAATCAAGAGGAAACCCATCGGGTCAAGGGGCCTTGTAAGCACCAAAGGAGAAAATAACAGGCTTCACTTCCTAAAGAGAAACAAATATTTTCATCTCATGAAGATCTTGATAAGTAATCACCTTGGGAATAACTTGGATAATATCATCTAATTCCTACTGGGCTTCTGGAAAGTTGAGAATAAATTCACAACTTCATCTACAATTTATTTTTTGTTGTTTGCCATATTCCCATCATCTTTCAAAAGTTGTCTTATCTTGTTTCTACTTTTATGTTTCATAATACAGATTGATGGAAAATTTTGGTATTTTGGTCCCCTTTACAAAGTCATTGAATGCGATATTTTTGTTTCCAAAATATATCCTCATGCTTGTGTACCTTGAACCATTGAGCCCTTAAGTTGTGTTCCTTGTTGCAAGTATCTTCATCCACCACTCCTGCCTCCATCATATTATATACCTCCTTAATGTTGTCCCCAATAGATTTTTCGTGTCAAAGATGTTTACAAAGGAAATATTATTCCAACCCTTCACTCTCTCTTTAATCCTTTTCAATTTATTAGCAAGACAAAACATGGGAGTGCCAACTAAAGGTTCATTCTAACATCTACAAACTAAAGTTCTAAAATCTAGGTGGAGATTCCACAATATTTTAAATCTAAAGGGAAATGGACCTTTAGCTGCATTAACATTTCTCTTAAGCATAATAGCATTGTGATTAGACTTGGTTCTAGGAAAAGAACTTAAGGTGGGGTTCTAGGAAATATTCCAATTATCAAAAACTAGGGGCTGGTCAAGTTTAACTTGAATCAACTAGTTACCCAACCTCCTATTAGACCAAGTGAATAGAGAACCAAGAAAGGGAGTATCAAAGATCCCAACAGAGTTAAGGAATCCTGACAAATCCATCATACTATTAGAAAAATCCTTCAATCCCCCCAACTTTTCTGAAGGAAGTAGTAATGAGTTGAAGTCTCCTCCAAGCATCCAATAATCCTCCATTATCACTTTATGTTATTATCCAATAAATCCCACAAAAAAATCTATCCAGATGGGAATCAGGACCATAGATATTAATCAACTTCCATTTCTCCAAAGTGATAAGGTCTTCAAAGGAAGCCACAAGATAGTTTTTTCCATAAAATCCCATAGTAACTTTAAGTTTAGAGGGATTCCACAAAGTTAGCACTAGGCCAAAAATTCTTGACAACCTTATCAAAAAAATTCTTCTTCATTTTAGTTTCTTGAAGCAAAAGAACATCAAATTTATTATCCCTAGGCAATTTTTAACCAATTATCATTTATAGGGGCTATTGAGGCCCCTTGTATTCTAGGAATCTTCATAAACAAAAGAATTAGAAAAAAATAATCACATTGATGTTGTTAGGGGTAGCACCCCTTACCTCTCCTTAGACTTTAGCCCCAAAATTGAGTCCAAGTTCTTTTGACTTCCCAAAGCCACATAACGAATAGTTTCTTTATTTTTCGTATCCTTCTGAGAAGGTCTACCTACCTTATTCCCTCCTCCCACATCTAGTTTCTTTTTCTTTTTTGACTTATAGTTAGCTTGAATCCAATCCTCATCAACTGCTTCATCTTAAGGGGAGGACAAAAATCCCAGTAGGGCCATAGATTCCTTCGCGTTCTTTCCTTCATTTTAACTAAGAAGGGATAAACTATCTGCAAATAATTTCTATGGAGAAGAGACAAGGGAAAGGGAGTCCTTTTCCTAGCCTTTTTGAGAGACAATCTCACTTTCCTCTATAAATTCATAATTTTCTTCAAAGTAATGAGTTGAATTCCCTGTCAAATCTAATTTTTTTTATAATCCTACAAGGGAAGCTTCTACAAGGTTGGCCTCTTCATCCTTTTCATTCTCATATTTTGGCCCTTCAACACTATTATGTTTTAGGCCATCCATAGTAGCAACTATAAGAGCTTCCTTAGGAGGAAACTTATGTGAAACTTCAGGATTGTCCAACTTATATGACATGCCATCAAGGGAGGTACCTTGTGCCTCCATTTCAGTACCTATTACCTTAGGGTATGAAAAATTCTTGATGGCGGCCTTTAAACCTATACTTTTATCTTTCTCAAGGATAATTTGAGAAACAACAACATTTATAGGCTCGGTAGTAACATTGGATGGAGCAGTAGGCTTTTTGAGGGAGCCCAAGTCCTCATTTTTCAAAATTTGAAACCTCCTATTGTAAGTATCATGGGCGTGACCAAATTTCTTGCAAGTTTTACAATAAACTCTAGCATTTTTTTATTCTATAGTTTGAGACAAATTACCAAACTTTGAATTTAGGACCACTGAAGTAGGCAAAATAGTACTAACAACCAAATTAACACAGATCCGAGCAAAGACCAATCTGGACTTCTCTTGAGTGACCTTGTCAACAATTAGGAGGCTACCAAAGGAATTAGAAATTTCCTTGAAAATGCATAAATTCTATAATTCTAAGGGTAGCCTAGGGAGATACACCTAGGTTGGGGTGATAACACCTAGATTAGTAGATGGGTCAAAACCCAATTTCCACTTGCACAGTGACATAAAGTTCTTAAACCCAACATCAAAAGCCCAAGGTCCTCCAATAAGAAATTTTATCATGTCTTCATACACAACAAAGCAAAAGAGGAAAATGCCTCTAGACATAACACTTATAGTAACACCTCCTTTTAAATCTCAAACAGAGTTATCCCATTACCTTACCAGGTCAATATTCAGGCGGTACACCAAGAATTTACCCACCAATGATAGCTTGAGGCCATCCATTTCTTGGATCATAAGTTCTTTAGGAACATCAATTTCCCGACCATCTACTAAACAAGAGACAAATTTCGTATTCAATCTAGCCATAGCTAGTGAACCTCCACCAACCAATTTTTCCATGTATGAAACTAAGTCTTCTTTAGAGAAAAATGACTCCAAACCAAAAGGGGGAAATAAAGGGAACTTGCTAGTTGTACAAGCTACCAATTCCACAGAAGAAGGTGTAGTATAACCAAAAGTTATACCATATTTGGGGATAACATCTTTTGAAGCAGCAAACCTGGGCACAATACCAAACCTGGAAACAAAATTCCTGGATGGGGGAGCCTTGTTGGGACCCCACCTAATTGGACCATCAATCAATTAATAAAACCTTAAAAAACATCAAAAATTCAAAAAAACCAGGGAATGTGAAAGTTACAGAGCCCAATAGAAGCAAGGGAGGGTTAATGCTATATAACAATGAAATCTTTAATTTTATGCATTGAAATATATATTTTGCCTCTACATAATTTTTTAAAGATTATATTAGGTTTGTGTGTTTAATGCATAATACAACTAAGGAGGTTGAATCAGTTGCACATTAAAAAATCAAAACCCTCATTAATATTTAGATATGTATTATCCCTTAAACCCTTGATAACCATTAAACCCTTATCATGCATTAGTATCTATGTAAACATGAGAAATAGTAATGCAAACACATGCAAACACATGAGAACACTAGATTTACATGGAAAACCCAAGAAGGAAAAAACCACGGTGAGGATTAGCTCAAAATATAAAGTAATTGCAACATCGAATGCAATAGGCTCATTGCCAAAGGGCTCACCACCCAAAAGAAAGGAAGGGCTCACTGCCAAATTAGAAAGAAGAAGAAAAATGTTACAATGAGAAATGCATTTGAGAGCAACAAAGAGATCCACTATTGCTTTACTAGAACATTTTCACTCTCTCTGTAGAATGTAGACACCTACTCATTGCTTCCAATAGTCTAAGGCATTAAAGATCACACTACATTTTACACTTTCACACTTCACATCTCTTCACTTCGCATCACACTCTTCTCTACTTGATTCTCCATCAACTCAACACTTATTTATACCATCTTCAATCATATATTCCTGAGAATGATATTACTTAGTTTCTATCTCCAATTCATAATGATTTTAGTCTTGATTTGAGAGGCATATAATCTTATGCAATATGATTAAGGAAAAAGGTGGAAATAATATCATTGCAGTTATAACCTAAAGCATATTCATTTTAGCATTAGCAATTTTAAATTTATGTTAAAATTTCCTAATTTTTCCTAATAATATTTGATCATAATAACAACCCACAAGATCATCATGCAAATTTTGGGATACCTTCCAAATTAAGGCATTATATTGATGAAAAATCAAGTGAAATGAACCTATGGTATTGAAATAACTTCCTACACTAATCTTGAGAGAAGGGTAATGCAATTTTTTTATATATCTCTACAAAATTTACATAAATATCATGCATACCACAACATAGTGATTTATGTGGGTAAAACCCTTTTGGGAGAAAAACCCCACACTTCAAAATCTGCCCAATATATTATTCAAGAATCACAAAGACTATAATATACTTGTAGAGCACGCTTCTTATAGGAGTATCACCAACTAGAGATCCAAAGGCAACAAAAAAGATATCTGAATTTCAGAATACATCACAATGCACAATCATAATATGATGCCCTCATAAAACAGGGTTTCCTTCCAAGACAAGACAAGCCAACAAAATATCTATCATCGGATATGATACCTAATGATGAGCAATCCATATTTTCAACAATAAAATATACATAAAATGTTCCCCTTGGACCTTGTACCCCTTGCACCCCCTTTGATAAAAAAATATTAACCTCTTATAATTGCAAGGTTGAGACACCATTTTTCTAACATTCTCCCACTTTTTTGAAAACCTTGAAAGGGCAACAAGAGAATCAATACCATGATTTAATTTCTAGAGGCTGAGAGACCCATAGAATTTGAACATCATCTAAACTTCTTGTGCTCACAACTTTAGTTAAATAATCTACAACATTCATCAAATTATCTACCTTAATTAGATTCACCCTACCATTCTCAACCATGTCTCTAAAAAATGATGTTGTACATCAATGTGATTGGTACTGACATAAAATTTTGAGTTCTTAGCTAGGGAAATTGCACTTTGGCTATCATAATACATTCTCATTGTACCTTTTTTTATTCCATATGAACATAGTACCTTAATCCAAATGGATTTTTTACAAGCATGAGTTAGATGCCATATACTCAATTTCAGTAGTGGACAAAGCAACTACAACTTGTTGCTTACTCATCCAACTAATTGCATCACCAAATAAAGTTAACAAATAAGCATCGGTGGATCATCTACTATCAACATCACTTGCCTAGTTTGAATCCACATAACCATGAATATGAATGGAAATTTCATCTCATATAAAATTACCATGATAACAAAATGAGTACTATGAGTTACCCAACAAATATCTACAAAATTTTTCACTACATACTGATGAACTCTACCACTATTAGACATATATTTGAAAATAACTCCCACTACTTGGGAAATGTTTAGTCTAGTTTAGACCATAGCATACACCAAAATTCCAAATTCACTCTGGTAAGTCACTCTTCTCATGTCTTCCATCTCTAATGGGGATGTAGGGAAATTTGAAACATATAACTTTGTTTGATCTGTAAAAGGAACACACAATGGATTACAATCTTGCATGTTAAATATCTATAAAATTGAATTGACATACTTACTTTGGCTAAGCCATAGATTTCTCTTCGCTCTATCTCTTCTAATTTCCATCCCAATAATATGTTTAGTTGTACCAATATCTTTAATTTCAAATTTAGCTACAAGTTGAGACTTTAGTTTTTAAATTATTCCTTTCCCTTTATTAATAAATAATATATCATAAAAATATAATGCAATAAATAAGAAATGATCACCATCAGTCTTATAATAAACACAATGATCTTATTTAGAACATTGAAATCCCAAACTTAACACATATGTATCAATTTTATAGTACCACATCCTAGGACTTTGTTTGAGTCCATACAATTATTTCTTCAATTTTTAAACCAAATTACTTTTACCTTCTACCACATAGTGCTCTAGTTATGTCATATAAATATCCTCCTCCAAATCAACATGAAGGAAAGCCATTTTTACATCCATTTTCTAAACCTCTAGATCATAAGCAATAGCAATGGAAATTAAAAATCTAATGAATGTCATTTTTAAAATAGGATAAAATAGAGAGCAACCTTTTTCAACTAATTATTCTTTGTACTTCTCAATAGCTCCATCTAAACCAATCTTTTTCTTGAGCATCCATTTGCAACCAACATGTTTTTTTCCTTCAAGTAATGGTACAAGATCTCGCGTATCATTATTTTTCAAAGCTATCATTTCTTCATCCATATAAATATTTCAAGATTATGTATCATTTATACCTAATACATCTTCTATAAATTTGGGTTCATTCATGTTAGTATTAAAATCAAATATACATCTCTAGTCATCAAGTGAATACCTTTTAGGTGGTTTTATATGCCTTGTAGACCTTCAAACAAGTTGAGTTAGAGGTTCTTCTTCCTCTTGTAAAGATTCAAAGCTATATGAACTCTCCTCAACTTCTTATCTATCCAAGGGCCTTGATTTATCTTTCTCGGGAATTGAAGGAAGTTGAATCACATATTCCTATTCTCTTTGTTCTAGTTGTAATGTAACATAAGAAGGGTTAGATTCTCTAAAAATAAAATTTATATTAAATATTACCTTCTATTTTATAGAATCTCAAAGCTTATATCCTTTCACACCATAGCCATATTCAATGAAGATACATTTCATGACCTTGTTCTCCAACTTTGTTCTCTTCTCCTTTGGCACATGTGCATATGCCTTGCAAACAAAAATATAAAATATCTCAGTGAAGGCTTGTGATGTGACCATGCCTCTATAGGTGCCTTATCAAAATGAATTGATGTTAGAGACTTATTAATCAGATAACAAGGAGTGACAACAACTTTATCCCAAAACCTTTGTTCTAGGCTAGCATCAGTTAGCATACTCCTAGCCTTCTCTATCAATGTCTTGTCCATTCTTTTTGCAAATCTAGTCCATTTTGAAGAATAAATGAAACATCAAAATTAGGGGAATATATGATAATATATAAAAACTTATGCTCCAAACCCTCTTTTTCCTAGGGTTTCATTAGAATGCAAACCACAAAGCTAAGAGATTGACTTTCAACCTTAATGGTGAACCAATCATACCTAGGTTTTCATTTATTAGGGACTTAGAAATGATTTTGGAATAATTTGAAATGATTAGACTAATTAAAATATGTGACCTAGTATGAAGAATGCGAATTCCTGAAGATAGATAAATAGAAACTGTGAATTGCAAGCGGATCTGATGGATTTAGGGTGATATGTGCTAACCCAGAAAAGCTTGTCCCAAGTACTCTAGAAGGATGCAGTAAACAAGGGATGAATCAGTCCTTGTAAGGAAAATTTGATCAACTTTTGGGGTCCTCTGTAAATGGATCTAGGCTTTTTTTTTCCACCTAAAAATTTATCAAAATATCAAAATGAATTATGCAACTCAATTTCTGTATCTTGGAAAGAATGGTGCCAAAAAATGCAACAACACAATTTATCTTCAAGATATCTTCAATCCTTATTCAACCTATAACTTGCACATATACAAAGTGTTAAAAATAATTGTGCCATATAGGGGTTTGCCTCAGTCAAACCCCATAAATAGTGTTTTGACTTTCACAATGGCAAGATGTCAATGATGAAAACCTTAATGAAAATGGAAAGAAATGATGAATGGACACACTTTCTGAAACTCACCACCCTTCAATGGATTCCTTAAATGACTGAAGACAAACACATCACTTCAAGGATCTTGGATCTTGATTTATATACTTGCTTGAATGCTTGAATGTATGAAGACCTACAACACTTGTTAGCCTTCAACATGAACACACATAAAATTTGGCATGATGTTAGGATCTTGATTGCTACTATAAATGAATGATAATTTTTCTCTTGAATTCTCTTAACAATAATATTTTCTCTTGAATGCTAGAAGGTGTATGTTAGATTTCAAATGATAAACAAACTGGGTATTTATAGGTGCTTATCCAATTTCTCAAAAATTAGATTCCAAAAGCTGACACTTACAATTTGAATTTTGATCATTAAAATGTTGCCAAAAACATATTTTAATTAAGGTACTGACCCATAAAGGGGACCCATTCGCCCATGGTAAAATGGGTCCTGACCTATACCTCTAGGACAAACATGATCCAAGGTAATTTAATAATTAAATGCATTTAATTAATGTTGGTCCCTCTTTTTTAAAATAAAAAGAATTAGGCTTTGGGGTGCATAATTTGGAAAATTAGAATCTTAGTTAAGTCCAATAAACTAGGGGGATAAAACATAATGTGAAATTGTAAAGGTATACAATTTTCTACATTACAAAAAATGTTTGTCTTTTTTCTATGAATGCCACAATATTTACATAATCTATCAAAATAATTAGAGAAAATATCACCACTATTATCATTCCTCAAACATTTTATTTTCTTTCTAGTCTAAAACATAACCATTACTTTAAATTGACTGAAAACTTCATATTTTCTCTTTAAAAAATATACTTGTATCCTTATACTATAATCATCAATAAAAGAAACATGATATTTGGATTTTCCAATCAAAGGACCATCTATAGGACCAAACACATCAGAATGAATAGGATCCAATACACCATAATATTTATGATAACTTGAGTAAAAATAAACATGATTTTATTTTCCATAAATACAATGCTCACATAAATCAAACTCAATATTAAAATCAAACAACCCTTCAACAAGGTTTTAATTTTTCAAATTCCTAATTCTCCAATGTAGCCAATTCTTTGGTGCCATAACATAGTCTTCTCTATAGGTAACTTTGATTCAAAATAAAGAGCATCCTTGGGTATCTGAAATCCATTATCGTCCATTAAAGATGAAATCCACACCTCTTCCAATGAAGTAGCTATAGACACCTGCTTTTCATAGAAGTACTATTGTAGTCAATACTGCATGCATCAAGCTTATAAAGTTTACCATATCTAACATCTCTAGAAATCACCATAAAACCTCTAACCATCTTGCATCTTGCATCAAAAATGACTACCTACACACCCACATCTATTAGTTTTCTCACAAATAACAAATTTCATGCTAATCGAGGGATATGCAACACACCATTAATCCTTTTTATTTTATCATTAGAAAAACTTTATTTTAACTTTACCACCACCAAAAATATTTAAATAAGAATCATCACCCAAGTACACCTTACCTCCATCAAATTATTTATATTCAAAAATTCGGTCTCTATTAGAGGTCATATGGAAAGATGCACTTGATTCAATTAACCATGCATCACTACAAGCATTATTTGTGAAAGATGCAATTAATGCATCACCATATTCCTTCTCATACTCAAAATCATAATCAAATTTCTTCTTTTTTTTATTTTCTTTACACTCCTTACAAAAGTGTCCAAGCTCACCACAGTTCCAAGAAATAACTTTGGAATTTTTAGGAGGCTTGGATCTCTCCTTGGACTTGGATTTATCACACTTCTCATTCTTCTTGCCCTTTTCCTTAGTTCTTCCATAAATTTGTAAGGCATCCTTGGTACCAATGGATACCTTCCTCCTCATCTTTTCATAAAGAAAATAACCCACCACACCTTCAATCTTCAAGATAATAGAAGTACTCCTAATAGCCATAACAAGATAATCCCATGAATTAGGTAAAGAATAAAGAAAGATGTAAAATTTATCCTCCTCATGTATTTTGACACCAACTAATTCTAATTGATCCATCAACATATTGAATGCTTCCTGGTGGACTGTAATTTGCCCACCCTCTTTCATTCTCAAGGAACGTAATTTCTTCCTCAAGAGAATTGTATTCACTAAAGATTCCACTTGAATCATCTCAGTAAGTTTCTTCCATAGTTTTTGTGCAGATTTTTCTTCATGGACATTGGTTAAAACATATTCTTCCAAGAAAAATCCAATTATATCCTTGGATTTATGGTTCATAATATCATATTACTCAACCAAAGTAGGATTTATGGGCTTTAAAATATTCTCATCAATAACATCCCATAGATTTTGATCTATCAACAGATCCTCCGTATTTATCTTCCAAGTCTCTAAATTATTTTCAAAACAAATCTCCACATCTATTGTCCCTAATGAACTTGTCATCTAAAAATTCCTACAACAATCTCACAAAGTATCTTTTGCACAAGCTTCTACTCAAATTTGGATTAGTTCAAAAGACTCAACAACTTACAATTGAAACCAAATATGATCAAGCTCTAATACCACTTTTAAGGAAGCTAAGGTAATTGAACAAATTTCTACACTAATCTTGAGAGGAGGGTAATGCTATAGATATTTAAAATAGTTATAGAAAATTACATAAAAATAAACATAAATATCATGCATACCATAACACAGTGACTTACATGGGGGAAAACCCTTTTGAGAGAAAACCCCTCACTCCAAAATCCACCCAATATATTATTCAAAAATCACAAAGAGTATAATATATTTGTAAAGAAAGGTTCTAATGGGAGTATCATCAACTAGAGATCCAAAGGCAATACAATATCTATTAGACTCTCATAATACATCATAATGCATAGTTTTAATACAAATCCCTCATAAAATAGGTTTTCCTTCTAAAGAAAGACAAGCCAACAAATTATTTATCATCGAATCTAAGACCTAATGATGAATATTCCATATTTACAATAATAAAATATACATAAAATGTGGCTTTTGGGGTCACATGGGCCCCAAAAACCCCATCGATAGGATGGGCCCCCTAGACCCCATAGGGGGGCAACCCCCCATGCTCAAATATATTAACCTCTTACAATCCTAAGGTTGAGACACCCTTTTTCCTAACATCAAGAAGGTAATAATATCCAAAAAATATGTTTTTGCTAAACTATTATGACCTTGTAGCCCCCAAAGAAAGCATTGGATATTTATAAAAATAATTCCATACCAAGCATATATCAATAAGGAATAAAAATAAATCCTTTAAAGCCTTGAAGCCACCAAACCCTTGAACAAAACTTGAAGATATTTGTTAGCTTTATTTTATTTTTTCTCTTAAAAGACATAAAAACCAATAAAAATATATCAATATCATGAATCCTAGGCAATGGATGATTCATGAAATCATCATCAAAGACAAAAATCTAAAAAAAAATGAAACTCTTGTCTTGTATCAATCAAAATAGCCAAAAAAATAGACATAAAAATGGTGAATAGAGTATATGAATGAGCTTGTGCATACAACTACAGTGGTAAAACATATTTGTATTTACCAAAAAAATATATAAGAATACAATGTTATTTATCATTAAAAGTACAATATATATACAAGAAATCCATATAGGCTTACAACAAAGCCATTTAGGCATATAATGAAACATATATGTAATACAAACATATATGTACAAAACAGACATATATGTACAAAACAGACATATAGGCATACAATAGATGACCCTAATGTAATCAATTACCTCTAGGGTAAAGGAAGACATCATGAGCCACCTTTGATTGTAGATTGGATGGAGAGGCACACGATGATGGTCTCTTTCAAAGGCACTGAGTCAACCTCCTCTCTAAACTATTCTGGACTTGAACCTAATACAATAAAAAGTATACACATTAATATATAAAAAGTAAATTATAGAATGGCATATAATAGAATAATCATTTACCACATACTCATAATCACCTGAACCATTGTTTTCATATCATCATTTGTAATAAGGGTATATTCACAAACTAGAGTTGTGAAGCCCTATATCAAACATCAAGATACAAATTAAACTAAAAATGAATGTCATTCATTCTTTTTACTAATAGACATATAAAACAATAAATATAATATAAAATTTACTAATTCAGCTCATACCTCTATCAAAGACATCGAAGATGATACTACTATGCAACACCATGCTTCATAGCGGTATGAATATTAGGAGGAATATCAACTAATATGATCATTTGGTAATGAAACAATGTTATTAAATTTCCAAAATCTACTTAACATTACTTTACAAACATTTAATGATTAAAATAATCAAGCTTAGCTCAATGTAAGATGTATGACCACTTCAGTGATGTCAAAGGCCCAACCTTAACCTATTCAATATCCAATGTGAGTTTTAAGATTACCATTTATATAAGGTTAAAATATTCAAATGTATTGTATTTATTATTTATTTACTAGTTATATACTTGCAGACTCGACATTGTCATGTAAGTGAGAGGTGGAAGGACGCCAAACACAAGTGAACACTCTAACCCTAAAATTTTATTACAATCAATCTAGTAATTTAGTTAATATTACATTTCTAAGTGGAATATGATAAAGTGAATTTGACCTTGTTCAAATTTACCTATCTATCAATATCAAATGTTTGATCCAACAACTCATAACATAATAATTTGATCCAATATAGATGTGTCTTCTTACTGGTCATGTGCATCCTAATCATCCTTAGAACCATAAGCACAAAGAGACCAACAATTTTGACATAAGTGAGGTGAAGTTTAAAATGTGTAAGACTTGCCCACATCACCTTGTGCTAGAGGCCTAACATGTTGTAGAAGGGTCTAAGTGAGTGAGCTAATGGATTGTAGGGTCTCAATCTCAACACCCTCCTTCATAATTAAATGAATAGTCACATAATCAAACTCTATTCTAGCAAGGAGTGTTGATGCCTAGTTTTGGGCACATTGTTCTCCCATTATGTCTTGTGTTGAGCACCCACCTTTACCCTAGAAATATAGGATGTCGAAGTAATTTAGGATCTCATTGAGGATAAACTCGCAATAGATTTTCCTAGAAAAGTATAATGGGACCTCATTTTTATTGCATGGAGGATGGTTAAAAAATTTGCAAGGTGTGTGCTCTTGGTATCCTTATGATGTGAAACATAGTGCTCAGGTTTGTGACATGGATTAATTTCCTCTCATGGATTCATTAACTTTAATGGTTGTATGAGCCATTAACAGGTTGATGTTTTGGTGCAATGGCAACCGTCTTTGCAAATATTGATATTGGAGCATGGGTCATGGGTTTAACCCCTTGCTTGCACTAGGGGGATTATTGCAAGGTGTGCACCCTTGATCTTCTTGTTTTGTCTAGATCAACACTCGGGTTTGTGGCATGGCTTAACCACCTCATGTGGATGCATTAACTTTGGCAGTTGTATTCGGCATTAATAAATCAATATTTTGGTAGAACAAAAACCATATTTTCATCAAAAAACTATCCACCACCTATCAAAAAAAAAAATCATCATCCCTTGGTGGTGGCATCAATGGATAGGGAACTTCCAACAAGCTCCATGTATAGGTACATTAGTTTGTGGGTCAATGAACAATGCACATAGGTCAAATTTCAATATTTTTTTTATTTTTCTCATAGGATAATTTTTCCACATAAAATTGTCTTTTTTATTTCGTCTTGTTCAATCAAGTGTTGATTGACCACTCATAGATACTATGTGAGAGACAAAAATTCTAGTAAATTGATGAGGGTAGACCTATGGGAGTTTGTTCTTGATGGATATCTCAACCTTCCAACTATTGCTTCAAGTTGTCTTTTATTTTTTTATACTTTCCATAAAAAAAATTATTATTTCCTAGGAGGATGTCAAGGTACTATCAAAGGGGTTTGTTGTAGTTGTTCTTTAGCAATTTTTTCATGGATTAGTGAATGTGATTTTTCATCAACTGGTAGGGCATTCTCAATTCCTATAAATTAAAGAAAATACACTCAAAAAATTATCTATATATCTATTTAATTTAATTTTTTACTCTTAAAAATTAAAAAACTTCCTCTTTGACCTTGGTGACATCGTGGCAACATTTTGGTGGACAAATGGTGATGAACGAGTTATTCTACAACACGAGGATTCTCTAAAATGACTATAGAGTAGGTTTTTTTGTTGAGAGGTCAATTTCAAATGAGCTCGAGCTCTTGATTTTTTATTTAAAGAAAAAAAACTTAAGCATGCAATAAGGAACTTGTATTATATTTACCAGGGGTCAAAAAGCGTCGTGGCCACTTTTTGGTTCCCCTTCTTTTTTCACTTATCTATTTTTCATTATGAATCTTCATTGTAAACAAACTTAACTCATCCAATAGGTAGCAACAAACACTCTAATAGTTACATACATCATTATTATGTTAATTATCTTCATTTGTGTTTGAGAGGGGTGGTTGTTAGAATTGTGAAAAACATGAGCCACATGATCAAACAACCAACAAAGACACCTTCTATGCAAGATATCTGCAAACAATATGTGCAATATTCCTCAACAAGTAAAAGCTATAGAAGAACCTCAAGAATCTTCAAGGAAAACAAAATTCCTCAAAGGTTGAGAGTTCAAGAGAACAAAAGAGAAAATCTCAAAGGACTTTTGTTTTCCTTGAAGATTCTTGGGGTTCTTTTGTAGCATTTTCTTGTTGAGGAATATTACACATATTGTTTGCAGATCTCTTGCGTGGAAGGTGTCTTTGTTCATTGTTTGATCATGTGGCTCATAATTTTCGCAATTCTAACATGGTATTAGAGCATGGATTCAATGAACCCCTTCTCAATTTTTGAGGTTTTTTTCTTCAACAAGGGTTACAGGCTTCAAATCTAGAATCCCCTTTGCTTTTTTTGCAAATTTTGGAGGTGGGAATTTTTTGGTGCATTTTTTGCATGAAAAAGACCTCACTATTGGATTTGGAGTTGTGGAGAAAGTTAGAGGGTATGTGCAAGATCATCATGGAAAAAAAAGGCCCTTAAGTGGCAATAAAATTTAGAAAATCAGAGTTAGGCAACTTGACGTAAAAATTTGAATAAGTTATCTATATTATTTCAAAAATATGTAAGAATAGAATCTATAGAAAATTGAATTTATTTTCTAAACTGCTAGGTTTTTTTTTTTTAAATATGTTTGGTGAAAATTTGAAATTTCAATGCAGTAGTACTTAAATTTCAGGGAAAAAATAACAAGTAGGTGTCTGTCTGACCAACCTAACCACAATAAAATGATAATATTTTTTTATAAGATTTTAGATATAAGTAGGGGACTCATGTCCCAATGTGATGCTTATTTTTTTGTAATATTTTTCTAAGTAAATAATTTATTATGATTTTTTATTACAAATTTTAAAAAATATAAAAACTTGTATGTCTAACCACCTTATGTAACGCCCCACCACGCAACCCTAGAGGAAGTTGCAACAACTACTTAAACAGACAATTTTTTTTTTGTTTAAGTACAATGATAATGCAAGTACACAACTAATGCCAACAACCTCTAAGGTTACAAGACATAGGTTATATAGAACCTCAACAAAAAACATGAATTAAACCATGACATACATTTACTTAATAATTTAAACTCAAACATTCCAATTAATATAGTTTGCATCAAGCATAAAGACAACTTTCCATTTCATTAATTCATAATTAAATATTAGAATTACATCTCTCATTCCCCGAATGAGGCAAGTCCAATAAATAAGTTTATAAATACAACTTCCACCTCGATGACAACTGAGGGGTAAAATAATACAAGATCAATTGAAATGAAATAAAGCAAGAACTGATACTAAAACCCACGAGCTCTCCAACTGGAAGTCTCATCCAAAAGAACATGAAGAAAGTACCCAATGGAATTAGGTGCACACCACCCAACCAAGTGGAACCCAAAGGCCCACCCCCCGTGCTAGGAGATAGTAAGGTACCCTAACCAAGACATCGGCTAAAACATAACTGAACCCATTGAAACAACCAATCACATGCACCTCACAAGTATGACACAAGTACAACATACGTACACCACAAGTACAACTCAACATGGTTACATTGCTTCCAGATAAAAAAGAAGATCAAGTATGATAAGGGAACCATACACATAGAATCAAACACCAACCATGGTCACATCAGGTATGTTACGGAAACCATACCCACAATAGACAAGTACCAACTATGGTCACACAAAGTGCCATCAAACATCACATCATGAGTTACCTACAGCGGATCGTCAAGATGGTGGCCTCAACTGATCCTCAGCCCTCATGCTTACTAATGCAAAATCAAAAGCCAACTGTTGTCCTAGACAGAGTGTCATCGCACAGCTCGTCATGAGTTACCCACTGTGGATCGTTAGGATGGTGGCCTCAAACTGATCCCCGACCCTCATACTTACTAATGCGGAATCAAATACCTTTCGTATAGACAAGATAGATGACCTTGCCATTACCGGCCTTCCCACCCATCCCAAGCCTAACCGAGAACTTGGGTCTATAAGTGAGGCATAATTATCTTTTTAGTGTGAATTACTACCCAAATTTCTAAGTACATTGATTTAGTTATCACTTAATTACACCACTTCTAAAGGTTACCCAATCTTGCCTCTTCTGGCTCTGGCCCCAAATGGAAGCCACTCTTCTACTTGACAATACACATAACCTCTAAACATCAAGGGTACAAAGTGCAACAAGCAAGATAACACGACTACTCCTTTCTCAGGAGGCGACACAAACTGAAATGCACTCCAACACTGGAGGCAACAAATTCACTCCTGACAAGGAGACACGGATCCCATAATCCACTCCTTTCACAAGATACACAAAACATCCCCGTTCGTGGAAACCGGGTAGATGAATGATAACATACTATGCACTACCCAAGGGGTACCAAACAAGTTGACATAACGAAACAACAACCCCCATCCTCTAAGGATCATCTGGAAGACTTACAAATTAAGGACACATTTAACCCACTCCTCTAACCATGAACATGAAGACATAATCATTGAAGGCAAATGAAAGAACTACCTTTGGATATTCTAAATCCATTTCTCTTCAAAATTTGATTTCACAACAAAGATGATAATTGCTTTAACAGAATAATTAATTAATATCATTAATTGCCTCATTAACTGTAAAGAAGGGAAATACTAATTTTAGCCATTAAATCAATTCCTTGGTTACTTATTAAATCCACATAAATACACATTCAAGTAAACTCCTTCAATTTCCCATATAATTTCTTCAATCATGCCATTGTATAATATTTTAAATTATTAAATTCCATTGCCAAAATAACTCACCCAAACTGTTATAACAAAAAAAGGCACATATTTAAATATTTAACAATTAATACATTAATATTATAAAGTATAATATTACATATTAACATATATTATATTAATATTTTAATATTATACTATATAATAATACATATTAATATATTTATTTTATACTAATATTATAATATTATATATTATAATAATAAATATTAATATTTAATAAATATTAACATTTAATAAATATTAACATTTAATATTATAAATACATAATAGTGAAATATTAAATAAAATAAATAAATAAATAAAACAAAAATGAAAAAGGTCAACCTCACACACCCCTCGGGCCGCGCACCGCATTCTTTAGGGTTAGGGTTGGCTAGGCAGCCACGCGGATTCCTTGGCCGCAGATTTACTACAGGGCGGCAACGACGTTTTTAGGGTAGGCGGCCGCAGGAGGCGGCACCGATGGAATCGGCCGCTACAGGCGGTGAAGGGGTGTGTTTCCGCTGGCGGAGGAGCCGGCGTAAGCATTAGGCAGAGGTGGAAGGGTTAGCACAGGGTGCAGGCGGCGCTGGCAGCATCGGCCACCCACTGTGGTGGCGTGACCTGCACAATCTGCGCAGGCCACGGGGAGGGGAAGTGATGGCGATGGGGAAGGTGGGGAGTGCGCTGGGCACGGCTCCCTCCACTCGCCTCTCATGGGGCACGGTGGGGGTTAAGCCCCCAGCAACCCCCACCAAAAATTTATTTTTAAATAATTTTTTTTAAACTAATGACTGTCCCCTTTTTTTTTTAATAAATAAAAACCAGAACTAAAACCAAAAATATAGGTTTATCGAAATTTCGAAATTTTGTAATATTTTTGGACAACATAACCCCACAAGGGGAGAATAATATAAAATAAGAAAACAAGTATATGTATATGTATTTATATGAATATATACATATACATATATACCTCTATTTTCTCTCATCTAAAATGAGACTTCAACAATATATAAATTAAAGCCAGAATTGAAAGAATAACTTATAAACAATAATTTATTTAAAATTTGAATCCATCTTTTCTTAAAGAGAGAGGTGTTCTTCAAAATTGAAAGCAAAGATTAGTATGGTTTTGTTTTGCACACAATCACAGGTTTCCAATGCTTTCCTTTCAACACATATGCTTTGAACCTCAAAGAAAACTAAATACAAAAGTAAGAACCTCTTCTTTTTTTAAGCTGATTGAAGATCCTGACAGTGTCCTTGATTCCCTCTTCAAATCCATAGATTCTTCAAGCTTTTCCCAAAAACCCACAAAATTCAACAATTCTTCCTCTTCTCTTTTTAATTTTTTCTCCAAAAACTCCATATCCCAAATTGTGAAGAAATTCAAAGATAATGAAAATTTTCTCAAAAATCCTACAACCACCCTCATAAATTTTTGAAAATAGAATAGCAAAAGTCTTCCTTTCAAATTTTGAATTTAAAAATTGCTAAATTGAAATTTAATGCATTTTCTTTCATTTTCAATTTCTAAACCAAATATTCATGGATTTCCAAAATGCATAATTTAATTCCTTTCAACACAAATAATTTAATTTAACATAATCTAATTTAATTAATTAATAAAATAAATCCTAATCCAGGATCAAATCATTTTATTAATTAAATTAAATTAATTAATAAATTAAACAGCGTTTATAACGTTATAACCCAATTAATTTAATCACTAACTTTAAATACATAAAGCAATTAATTACCATTTTCTAACTTGGAATTAAACTGAAACAAGGCAAATTGAACAATATTAAAATAACTTAACCTGACTCACACCAGACGATACACTAGGACTAGGGTGACAACTTGGCACGAAAAACCTAGCTACTATCTCCCAATCGAATACTGTTGGCCAATGGACACGCTCAACCCTATGAAACTAGGTGGAGTCGATGTCCTGTACCTGTCAACCTGAAAATCAAGTAAACGACAACATACAATTTATAAACAGCATAAAATACACACCGTGAAGAGTAAATCTCAAAATCGCAGGGCGCTCGCAAGCGAGTGATGTGATACCGTCCCCTTCACCAATACAATGCAACTAACTGACAAATCTAACATATTAATATAATCCAAAACATAAACATCATTAATTCGAATATCCATTTATGTTAATCCAAAACATGTCATAAAGATAACATCATATTACAATACCATCACATCGGAAGATAACATTAAAGTCGCTTTATAAATCACGATTAAATAGAAGTTAGGTACCATAGTCAAGATACCAACAGAAAGTACAACATAACAGAGCATAACACTGTTCAACCAAAATGCAAAACGGAGGGGTATTACACCTTAACTTGGTCAAAACTTCATGAAATTCATTTATTTGTTTAATCCTATAGTATGTGAAACATAGAATGTGACCCATGTTTCGGATTCAAAAAATATCATACCGTTTGAAAGTTATAGATGTTTTTCAATCAGCCTATCAATCAAGAATTTAGTCGTAATTCAAATAGAAAAGGAATAATAATTATTTATTGAATTCAAAGTAAATCATAATTTATATTGGTGGAAAGTTGGGAATCTCCTTTAAAAATCCTTTTCGTTTCATCAATTTTGGGTAAAAAAAAAGTTGTCAGCCACATGGGCCATCATATCACTTAGATATCGTCACTTTTTGACCCATCATGATCCTGCACATACCCTAGATTTTACTTTTGTTTGTCTTGATTTGAACTCTTGAGCTCAGATCTATGAGGGTTTGAAGCGGTTGCATTTTTTGAGATTCGGAGGGTAGCTATGATTTTGGTGCATTTTAGCATAAAAAGGACCTCACCATTGGATTTACGAGGCCAATTCGACAAATTTTGACTATAAATTTTTCTTATTTTTGTATTGGGAGCATTTGAGGTAAAAAAACATGGTATGGCATGTGTACGGCCTGGCAAGGTGCCCCTACAGGCCCACTCAGTGGAAGCCTTAGGAACTTGCTCGACGGCCTTTGACCTACTGGTCGACGCCTTACAAACCATCAGTGGCATAAATTTCTTGGCCTACCCTTATTTCCCATTGCCACCAGAGTTTTGTGGCAAGAAAAAATATCCCAGCGACCTATGGTTTTCGACGGCGGCAAAAAAAATATTGGGCACCAAAAAATTATTGCAATGGAGAATATTCTAAGCATTTTCGAAATATAGGAAAAATCTTTTTTCCATGGGTGATTTTTTTTAATGATGACCAAGGAATATTCCTAGTATATTCCCATTGATGTTAGTGGTACAAATTGTACCTTGGCCCACTTTGACCCCTCCTTGTGCCCTAAAGGAGGTGTCTTTTCATTTGGCCATAACTTATGCATACAATGTCATATTTTGATGAACAAGATATCGTCAAAAATCTAGTTCCGCTAAATTTCCAGTGGTGTGGGTCTCATCACCTTTTTTTTTTTTTTGCTGGTGTATTTTGTATCCTGTTGAATTCATAGGTGTTGTTTTCAATCCTAATCTCGTAAATTTTGACCAATTTCTTTATTTTTTGTGATTCTAGCGACATTGGAACCATCTTTCAAAGCTCTTCACAACCATCCATGTATTTTTCTAGATTTATATTTTGGTACATTTTATTTAGGTTTTTGTGTTTTCACACTCTGGTGAATTACTTGGATTTCTTAACTTTTGGAAACTTTTTATTTGTGTGGGATGACTCATTTTCAATTGTTCTACATGTATTTATAGTATTATGTCCTATTTGGGCATTTTAGACATCTTTTTCAAGCACATTCTCTTTTGTAGATGCACTCAGATAAAGTGCCATTCTAGTGTATACTTTTTGGGGATTTTGCACATCCTATTGTTCTTTTTGTATTCACACTATGATATAAAGTGCCATGGAGGGGTTGATGTTTGCCTTTGGTTTGCTATCACACCTTTTTCAAGTGAGTTTCCCTTCCATGGCAACAAAGACCCAATGATTCTTTCCTTATGTGTGTGTGCCTTAGTTTGCACACCCTTTTATTTGAAGGTTTTCTCCTACATGCACTTATTGGATTTAAAAAGTTTCAATATAGCTATCTTGGCTCTCCCTTTTAAGCATTATGGGGGGTTTCTAGCATTGGTGCTAATTCTTCCTTGGTTTCATGTTCGAGTGATCTATGTATTTAATTCTTGTTCCTATGTACTTTTAGATGTATTGTACATCAATGGTTGGTTACATATATTTTATAGAGATGGATCATTTACCATATGGAAACTCTTGCATTCTTATTTTTGGAGGTGACCTTTCATTTTCATTTGATTAGAGACTATTGGGTACTTGTATTTTCAACTTACATCTTGGATGTTGAGTAGTGTTGTTTGGATCACTCATACAATTTCATGTATCATTTTTGTCTTCAAGTTCCAATATTTTCCTTTTTTTCCATCTAATTCAAGTAGCATTGTTTGGGACACTCATGCAAATGATTGTCTCTCTCATGGTTAGTGTTCTTTAGACTAGTTGGTACTTGTATTTTTTACTTTATTCTTGCATGTTGAGTAGTGTCGTTGGGGTCACTCGTGTAGATTCATGTACCACCTGTATCTTCAAGTTCTAGATGTTTTATTTTGTTTTCCATTTGATTCAATAGTGTCATTGGGGGCACTCATGCAGATTATAGTCTCTTTGATTTCTAGATGTTTGCCTTTATTTGTCATCTGATTTGAGTAGTGCCATTGAGGGAACTCATGCAATTTCTTGTTATCTTGATCTCGATCATCATTTTTTTTAGAGGAGGTTCTTTTTTCAACACCATATTAGTCATCATTCGACAATAGTCTACATCTTCTTTGTGCTTCAGTGATGTTCTACATGTTCCTTTCTTTTTGGGACATTGTTTGGTTGGAGGCTTTTTCAATCCTTCATTCACATTTCTCTCTTTTGGAGAGGATTTTTTTCCCATTGTGGTATACTCCTTTTCTCTCGTTATGAGATATATTTTGTTTGTACATGGGTATGCCACCAAACCTTTTTTGTCGGGACCCATCATGCATTCTCTTTTTAGGGTTTTTTAGCTACTCCCTAAGTTCATCTTAAGGGGGGATGTTAGAGTAATCATGCATTAACTAATAATTAATTATTAGTCTAATTTATTCTCATGCACTTAAGCTAAACTTAGGAGTTCTTTATTTAGTTAACTAAGTGCTTTTTTGTTAGCTAAAGTGAGCAATTATTACTTGGTTGCTCCTACATATAACTCAGCCCTCATTGTATTATCTATCTAGATATTTACTCTCAAACTCTCAACCTTTGAGGATTTCTATTTTCCTTGAAGATTCTTGAGGTTCATTTTGTAGATTTTTCTTATTGAGGAATATTGCATTCATTGTTTCCAGATCTCTTGTGTGGAAGGTGTCTTCGTTGGTTTTTTGATCTTGTGGCTTGTGGTTTTCACAATTCTAATATTGGCTCCATCATATGATATAATTAGGAGGTTTTTAGGGGTGTTATTTTAACCAAAAAGTTTAAAAAAAAATAAAACCAAAACACAAATAGAATATTTTTTTAACTAAAAATATAAAAAAGGAAGAAGAATAAACAAAGAGATTTATTCTCTGAAATAGTATTATTAAATTATGAGAAATGCAACCAATGTTTATAAATAGAATACATATTAAAATAAAAAAGATACATTTACATAGGATATCATGATTCATATCAGATAGCAATCTATTTATTGCATCCTAGATACATGAAGTAAACACTTATATGTAAGAAGAAGTCACTTATATTCTTCACAACCAAAAATACTATTAAGAATGAAAACAAACTAAACATCCAAAAAATCAACATCATAAATAATAAGATCACAGGCTCCTAGACCAAACAAGTCTATCCTTTATTCAATTTTAAAAAGAGCTCTATGTAAACTTGTACAATGTGAGAATTCTAATAGATTTTACCTGGCCAAAACTAAAAAGGGGAATCTTTTATTTTTCTATACATTGAATTTTATAAATTCTACTAAAAGGAACTACTTATTTATCGTAACTCCTTGGAAAAGGGATTAAAAATAAAGTTTATTCATTATTTAAATTTAAAATAAAATTAATATTTGATTTATTACATTGATGTTCATAATAAAGTTACTTTACAAACATAAAGTACAAAAATGAATAAATATTAACATTGCGTTTCATCCAATTTATCTTTGTTGGATCTAATCTTCATCTTCAATTAGGACATTGGCTTTTGTAATTACAAGTTTGACCTTATAACTTTTGAAATTAAAAATGAATAGAAGTAATACTTTTGTATTTGGGACAAACATGTTGTTCAATCGAGATTTCCATGTTAAAAATTTATCATCAATTTCTTCAATTCTTTTATAGAAACTTGAAATATCTTTGTGGATGTTGATTAAGGTTGGAGACATATTTCCTAACTTCTTCGTTGCATTTATTTTTATATCTTCTTTCTTTGATAGTTATTTTGATACCATATATTTAGAGGTTTTTTTACCATAATAACTTCTATTAAGTTGGTTTCATCTTCCCTCAAAATTTTTACTTCAACGGATAAACAATTAATTGTGATATCCAAAAAAGTAGAATCACATGGCTTAATTAATCTTTTGAATTCTATAATAGATTATCTTATGACCATTATTTTCTAATCAATATTTTTTTCCCATTTTGGAGAATCATTTTCTTCTATTTTTCTACATACTTGTTCTATAATAATAAAAAAATTTATTAATTTTAATCATCACTCGTAGCTCCCTAAAAATAGCAATATAGACCCCATCTTCTCTTCTCATGGCTTAACTTTCATTTTCAATTTATTTATTTTTGTTAATAATTTGTTCATAGATTTTAATTTCTTCATCAATATAAATTAGACCATTAAGAGTGAATTTGCCACCCAAGCTTTTATTTCTCTTCCATAGGCTTGGTATCTACTAATTTTCTCCATTATTTGTAAATCAATGTCATTTAAAAAAGTGCTCATGGAAGTTAATGAATTTAATGGTTGAGTAGAAGGATCAATTATGGATCTAATATATGATGTTATATGTTTCACCCTGTGTCACCAAAAAGTGTAGTCTTTGGCACTTTTTCACTCATTTTGGCCATTTCCCTTGGATTTTGGCCTTCTTTTACCTCGATTCAATCTTGAAAGCTTGCAATTTAATAATATTCTAACAGTGTTTTACTAAGCTGTTGTGAAGTGTTGTAACACATTTCCTCACTTTTATAAGACCCTTTCAACATAATTCACCTAAACAACCCCCTTTTACCCCTTTGCAGGCCTTGTGTCAAGGTGTTGTAAAGTGTTGTAATGCATTTTCACACTTTCCTAGGCTTGTCACACCTAATTTAACCCTTTTCTTATGCTAATTTATCCCCTTAATGTACTTTTAGGCCCGATTAAAGTGTGTTTCAGGAGGCAAGGTTAATAAACCTCATTAATCACTATTTTATTCTTGACCACCACTTGGATTCTCCCAAGTGGACTAGGTCACCACTTTAGGTGACCTAGTCCCTTTAGTCTTAAAATCCAAAATTAAAATAATTTCTTAACGAGAATTCGCCTCCTAAGCCCTAGGGTTGGCCTATCATGTGTCATTTTCACGAAAATAAGGGTTTAGCATGTACAAATAAGGGTTTTTATCGTCATTTTCCCTCTCCTTAGCTCATTTTTTCTCTCTTCTTCCACATAACTCCAATTCTTGCATTTTCAAAAGTACTCTTGCACTCAAGCTTCCCAAGCAAGCATTCAAGCACAAGGACATCACAAGCCAACCTCCATTGGAGCCGATTCATGCATGTTGCAAAAATTTGCAACAAAGGATTTGGTAAGTGTTTACATTTTTTTATCATTCAATCATCTATTCCTTTCATATTATTTTATTTGGATTTGATTATCCCCAAAGGGATTTGACTAAGGTAAACCCCTAATCTCTAACCCTAATCCTTGTCTCCTCTTTGCATGTGTGTTTGCAGGTGTTTTTGTATGTAGGTTTTTCAAGAAGAAAGGTGCTAGAAAGGTGTTGTTAACTCATAAAAGGCATTCAAGTCAACAAAGCCCTAGTTGAAGCTTGGAGACCCCTTTCAGCCCGTCTTTTGCAGAATCTGAACCAGACACTTGTCAAGACCTGAAGTGAAGATTGAAGGCCCTAATCTCCACTTCCAGTTTCTCAAGAATCCAGAAGAATACTGGGTCACAAAAAATGGTGACCTAGCCCCTATGGGCCTGTGTTTTGGGGATTTTTGCATTTTTGGGTACTCATTTGACAGAAACCCACTCGAACAGATTTTCTCGACAAGAGGAATACATCAGCCAACTTGGTGTAATTGTCCCTATGAATATTTTTGATAGATTCTAGAAGATTTCAGGACTCCTCATCTGCAACTTCCAATACCAAGGTGCACAAGTTATGTTACTTCCAGTTTCCTTTCTGTTTGCAAGTATTTAGGTCATTTACTTTAGATTGCATGTAGTTTAGATTTACATTTGGTTCATGTTTCATAATTAGTTAGTTTAATTCTATTACAACACTTAGTCACACTTTATCACACATATCATAACTATATTCAATCTCTCCCCTTTGAATGAAATCACCAAAATCATATCACCAAAGTGGAAAGAGGGCCATTTCTCAATCAAGAGCTCCTAGGTGGAAAAACCTAGAAGCCTATTTGGGGGATCCTCTTTCCCTTATTTCTTTATATTTTTGGTCATTCATTTTGATGAACTTGACTATCCAACACTTGTTAATCTTATGACTATATATTTATATCTTAGGAAAAAGCTTGCATTGCATTAGGAATTTGCATTGTTTGCATTCTAGGGTTCATAAAATAAAGCATTAGTAAAATTTCATGTTAGCTTGTATCTTTGAACATATATTTTCATTGAATATCTCTAAAAATCTTCATTTGAACCTTAGGAATATATCACATAGCCTGAAACACATCCAAACCACTCAAAAAATTTACAAAAAATCCCTACTCAGACTAATTCGCCATTCTGGGCGACCTAGTCCTAGTTCACATTTTTAATTTCCTACTAAAGAATCAAAAACCTTATTTATGTGCTTCCCAGACCTCCTGGTACCATATACTATAAGTCTAGAAAGTTCTGAGAACATAGGTTTTAGGCTTCTCACTCAAAATCATCAATTTAGGGTGGTCATTTTTGATATACCTTCATCATTAGATCTGCAAAATGTTTCCATTTCTGAAATTGTGCTTAACAGTCATAAAAGTACTTTTTAATTTTCTTATACACTGTTTACATTCATAAAATTATGTATAAGTTTGTTAAAGGTGATTTTAATTCTTTCATATACATTGTTTACATTCTTCAAACTTAGCATACATGGGATAAAAATGTTATGTATATTTTTTTCCACATTGTTCATAGTGCTGATATGGTGCATGCAATGGTTACATGTATTTGTCATTTTTGTTCAAATAATGCTAGTCTCATACAAATCTATATATGCTAAGAAACCCTCCCTCTCCCCTCCCTATGAGAGCCTTTTAGTGATAGAGAATACAACCTTGGACATTTCGAACAATCATATTAGCTCTTCCCCTAATCTCTCTCCTCTTGGTCATGCAGAGATTTTGGTGTCAGAAGAATCAATTAATGAGAGTTCTGAGAATCCTATTTGTTTCTCTCCTCTTACATCTCTTAACAAACAAGACAACGTTACCATAAGGAATCATGAAAATAACATTTGTCCTTCTCCTAGTATCTCTCCTAGGTGTGAAGACGATACTTTTTTGATAGAAGATACAATTGATGAAATTCATGAGTATCTTAGTTGTCCCCCTTCTCCTAGGTAACCCCTTATTAAACAAGCCAATCCCACCATTTATCATTACCCTCCTTGTGATGAATTTATTTCAAAAGAACCAACCTTTGAATGTGAAGAACATTCGATATGTAGTTCTCTTAAAAACTCTCCTCCTAAGGAGACTATCATGGTACACGAAAAATGACACCAATCCTTCAAACACTCAACCTTCACTAGGAGAAGATAATCAAGTGACATTAAAATCCCCTTCCTTAACCGGTCATGAACATAAATACAATATTCTTGATGTTATGATGACACAAGCGGGATCTCCTTTAACTAATGAGCCTCCTAAGTCTCCTCCCACTAGTGAATCACATAAAAACTATGAGATGTCTTGAAATTCATGATGCAATCTACTCATAACAATGTTTTGCAACAACTAAGTTGTAACTTGGTGACTCAAACATCTAGGGTATCACACACCACTCCTACGCCATTTCCATTTTCTCACCTTAGGGTGCCTCATGTTAAGGACCTTAAAAAGGCTCCTACTGATATATCTATATGGGAACTTATTCAACTTTCACCTACTTTCAAATTTCTATTTCATGAAATGACACAAATATAGATGGAGGAGATTGAATCTTATATAAAATTTAACAATCTCAAACCTCCCTCTCGTCCCATGAAAGTAGCCCAATCGGATATCACATTCTCTAAACATGAATTACCCTCACTTGAGATTCAACACAAGAATGATCCCTTGATGATAAAGGTGATCATTAATGAAACTCTAGTCAGGAACACTCTCATTGACAATGGAGCAGACATTAATCTTTGTAGCATGGACCTCCTAAACACACTTGGCATGGACAAAAATCTCATTCAACTTAATGATGTTCATATTCGTGGCTTTGACAATGTTAATCTCCAACCACTCGGGATGATCACATTACCTATCAAAGTCGGACTAGTAGTGTTGCCTACTCCTATCCATATCATGCAAGGACCCCTTTTATACAATCTTGTCCTTGGGATACCATGGATTCATGCTATGAAAGGAGTCCCATCCACCCTTCACCGCACATTGAAATTTGAATACAATAACAAGATATCAACGGTTGATGCAGATGCACAAAGCTATGAATCAACTACTCACAACATTTTCAACTCCCCTAATCCATTTACTCCTGCATCCAACCTTATACAAGTTGATGCTAATCCTTCACCTACAACAAAACTCTTTCATGATCATTGGGGGTCATTAGATTCTACGCCTCCTTTCAATACAAATTCCAAAATCTCACCCTCTTGGTCCAAAGAGTCATATACAAATAATTCATTTTTAGATACAAGTTCCAATAACAATTAGGGTCTTACGCCTCCCTTTCAAGGAGAGTGTGAAAGCTCATGACCTACACCAAAACCACCCTATGTCTTCTATACTCAACTTGGTTCTAAATCAACAACATTACCCCATGTCGGTGATGGGGGCTATATAACTCCCATCCCTTATATGGGAACCACACATAATACTAATAAGGATTTGTGTGCTTTTCCAACAACCAATCCTTCTCCGCAACCCACAACCCCTTCATTTAACTTGGAATATTTTTATGCTATCAACTACCATTCCCATCCTACACATGGATGAAATGAACACATAACACCAATTGACATATCATACTCTTCCAATAAAGATTTTGGGTTACCTCCCTTCTCTCCCTTTCCTTCAAACATCTCAAGGAGCTTGGTGCTCTCCCTTATGTGGGGGTACCTAATTCCTCTCCCTAAATCATACCTTCCTCCTTTTAGCTCACCTTTTCCCTGCACTAAGTGGGGGCAAGGGGTCATTAGCCTTGTCCTCGTATGTCACTTATTGTTGCCTCTTTTGACTAGAAGTTCACCTCTCATGAACAAATAAGAGCAATCTTGGGATGTGGATGAAATTTCTTAAGTTGGCTTGCATGTGACATACGTATCCCCTCTTGCCTTTCTCTACTTTAAATCAATTGCTCAAAAAGTGGTGTGTAGTAATTTCTTTAACGTGGGGGCATACATTGGAATCATTCCCCTTTTGAATTTTCCTTGGTTCCTAGTGCAACCTTGCCACTTCATACGACGAGTCTCTCACTTTGTGGATGACATGGGGTCTAATGTCCTTCATGAAAGTGACCTATCTTAGTATATTACATTCCTCTTAGTGGCTTGATGTGACGCACTACATCCCCTAAGTTGTGAATTTTCTATCCTTTGATTGGTTCTATTTTGGAGACATTACACACAATGCTTCCTAAGTAAAAGACCTCACATGAATGAAACAAGACTCCTTCGAACATTCCCTTTTGCATTTTTTATTTTTCACCTTGCATACATGGCCACCTTGCATAATACAACTTCCATGCATGTGGTGCCATCTTGCACTTGCTCATGAGTTCTAAGCATCTAAGGCTTTGCTTGTCTCATGAACCGTACCCTTGTCCTTTGTGGCACCTTATCAAAGTTGTCAGAGAATACAACTTTGGTATGGTTGAGCAAGAAGCCCAACTAGTGGCATGACTTTCCCCATAGCCAAATTTTTGTGTGTGAGTGCATACCAACCATGTGTATGTATCTCACCACCTTTTGGAATTCTCACCTGACGGACAACCGAAAGTCCTATCGGCCTAGAGTGAGTACATCCTTTTCTTTTCGAACAAACTGCCTAGATCTGATCCACAGCTAGCTAGACAAACGGTCAAAGCTTGATCTAAATATTCCATCTCTCTTTACCTTTTCACATCACTCCTTGTATGATCTTGTGTACTTATTTTTTGTCTTCCATGGGATCTTGATCCTGGTGGCTTGATCATCCCTCTTGATTGATTTCATCTCATCTAACTAGCATGATTACATTAGATCCCACTCGACACACATGATTCAGCTACTTTAGTGTGAATTTGAAGTAAGTTCATACTCTCACTAAAGTTGCAGCTGAATGTGTCACCAAAAAGTGTAGTCTTTGGCACTTTTTCACTCGTTTTGGCCTTTTCCCTTGGATTTTGGCCTTGTTTTACCTTGATTCAGTCTTGAAAGCTTGCAATTTAACAACATTCTAATGGTGTTTTACTAAGGTGTTGTGAAGTGTTGTAACACATTTCCTCACTTTTATAAGACCCTTTCAACATAATTCACCTAAACAACCCCCTTTTACCCCTTTCACACTTTCCTAGGCTTGTCACCCCTAATTTAACCCTTTTCTTATGCTAATTTTTCCCCTTAATGTACTTTTAGGCTTGGTTAAAGTGTGTTTCATGAGGCAAGGTTAATAAACCTCATTAATCACTATTTTATTCTCGACCACCACTTGGATTTTCCCAAGTGGACTAGGTCGCCACTTTGGGCAACCTGGTCCTTAGGCTTAAAATCCAAAATTGAAACAATTTCTTAACGAGAATTTTCCTCCTAAGCCCTAGGGTTGGCCTATCATGTGTCATTTTCAGGAAAATTAGGATTTAGCATGTACAAATAAGGGTTTTCATCCTCATTTTGCCTCTCCTTAGCTCATTTTTTCTCTCTTCTTCCACATAACTCCAACTCGTGCATCTTCACAAGTACTCTTGAACTCAAGCTTCCCAAGCAAGCATTCAAGCAGAAGGACATCACAATCCAACCTCCATTGGAGCTGATTCATGCATGTTGAAGACATCTGCAACAAAGGATTTGGTAAGTGTTTACATTTTTTTATCATTCAATCATCCATTCCTCTCATATTATTTCATTTGGATTTGATTATCATCAAAGTGGTTTGACTAAGGCAAACCCCTAATCTCTAACCCTAATCCTTATCTCCTCTTTGCATGTGTGTTTGCAGGTGTTTTTGTATGCAAGTTTGTCAAGAAGAAAGGTGCTAGAAAGGTGTTGTTAACTCATAAAAGGCATTCAAATCAACAAAGCCCTAGTTGAAGCTTGGAGACCCCTTTTAGCCCGTCTTCTACAGAATCTGAACCAGACACCTATCAAGACCCGAAGTGCAGACCAAAGGCCCTAATCTCCACTTCCAAATTCCCAAGAATCAACAAGAGGACTAGATCACCAAAAATGGCAACCTAGTCCCTTTGGGCCTGTGTTTTGGGGATTTTTGCATTTATGGGTACCCATTTGATGGAAACCCACTCCGAAAGATTTTCCCGACAAGAGGACTAGGTCACCCAACTTGGCATAAGTGTCCCTGTGAAGATTTTTGACAGATTCTAGAACATTCTGAGACTCCTTATCTGCAACTTCCAATACCCAGGTGCACAAATTTTGTTACTTCCAGTTTCCTTTTTGTTTGCAAGTATTTAGGTCATTTACTTTACATTGCATGTAGTTTAGATTTACATTTGGCTCATATTTCATAGTTAGTTAGTTTCATTCTATTACAACACTTAGTCACACTTTATCACACATATGATAACCATATTCAATCTCCCCCCCTTTGAATAAAATCACCAAAAACATATCACCAAAGTGGAAAGAGAGCCATTTATCAATCAAGAGCTCCTAGGTGGAAAACCCTAGGAGCCTATTTGGGGAATCCTCTTTCCCTTGTTTGTATATATTTTTGGTGGCTCACACCCAATATTCTATTTTTTCTTTATCTTCCTTCTCTTTCTACTTATATATTAATAGTATTTGTTAGATAATAATAATTTTTATTTTTTTGATAGGTAAGAAAGCTTATATTGATCTAGCAAATATTTTACATGTTGTGCCCAGAGACTATGGGGCTGAGTATGATTTTTATTGAGAAATAGGACTACCCTCTACCCAAAATTGCTCGTGCAGGGTCATATTTTTACACACAAAAACCACCAAACCCAAAGCATTATATGCTAACAAAATATTTACAAAATATTGAATAGTGGTCGAAGCCACCTTGGACATTATTCTCCCTAGCAAACTATGAAACCACTAGTCACCATACACCTAACATTAAAAAATTTGAAACTAGGCACCCCGACCTTTGATAGACATGACAAAAATTATGCACAAATAGATTACCAAAGATTGTTTTGTGCGAAAACCTTGAAATCATACTTCCAAGAAGCATTATGAACTACCACCAGATCAAATTTCTTCCACAAAACTCCACCCCAACGATCACCAGCCTTTGATGCTCAATCAATTCCAAGCCATGTAAGTCCCGAAGGAAAGGATAAAATTTCACCAATTCATCAAGGTCCACAACGAGTCCTAGGTCACGTGGGCGCAGTATCCCAATACCCAAAGAAGTGGCTACCAACACCTCATCCAAACCTAGTAGCAGATCCTTCATAAAAAATTGTTGCATTATCACCTTCACCTTCACCTTAGGAACTTTCACATCTAATAGGCCTGCTAAGACTCTCGAGGATATATTTGTATCCAATCTGTAACCTTTGGCGTCCACCATGAAACCCTTCCCTACAGTGAATTTGATCACTGCAAATATGAGAAAGATGGGATGGAAAATAATTTGGCTCAACCTAAGTGAAGTTACTAGGCTGAGGAATTCCATTTTCCTCTTGCTACTACAAAGCTAGACAAGGGTGTCCATACCGTTGAGCTCTAGTTCCTTTGCCAAGACTTGTAGAATAAACCTATCCAACCAAAAATGAAAAAAAACTCCCAATTGAATCTCAACACATCAAGTGGGAGGATCAAAGAAACTATTAGAGATCCAACTCACATGAGCCTCGATCACGCTGTGAAGATTGATGCCTCTCAAAAATGAATACAATGAGGGGTGTGCTTGCCACCATTGTAATCTATTCAGCAGTACAATGTGCGAATGGCAATGTGAAAAGACCTTTGATTATCATCACATCAATGTATGGTAGAGGGAGTTAATGAGCGGACCCCTTGAGCCCAGCTGTCCCACTTGACAAACCTATCTAGCTGACACATCAACCACTCCACACAAGTACTTGTTGAGTGGCACCCACCCAACCACCCACTATTTGACGTATTAAATGCCTCCCCCACCAGTTGATATTTCCTTAATTGAGATACCATATGTCCCTAAATTTGAAAGAAAGTATGCTTTTTTGTTGCCTTCATGAAGAATGTGGTTGATCCTGAAGAGCTAAAAGCTACTAAGAAAGTCCAACGTATTTTCCAACAATGCACTCAGACACCAATTCAATAAATTTCTAGAGCGTAAATAATTAACAATAACCATCAAGTCCCCCTCTACCATAATGTTTGGTAGCTTTAATTATGCACAAAGCTTTATACCAAGATGAGTGGCCTACAACTCCACAACATTATTTGTGCCATAGTTAAGTGGTTTTGCAATTTTCTTGATCACCGAGCCTTCCTAATTCCTCATAATGCAACTAGCACCAGAACAATCGAGGTTCCCCCTCAAAGCCCCATCAAAGTTAACCTTATACTAGCCAAAGTCCGAGGGTTTCCATTTAACATTTTTTTTATCCTATTTTGTTTTGATCCCCCCAAACCAATACAAGGAGGGATCTTCAAACCATTCCAACTCTACCTCATACTTGCATCCCAACTTGAGAAAGTAGCTTTTGAACTACTTACCAATTCTATCCTCGAGTTCACCAACTCAAATGTGCTTGCTTCTACCTTGTTGATGAAGCAAGAGAAGGGAATATCAACATCCTAGAAGATGCATCGATTCCTTTCCTTCCAGATTTCCCATAAAATAAGTGAGGGGAAAACCCACTAAAGACCCGCATACAAAGATTTCTTACAAAGGATAGGCCATCTTTTGAACATACTCAAGATATATTGAGGTAAGACAATGCTTAGATTCAATTTTGCACAAAGCCATCTCCAACATTTAATAGTGAAGGGACAATTGAGGAGTAGGTGGTCCCCCGTCTCTTCTTCAAATTTGTAGAGTACACATCAAGAGAGACCATAATAACCCATTTTCTTGAGTCTGTCTGCAATTATGACCCTACCTTGAATCGAAACCCAAGAAAAAATACTAGCTTTCAAGAGATAATTGTTGTTCCAACATGCACTAGGTAGATCAGATTCCACTTCTTGTTGCTTCACCAAAATCCTATAGCCATCACGGGAATTATAGATGCCAAAAGTCACACCATTCCATCGCAGTACATCACACCCTTCTCTGAGATAAATTAAACACCTACTAAGAGTTTCTTCAAGGGTTGAAGCATCCTCCCAACTCATACCTATCATCTTAACATCCTTCCATTGCCACTTTGAATGGCCTTCCATAATGGAGGAGACCATGTAATCCTTGGCACAACACTCCCAAGCTCATTTATTACTTTTATATCTTGTCTTAGAGATGCAATATCTACCAACTTGCCATATCCACCCCAAGAGTCTTCCCAAAAAATGCCCTTTCTCCCATCTCTTATATCCTAAGTGAGGAAGCCTAAGACTAAGTCCTTGCAACTGCTTATAAAATTCCAAACCTGTGGGCCTTTCAGGAGGGAGAGGTAAATGAAAATACTTATTTCATTTGCTTCTAGATACTTGGATTTCATAATTTTGACCCACTTCAGATCCTGGTTTGCATAAATTTTCCACACCAATTTGTCACCCAATGCCTTATTTTATAGAGCCAAATCCTTCAACCTAGTACTAGCCGCCTCCCTAGTTTTGTATATCTTCTCCCAACTAATCAATGGGAATTCCCTCTTATCAAAATTTCTTTGCTATAAAAAATGGTCACCTTCTGATTGATTTTGTTGTTCACACCACAAGACAATGGCAGGCAGGATAGCATGTATATAGGAAAGGCCACAAATACTACTTTTAACATTGTCAATCTCCCAACCCATGAGAGCCACCTTCCTTTCCAAGATGAGATTTTTCTTTCCACTTTTGATATCAGGGGATCCCAAAGTTTTCCCAGTTGGACTCCTACTGTTAGGGGCATGCCCAAATATTTGCATGACAATTTACCCTTTTAAACTTGATTGTTTGTAGAATCTTTTTTTCATATGCGGGGTTAGTAAAGAAGATGAAAGCTTCAGATTTATCTACACTTACCTCTTACCCAGAGGTCGCTGAGTAATTAGAAAGAATACTTTTGAAGACCTTTCCCTCCACCATCCCGACATGGCTGACAAACATGGTGTCATCGACAAATTGCTGATGTGTAACAACAGACATCTCACTTGTGATTTGCACCCCTTTGAGCTTACCAAGCTCGACAACCTTGGAGATTGATTTGCCTAAATCCTCCACCATAATGATGAAAAGGAATGGCGAGAGAGGACCCCCTTTCCTTAGCCCTCTAGAAACACTAAAGAAACCTTCAGGCATATCATTTACCAATACTTAATATTTTGGGCATGCTATCCAATTAAAGATCCAATGAAGCCAAGCAAAGTGGAAATCAAAAGCCTCAAGTACTTTGAATAAGAACCTCTAGTTTACTTTGGTGTATGCTTTTTTAATGTTGAGCTTCAGTAACATAACCTACTTCCTTGTTTTCGTTATTGAGTGGATTCCTCCTATACAATGATCACCCCATAAAAATACACCTTCCTAGGACAAAACATGTTTGCTCCTCAAAGATTAATCCAGGTAGAATATTCTTGATCCGATTAGCCATGGCCTTCACCAAGACCTCATAGATTGTATTGCACAGAGCTATTGGTCAAAATTCTTCTAATTTTTTAATTTGGTTTCTCCTTCTTTGGAATTAAGGCAATGAAGGTAGTGTTGATCTCTTTCAAAACCATACCAATTTCTCTTGAATCTTCAATCACATCCACAATATCTGAACCAACAATCTACCAACAATGTTGTAGAATGAGGCTAGAAACCCATCAAGCCCTGGGGCCTTATCCAAGTGCAACTAGAAAAGCGCAGTCTTGATTTCCTCTTCAATAAAACAACTGGTCAATATTTTATTTTGTGTATATGAGACGAGTTTTGGCATGCACTCAAGAATGCATTGTTGATTAGACAATCTAGAACCATCCTAGTCATTAAGAAAATTTTGAAAGAAAGCAACAACAATCGCAAAGATATCATCTTGTTTCTCTAGAGTCCTTAGAGTCCTTACATCCAGAGATTTGATATTGCTTATTCTATTGACTTCTCTCCTTACCTTGGTGGAGTTATGAAAAAAAATTATGTTTTTGTCGCCCCCGCTAAGCCAAAGCTCTCATGATTTTTGATGCCAAAAACTCTCTTCCTTCGCCAAGATATTGCCCATGCTTCTGAGAAGTTCATTTTCTTGCAAGAACCTAGCATTATCCATCCCTACCAAGCCTGGACCTCATTAGAATCCTCAACTCCTCCTCTAGCTTCCTCTTTGCCTCAAAAATATTTTTGAAACAATCCCTATTCCATTCTATTAAGTGGTGCTTCACTTGTTTCAATTTTGTTGCAAGAATAAACATTTTTGATCCTGTCACATTCGAATCGTTCCACTAGAGTGCAATCAAATCTTTGAAATTTGGATCTTTAAACCACATACCTTCAAACTTAAAGGGGCACCTAAACGAACTTTTTTCTCCCACAATCTCCAGGAAAATAGGAAAGTGATTTGACCTAGAGCAAGGAAGAATATTGCATTCTAGTGTGAAGGGGAAAGCCCCACGATCCCCCTTGAAGAGAAACCTGTCATGTTTCTCAGAAATAGAGAAAAAACCATGCCTCTTGTTGGTCTAGGTGAAATGTTCACTAGCTATTGGGATCTCAATCAAATGATTCCTTAACACAAAATCTTCAAAGTTGATAGGGATTGAAGCCTCCACTCCAAACCACCGCACTTATCCTTAGAATGGAGAATTGCATTGAAGTCACCCCTAATGATGTACAAATAATATACAACATTATTGAAAACATTATCAATCTCTTTCCAAACTTCTTGTTTCTAGATGCACGTGTTTGGGCCATACACATTGATTAATAGAAATCACAAATTCAAAGCAAAGCTTTTGACCTTGCAAGCCAACCATCTATTGCTTGCAGCAATTTTTTCCACAACCACTTTATTAAGACGCCATAAATTTATCAACCCACTAGCCTAGCCAACCGAATTAACTACCAAAACCTTCCAAGAACCCAACCATTTTTCAAATGACAAGACCTCTTCCTGACACAATTTTGTTTCTTCAAGAATACATATTTTTACCTACGACATCTCAAGTTGATGTTTCACCAGATGCTTCTTGTTTAGGGCATTTATGCCCCTAACATTCCAGGTTAAGAGTTTCATTTTTCTTCAAGAAGGGGCTCACCCTTCCCTACTTTTAGCATCTCTTTGAGCTTCTTGTGTCCATTCTAGCCTCACCCACAATCTTAAGTTTTTCAGAGTTGGGAATCCTTTTCCACCTTTGGTTTCTCCACAACTGGGGAGAGCTTTGCTACATCTTTTTGAAGAATGCCAAGCTTTTCCTAGCCCGCCTGGTACTGGCCTAACTCACTTGGCACCAAACCACCTTCAGCAAAATCTTCCCAATCTATATCCAAGATTGGATCTTCAGCAAGTAAGTCTAGGAGGCATCTTTAGCTTCTTGCGCTAATTCTACTAATTCCTTGCTAACCTCGAGAAGGGAATTGAGATTATCCATCCTAATATTGTTGTTAATCATGCCTATTACTTCCATCATCTTGTCATTGAGGGCCCAATTCAAGTCGTGAGTTTCTTTTGTCTGGTCCACTTCAATCAAATCTGCTCTTGCATCAGTGGCTCTATGTGACTTTTCGAAGTCGCTGAGGCTCCCAACCAAACCAGCATCACCGAGATCCCTAAGAGCAGGGTCATTATTCATCTTAAAGTTACCATTTGTTGTCATATCCCATGAGTGCCAACCTAAAGTCTTGACCAGGCAACCATCAGGTTTTGGTTCAAACACTAAAGGTTGCCGAAGAGTGCCCCAATCAGTAAAAATATCCAACTCCTTCCAACGCAGGCAGGTAGGCTGATACTTGCGAATGTAGAAGTCGTGCCCATCCATCAACCAAATCCCCTCCAAACAATTTTCCCTGATGGATGCTAAAGGGAAAATCACCAGGAAATATCCATTAGCCAAGGCTTTAAAGCTCATTTCCATACCCCCACCGTTCTTGCCACCAACGGATCAAACAATCACAGTTTAAGTTTAAATCATACCACCTTGCAATTAAACCAAGTTTTTCCAACCGCTCTATTAATGGAACCAATAGCCTAGAACCCAACACCATTGTCTTCTTATTCCCATGCCTCTATTTTGCACAGTTCTCTATGGAAGGCACCTTAGCCTGAGGTCTACCACCCTCACCGTTTCCAGCAACCCTACAGTTTCCCCTACGATTAAAGTTTTCCTGATTATCACAATTATCCTGCATTCACTTGTTGTGCCAATGAGGATGGTTGCGATCAGAATCTTGCCAATGTCGCCCATGCCATCCTCTGTTGCCTTGGTTGTTAGATCTGTGTTGATCCTCGATTACATCTAATCCTAGATCTACTTAATGGAGAATTCATGCTCGGCATCCGTAGCCCAGGAAGGAGAGCCAGAACCAGCCTTACCAACATTCGCATCCGCAACCACTTTTGCGCGTCCATCAAGAGGAACTTCAGCTCAATCTGCAACCTCCACATTCTTCAATCCTTCACCACTTCCAACCTTTTCATATTTTTCACTCCTCTGCCATTTTTTCGTTGTTCCCTTTAATTTGTTAGATAATAATAATTGATTTCATCCAATATTGAACAAAATCAAGTGAACTATGAATACAACTAGATCACTTTGTACACTTAATTCCCATAATTCAAATTTCAAAACACACCACGCAATAACCACAAAAACTTACACTCATTTAAAGAAATAATAAATATACATAGGCATAATATTAATCAACAAGTATCAATCCCATATTAAATTATAAAGGGGTGAGTGAAAACAATAATAAGTAAAAAGGTTACAATATGTGATATTAAACATATAAAATTTGTTGAATAATAATGTATTAAGTGGTTTTTTATGTTACAATTTTTCTTTTTGATGGTTTTACTGAAGCATATTTTGTGTCTCTTGTCATCCGATACAAGATTTTACTTGGATCTATTTTTACTTGCATTCCTTCTCTATTTTAATTAATTAGGATATAATCTAGTGTCCTTTCACAATGTACAATGTAGTGTTAATAAATGCTTTTAGGAGTCTATTGTATGAGGGTTGAAGTTAAATACTTGTCTCCATATAATTTTTTGTGTTGAGTCACCTTTTGAGTTAAAATCATTGATCATGGTTTGTTTCATGATTAATTGATCAATTCTTATCCCCTTGATCATGAGTGCTGTATTTTTATTTCTAGGGATAATATAAAGAGTTTTGAAACATATTAGATGAGGTGAAGAATGAAACTTGAAAGAGAGAGTAAATAAAATTGGCTTAAGGCATGGAAGATGACAAATCCATTGTAATGGTGCACACCTCTCCAAAGAAGGGTGCACTTTTTAAAGTTTCAATTAAAAAAAGGAGTCTATAAATGAAAAAGCGTGAAACTCCCCAAATAGTCATTTGATGTCAACATGAAATAAGAAAAAAATTACACAAGTAAAAAAAATGTGTCTCTCTCTAAACAATTTTTTTAGTCAATGAAAAACACAAAAAAAAGGAACATAAGTGAAAAAGTATGCACCTATTTACTAAGTGGGAAAATTCAAGAGTTTTTTTTTTAGATGTGCATGTGTAGTGTATTGGTGCACACTAAACCAAAGGAAGGTCCAAGGTAAGTGAAAAAAAAGTGTCCACTTAGACCAAAAGCACACACCAATATAAATAGCATAAAATTTTAGAGTAAAATATATTTTCTAATTAATTATTTAATTAATTAGGTCCATTTTACACTAGCATATTGAAATATTCAGGGCCATTTTTATAGAGACTTTTTAAAAAAAAATTATAGTTTAAGGGATCAAGCATTTTTCCAAATAGTTTTGCATCAAGTCATTCTAGAAGAGTTTCGACTTGTTTTAAAAGAGTTCAAATAAGTTTTAGAACAATAATTTTCCAATATCATATAATACCAACAATGTTATTAGTGTAAATATTAGGCTTAATATAGGTGCATATAAAATCTTCAAATATTGTTGTTTCTTATACAGTTTATATTACACAGGAAATTATTAATAGTACCATTTTTAGTTTACTATACAAAAAATTATTTAAATAATGTTTGTTGAACTACAATAACTTCTAACTCATGTATGGAACAAATTTGTGAACAATAGCAACTCCCACCAAAAGGATTGTAGGCCTTGAAAACTCTCCCTATTCTTCATCAAACCCATGTCTTGAAAATAAAAATTATATAGTAGAAATATTAATAGGTGATTTGAAGTCTTCAAAGTATTATCACCCCACCTTTAGACTATAGTTATGAAAAATTCCCTTCATAAATCTTAATACTATTTGCCACCTTTGATTTCTTACCACCCCATGTCACCTTAAACTCCTTCCAAACCTTCTAAAAATAATTGTGGTTTTTTTGATATGTCACACAAAATTTAAATAAGATTAGAAAATTCAAATTATATGCATCACTTAATTTCTTTGAAGTTCACAATTGGTACAGATCCTTTAGAAAACTAAAAAATATAAATTGCTAAGTTGTGGTGCCTTTCTCATGCATATCGAACCACCTTTAAATATGTACAACTCACTTTCCCTTTAATGGTACAACATGGTTAACTCATAAAGGTATGACTCTTCATTACTTGATGGTACAACTAGAATAAGGAGCAACAAATACAATGTATTATTCATCCATTATGTGCTTCACATTAGAATCTTCTAAACTTTGAAATTTTTCTTGGGACAAGACTTTGTAGATTTCTAAAATCTCCAGTTGATTATTCTAAGTGTGAAATCTATACATGTGACTTCACTTGTAACTAGTTAGGGTAGGTCTTTCACTATCAAAATCAATTTCCCTAGTATTTCTATCTTAGGGTTTTCTCCACATGAAGCTCTAAAAAACCACAATAGAGAAATATAATTTGGCTTAAGAAAATGAGCTTACAATTTAACTTTTATATTCCCCCTAGAATATTCTTGAATTACTTTTCAAATTCTTGATTTTTATATATTTCATTAAAGCACATTATTAAAGTGACTTTTAGTATTTCCCTTTAATTTTCACTTAAGTCACTTATCAAATTAATTAAAACTAAATCTATAAAATATCATTTTATTGAAATTTTTTAAATAATTAATTTAATTTATTCCCTAGCGTACATGAACAATATAGGCTAACAAACACTTTTAACTACTCGTCAGAAGGGGACATTATAGTCCTCCCTTCTTGAAATTACTCGTCCTTAAGAAATTGAAGATTAGGACGTTGTAAAATCTATTCACATTCTCATGTGGAATCCTTAATAGGAAATTATCACCATCTAATGATGTACTCCTTAATTAATCTACTTCTCAAGCTCCTTTATCAAGTATATAGAATAACATCAAGAACTAATACCAACCTACCCTCCTCATCCAAGGGTGGAATCTCGAGTGATGACATAATATGTTGCCCAAGTGCCTTTTTGAGGTAAGAAATGTGAAACAAATTATGGATTCTAATACTCTCTAGCAGCTTCGATTCATATGCTACTTCACCAACTCTCTGCATAAAAAATCCTATAAGGGCCATAAAAGTGAGGCTTAAACTTCGCTACACAACTCTTCTTCAAGGAAGACTACCCATAAGGTTGAAGGAATAATAAAACTAAGTCACCCACCTCAAAAATCCTCTCAACTTAATGCATATGTGAATAAATATTATATTGTTATCAACACTCTAAATATTATCCTTAGGTGACTTAAGGATGTTCCAACTCTCCTAAATCCAATCCTTAGCTTGAGGATCCCTACTATCACCAAATTCTAGATCTAAAAAATGTGTGGTTCATGACCATATAAATATTTAAAAGTATTTATCCTAATTGAAATATGATAGGTGGAATTGTATTAATTCTCACCTAAGTACAACCACCTAATTCAATCCTTCTACTTCCCCACAACATAATTACATTAGTAGCCTTCCAACCATTTGTTGACTATCTTTGTTTGACCATCAATTTAGGGGCGGGTGCATGGAAATGGGTAGCCATTCCGTGGACACCCTAAAAAAAAATTGTAAACCATAACGCGAGCGCGTTATGCCTTCGGTTAAACCTAGGCAAGGTCCCGGAGGCTACAACTGCAAAGCCATAATGTGAGTGCGTTGTTATTTACTGTTAAAAGCAAAAAAAAAAATGAAAATCTCTCATTTGCATTTCGACTGGTTTTTTTGTGCACCTACGGCCAAAAACACCAAAATAGCACGCTCGCGTTCGAGGAGAAGAATTTCTTCACCAAGAATCTGAATTTCTTCACAATGATGGCGCCACGACGATGAGGAGCTGTAAGAGGTAAGGATTCTATGCTTTTTATTTTGAATTTGTTAGTTTTAGGTTGAATTTGATATCTATTTGTTTGAAATTTTAGGAGATGCAAATCAACCTGCAAACTCTCAAAATCCTCAACAGGAGGACCAACCAAATCCTCAAGATCAAAATCAACCACAACATCAACCTCCTCCACCAATCACTCAACCCCCTCCTGGCACTCAACAAAATTTAATGAGTGAAATTGAGAACAACAAAAAACAAATTGAGGATTTGATCAATAGGTTGAGTGATCCAAATGGTTCAACCATAGAAAGAATGACCCTAGCAAATTCCTTGAAAGATATGTTAACAAACGTAGATTCAATTAGCAAACAAATAACTGGATGGGAAGATAGGAGGCAAGTGGCTAGGGAGTATTATACAAGTAAACTATCATACAAGGATGTGAAAGATTTAAAAATAACAAAAGGTGATTTGTGCTCATTATTCTCCGACCCACGCACAAATCAAAATCTTATCCTCAATGTGAAGAGGTTTCCTATCCATTGGTGCCACCACCAACAAATGAAGGAGAGGTTTTATGATAGGTGGTACATGGTCTTCGATTACCCACCGTGCAACAATTGCGAGGTCCTGCAATATTTCCTTAGGAAACTATACAATGAGTTCATATTGAACAAAATCCCAAATTATTTTGATATGAGGGATTTCCAGGGGAGAGGTGGGGGGTCAGCTTAGGATAGACCTGGTGCACAGCCGGATCCTACGCGGCAAGGTAGATGAGCTCTTGCTAGGCCGCCTCATGAGCACATTGTTATGCCTTATGTCGTGAAGGAAAGTGCTGACGTAGAGACATTGCAAGCAATCAGCACTTTGACCCAGAGTGTCATCCATCATACTAGCCCTATTCTACAGTGCCATCTAGGGGAGTCTTCTAGTGGTGGTCTTCGAACACATGTGTGTCAATCTTGCGGGGCTACTTGTTCACATGACCCCACCGACCCTCAGGAGACTATTACGTAGGATCCGTCTGCAGCTATGGAGATGGAGATGGCAGCTAACATTTTGTATGAGGCATATGGCATTGATAGTCAGGTAAAAGTTATTGCATGTGTTCATTGAATTTAATTTATTAAATTTTGATTTTGATATGCAAGATTAACTAAAAATGTATTATGATTTTAATAAAATTGCAGGGTCATAGTGTTGAGACTGGATACACCGGCCCCCCACCAACCTATTTTTGCAGTACACCTATCGCTAGGGTATGTAACTAGTAAACAATTATAAGTTTATTGCATATTAATGGAATTGTTTTACGAATGGTAATTTAATATGCAATTTTGGATGTTGAACAGACTAATATTGGAGGTTTTGATGGAACACTTCCCAATGGTGGTGGATTTACTCAAACCTTCACGTAGGTAATAGAATAAAGAGTTTAACTAATGAATCAAGTACTTGATAGATTTGTGTAGTTTATACATGCACATCTTTGATTACGTTGAATAATTTGTTCTTTTATTTTCAGTTGTTGCGAGACAATACACCTCCGAATGTGACGAGGGCAATGGATATTGGTGTGACATCTGCTATACAATCCTCGATGGCTCTGATAGAAGAGGTATGAGGCAAATTAGTAAATTTTAATTTACATTTTTTGTTATAGATGTTAGTCAGAAATCAAACCATTATTGATTCACGTAGTTTTTGTCTATTTGTATGGTTTATACAGGGGGGCTTCAGCACGCCTGAGCATGGGCGTGAGGATATTTCCCTCATGGAAAGAGATCGTGAGATGGTTGTAAGTGATTATTTTGTCAAATATATCATTTTTTATAATGTAATTTCTATATATTCATGTCTTTACTTCTTATTGTAACAGTTAAAACTTCACCATGAACTAAACCCTAGGAGGAATAGCAGGAGCACTCCACGAGCGCAGAAAAAATGAGTGACAGACCTATTGCCATCCGAGCGAAAAGGAAAGGGAAAGATTTTATTTCCTTGGCATGGAGAGCAATGACTTTTGATTCCAGAGTCCTTTATTGTATGCCTACATGGCATTTTTGTACATATTTTTTATTGGACATATTTGAGATTGTATGCCTAGATGGCATTCTCGTAAGCCTATATGGCTGTTTTGAACATATATTTCATACTTATATCGACATATATTTATGTATGCTTACATGGCTATTTGGTTAATACAAATATCTTTTTTCGATGCCTGTCCATATTTGCATTCTAAATTGATGGTTCAATAGATATGAGTTCATATATTCAAGTGTATACTTTACAACTTACGTGTATACTTTGTGACTTACGTGCATTCGAGTGTATACTTTGTGGCTTACATGTTTTCATGCATATACCTTGTATTTGTGCATATACTTTGTTCTAATTTGTGTATACTATGTATTCATGTGTATACTTTTTGAGGCTTACGTGTTTATGAGTACTTGTAGTTCCCTTATTGACATGTACATGTTTGAATTATTCACGTGTATAATTATTAATTGGTTAGCCGTAGCATTGATCTATGTCATCCTCAATGCATGATCATTGAGATGGAGTAAGTACACCCTCAAGGTCAAAAGGAATTTTGCATGCATTCTTCGTAGGCTCATTTTGGTAGTGAAACCAAAAACCTCTTGCATCATTGAAACGAAAAAAAAATTCTTTTATAGCAGGTCTGAAGCCATTATCATTCTCCATTAGTTCTTCATGTATCCACTCCCCATTAATGGTTGTCTCATGACCTTCATGAAACCAAGCACTTATCTCATTTATGATAGAAGAAATGTATGAAGATTTATCTTCCTCCTTATGAACCATTCATTATCATTAGAGATGGGTTCTTGTGAACCACTACTGATGAATCATGGGTCAATGAGTTTGACTTGTAAAACTACACGATTGAATCCTAATAGCAATATCACAATATTTATATATCTAAATACTGCTATTGAATCCTGAATACTGCCATCTTACCCACACAAGATTTTGGAAGATGCTTCCCACCCTTCTCTTAGTGGTTGCTCTCATTGCACCTTCTACCCATCTTCATCTTGGTGTAGACAATACGAAGACCCCATCTTGAGATCTTCAAACACACAAGAACAACTATGTCCTTCCTATAGCTTGGATGTATCAACTTGCAACCAAGAACCCACGCTACTGCTTGGTGTAGATTGCCTTCTACATGCTCATAACCTTCTGGCTCTGATACCATTCTGATGCAAAGGAAAGAATAGAACACAGTAGCTCATCCACCCTTCTCACTCCTTAACCTACTGATCACTACTGATCAAGACATGTTCTTAAGCCTCTAACTCTATCTGCCACCTTTTCGTTGTTCAAAGCCTGAGTCACACATTGCTCAAACATAATGGTCGAGCGATGTAATGGTTTCTTTGAAAACCGTTATACATTTAAAACCATACAAGAATTTCACACTCGGTTATATTACGTATATTCCCTATCAACTGAAACTGTTTCTCCCATTCCATTCGGGACTGTCATAAAGAAACCTAAAAACAAGACATCCATGACATTGAAAACAATAGCGAATCCTTCAAAACTAATCTGCATTCACAATTTGCAAAACAATAAACTAGGAAAGATAGAGAGAACGACACGAAGGGAAATGGAAACTCCTGTTTAATGAATTCTAGACATTAACAGTTCAAAAACATACATGCTTTGGCCAGAGAGCTCGATTTCTTCTCCTTCTTGTTTACTCTCTTTTTTGTTTTCCCGTAGTTGCACTCTCTATTTCCTCTATCTCCCCGTATTCGGTTACATGTTGTCTCTTTATAGAGATTATAGGGTAGTTAGACAAACTGTTCATCTACCCGATATTCCCATTTAGTTACAACTGTCATTTAATCCTTTTGATGAATATATCATTGCAATTTTAAACACAACCATTTCTTAACATGGTCCCACGAAATTCTAAATGACTAAAACATTACAAAATTATGAAGCTTGTCATAAATTTCAAGAGTCGAGGTGTCCCCGCACCACTATCCTAGTTGTCCCTTTGTTGATTTATCTCCTCACTGATCCATCTTATTGGATTATTTCACCTTTTACCCATCACTTTCTTGAAAAACTCAATTTTAGGCCTTGTAGCCTTCTTCCCCAATTTGGCCTCCTAGAACCCATTTTCTTGACTTTTCTCAAAATCAATCTTAACAACCCCCAAATGTTTTTGTAAATTCTTTCTTTTCACCATCAAGGCTCCAAGATTTACCAGGCCTTAGGTCCTACAAGTTTTCGTACATATGATTGTCCTCAAACCCCCTATTTTCAAGGGTTCCTATGGTTTTTGGCTCTTTTTCCTTCTTTGAGGGCTTCAACGACCTCCTCAGCTCTCCTCCTGGCACATACATGACTGAGATACATGTTCCTACACTCCCATACTCTTTATTGGCACAAAACAATCCATTTAGCAACTCTCCTTCCTGCTGTCCTCTCCAAGCTACTAGCCAGAATGCACTTGCACTCGCCTAGTGCTTGATGATTTCATCACCTTCCCTGCAAAACAAGACCCCAAAACCTATATGTACACTATTTACATAGTCCCCAACTTGATTCCAAGTGTCCATGAGAGGAAAGCCATGGGAAGTCAAGTGGGACTCATTATTCACAAAATTGGCTTGAACCGGCAACGAGACCAAGAACACCAAAAACTTGCAAAAAGATAACCAGTCGGTCTAGATGACTAATCTAATGCTACACAAGGTAAGTAAGTGACACAAATGGAAGACTCAAAGCATTATATAAGTCCTTTCAATCCATTCTTGACTGGATGAAGGCTCAAACACAGAAATTCAATGAAAACTTGCTCTCTTCCAATCACAAAAATGTACTCTCCAAGTCTCAATTCGTGAAAACAATCCTCCAACCCAGGTATTAGGGTTTTTCTGACCTTATATACCTTTCTCCCACATTCTAGGACCCTTGGGTAGGGCTTAGAGCATCATTAATGCCATCTACAGCTTACTTGGTATGCCTTTTTGTAGTCTTGCCTTGTTCAAGTATACCATCACCAAATCACCTATTTCAAATTGTAGATCTCTCTTCCCTTCATCTCTTTTAGTCTTCAACTTTTGGTTAGCCTCCATTAATTTCTTCTTTACCTACTCATGAACCTCTCTCATTGACTGAGCAAAACCATCAACATGTCCACTAATTCCTTCATAACCTTTTAGGTCTCTTAGCTCAAGTACACCCCTTGGATGTAACCCATATACAATTTCAAATGGGCTCTTACCAATAGACCTATTTGTGCTATCATTGTAGGCAAATTTTTCCTGTGAAATGACTTTTTCCCATCCTTTTCCATACTTCTTAGTTAGACACCTCAACAAGTTACCAAGTACCCTATTTATCAAGATTTATGGTGAGCTTCTCCTCTTGAAGTTTCTTCAACACAAGTTCTAGGTGCTTCATATGTTCTTCTTTTGTTTTGCTAAAGATGAGGATATCATCTAAGTAGACTACCGCAAAGACTCCTATAAAGTCCTTCAAGACCTCATTCATCACCCTCATAAAAGTGCTAGGTGCATTTGTAAGCCCGAATGGGATTACTAACCACTCATATAACCCCTCTGTGGTTTTAAAAGTTGACTTCCATTCATCTCCCTCTTTCATCCTAATTTGATAGTAGCCACTTTTCAAATCAATCTTGGAGCAGTACTTAGCACCCCCCTAAATAGTCCATTAAGTCTTCTATCCTAGGAATAGGAAACCTATATCTAATGGTTATCCTATTTATGGCCCTAGAATCAATACACATTCTCCACTTATCTCCCTTCTTAGGTGCCAACACCACTGGAACAACACATGGGCTTATGCTTTTCTTGATCAACCCTTGGTCCAAAAGTTCTTGAACTTGCCTTGCTATCTCCTTGTTCTGCTCCAGTGTCATTTTCTATGCAGCCTTGTTAGGCAATGTTTCTCCTAGTACAAAGTCAATTTGATGATTGATTGCCCTCTTAGGTGGTAGTGTAGCTGGTGTGCCTCCACAAATGATATCCTTGAACTAATCCAATAGTTGCTTCACCTCTGCTGTCATACGTAGCCGACTAGATGACTCCTCCTCCTTTGGCTTCAACATGATTGCATAGACAACTCCTTCTTCCTCCTTCATGTCTCTTAGGAATTCCTTTCCACTCATCAAAAGTATATTGGATTCTGCCTTTTCCACTATGCCTTCTTGGGGAAAAAACTTTGTGGTTAAGCGCTTGAGCTGGAGTATACTGGAATGGGTGACCTCCCAGGAAGGCCTAGTGCCTCACCTCTGTGAGCATCACTTAGATGCAATGAGTGCTAAGTGGGCCATTCAATATCATTTCAAAATTGTTGCTTTAAACAACTTACAAATTTGTAACTTAAGACTCCTCCAACCTAAGGGATCGATCCAGTGGAACATAGCTCAGAGTGATTCCTCGTGTTTCAGTGCAAAAGAGGACCATGCCTAGCGTAAACATACCAATTCAGACGTGTTGGAACAGTCCGCTTGGTCACAAAAGTTGCAGAATGAAAGTTGCACCACTCTGCAACTTTGCATTGCTTGCATTTGATGCTTTTTCCATCAAGTGAAAATCCGCCACCACTGGAAAACCACTCCGAGATAGCCAAAACTGAGAGAGGTTTTTGTAGACAAGCTCAACAAAATCCTATAGGATCAAACGAGAAGTTTCTAAGTGTTATGGTATCCAAGTAATAGCATGCTAAAGTTTGCAGCTATTTTGCACTTTGGACCCTTAAGGGATCGATCCGGTGGAACATAGCTCGGAGCGATTCCACGTGTTTCGGTGTGAAAGAGGACCATGCCTACTATAAACATACCTATTAGAATGTGTTTGAATAGTCCACTTGGTCACATGAGTTGCAGAGTAAAAGTTGCACCACTTTGCAACTTTGCACAACTTGAATTTGACACATTTTGCATCAAATGAAAATCCGCCGCCACGAGAAAACCACTCCAAGATAGCCAAAAATGAGAGAGGTTTTTGTAGATAGGCTCAACGCAATCCTATAGGATTAGATGAGAAGTTTCTAAGTGTCACGGTATCCAAGTAATAGCATGCTGAAGTTTGCAGCTATTTTGCACTTTGGACCCTTAAGGGATCGATCCGATGGAACATAGCTCGGAGTGATTCCACGTGTTTCGGTGCGAAAGAGGACCATGCCTACCGTAAACATACCTATTCAAATGTGTTGAAACAGTCCATTTGGTCACACAAGTTGCAGAGCAAAAGTTGCACCACTTTGTAACTTTGCACAGCTTGAATTTGACATGTTTTCCATCAAGTGAAAATCCACCGCCACAAGAAAACCACTCCAAGATAGCCAAAATCGAGAGATTTTTTTCTAGAAGGGTCCAACGCCTTTTTGTAGGATCAGACGAGAATTTTCTAAGTGTCATGGTATTCAAGTAATACAATGTTGAAGTTTGCAGCTATTTTGCACTTTGGACCCTTAAGGGATCGATCCGATGGAACATAGCTCGGAGCAATTCCAAGTGTTTCGGTGTGAAAGAGGACCATGCCTACCGTAAACATACCTATTCAGACATGTTGGAACAGTCCGCTTGGTCACACGAATTGCAGAGCGAAAGTTGCACCACTTTGCAACTTTGCACAACTTGAATTTGACACATTTTCCATCAAGTGAAAATCCGCCGCCACGAGAAAACCACTCCAAGATAGCCAAAATTGAGAGATTTTTTTCTAGAGGGTTCTAGTGCCTTTCTGTAGGATCAAACGAGAAGTTTCTAAGTGGCATGGTATCCAAGTAATAGCATGCTAAAATTTGCAGCTATTTTGCACTTTGGACCCTTAAGGGATCGATCTGGTGGAACATAGCTCGAAGTGATTCCACGTGTTTCGGTGTGAAAGAGGACCATGCCTACCATAAAAATACCTATTCGGACGTGTTGGAATAGTCCGCTTGGTCACACGAGTTGCAGAGCAAAAGTTGCACCATTTTGCAACTTTGCACAGCTTGAATTTGACACATTTTCCATCAAGTGAAAATCTGTCGCCACGAGAAAACCACTCCAAGATAGCCAAAATTGAGAGAGTTTTTTCTAGAGGGGTCGAACACCTTTTTGTAGGATTAGATGAGAAGTTTCTAAGTGTCACAGTATCCAAGTAATAGCATGCTGAAGTTTGCAGCTATTTTGCACTTTGGACCCTTAAGGGATCGATCCGGTGGAACATAGCTCGGAGCGATTCCACGTGTTTCGATGCGAAAGAGGACCATGCCTACCATAAACATACCTATTCGGATGTGTTGGAACAGTCCACTTGGTCACACGAGTTGCAGAGTGAAAGTTACACCACTTTGCAACTTTGCACAGCTTGAATTTGACATGTTTTCATCAAGTGAAAATCCACCGCCACGAGAAAACCACTCCAAGATAGCCAAAATCGAGAGAGGTTTTTCTAGAGGGATCCAACGCCTTTCTATAGGATCAAACGATAAGTTTCTAAGTGTCATGGTATCTAAGTAATAGCATGCTGAAGTTTGCAGCTATTTTGCACTTTGGACCCTTAAGGGATCGATCTGGTGGAACATAGCTCGGAGCGATTCCACGTGTTTCGGTGCGAAAGAGGACCATGCCTATCGTAAGCATACCTATTCGAACGTGTTGGAACAGTCTGCTTGGTCACACGAGTTGCAGAGCGAAAGTTGCACCACTTTGCAACTTTGCACAGCTTGAATTTGACATGTTTTCCATCAAGTGAAAATCCGACACCACGAGAAAACCACTCCAAGATAGCCAAAATCGAGAGAGGTTTTTCTAGAGGGATCCAATGCCTTTCTGTAGGATTAGATGAGAAGTTTCTAAGTGTCATGGTATCCAAGGAATAGGATGCTGAAGTTTGTAGCTATTTTGTACTTTAGACTCTTAAGGGATCGATCCGGTGGAACATAGCTCGGAGCGATTCCACGTGTTTCGGTGCAAAAGAGGACCATGCCTACCGTAAAAATACCTATTCGAACGTGTTGGAACAGTCCACTTGGTCACACGAGTTGCAGAGCGAAAGTTGCACCACTTTGCAACTTTGCATAGCTTGAATTTGACACGTTTTCCATCAAATGAAAATCCACCGCCACGAGAAAACCACTCCAAGATAGCCAAAATCGAGAGAGGTTTTTCTAGAGGGGTCCAGCGCCTTTCTGTAGGATTAAATGAGAAGTTTCTAAGTGTCACGGTATCCAAGTAATAGCATGCTGAAGTTTGCAGCTATTTTGCACTTTGGACCCCTTAAGGGATCGATCTGGTGGAACATAGCTCGAAGCGATTCCATGTGTTTCAGTATGAAAGAGGACCATGCCTACCGTAAACATACCTATTCGGACGTGTTGGAGCAGTCCGCTTGGTCACGTGAGTTGCAAAAGAATGTGTACAAATTGTTTACATGACCTTTATATGACCTTTTTCATATTGTTTAGATTTCAAAATTCAAAGTTTGCAAATTTTGCTACTCAAGGCATTTACAGAACAAGGTGCTACTACACCAAACATGAACTTCGACCTTACAATATTTGAGTATATCTCATTATGTAATTAGATCTTGTTACAATGCCTCTGGCACTTCGTTCTCTCAGATCTTTTACGATGTCACTCATACATTCAAGATTTTGTTTAAATGTCTACATCATAGGTGCTCATCATGAGGTTAACTTCAAATGAGTAACTTGAGATTCCCTCGCTAAGCTTCACATGATCTCTTATAATGGCTTGAAATCAAAATTGAGATTTGTCAAAATCATCAAAATAAGTATGTTGCATTGCTTTTTTGCCTGAGATTTTTGATAATGCCTCTTAAATCAGCATTTTCTGCAACGAAAGATCAATCAACCCTTAGTAGTTTACTTACAAATACGCAAAGTAAAAGAGAAAAAGAAAGAGCATCCAAAATGGAAATGAAATAAAAATAGATGGAAGGCACTTACAGATGTTGCATGCAGGCATCAAAATAAGGATGTTGCATTGCTTTTCTGGTTGACATTCTCTTCGATGGCTCATACATCTGCATTTTTTGCAAGGGGACACCAATCACTGTAAAAGAAGATGATAGCATTGGCACCAAACAAATTAATGTGCATACAAGTATAAATTAATAAGAACCAATGTGCATATACTTACAAATTAATCCAACGAACCATCCAAGTCTGCTCTACTCTTTATTGTGTCAAGTATTGCCTCATGGTCAGACTCACGGACCTTCCATAACGTCTTGTTCAAAGGTCTACCCCCATATTTGGTCAAATGAACATTGGATGCCACGACAAGGTTCAAGTAATGAAGAATCTTACAATGCATGTCAAAGTCCTGAAATAGCCAATGTTTAACACTTGAATGTGGGTACCTTCTAAGCCATGTTCCAGTAACCACAACTAAGCCTATAGGGTATTCGATGTTTTCTCCATCTATAACTGGGGCCTCCAATTTCTTTTTGGTCTTAACACAATGACACAAGTAATAGTTTATTCCCTCTTCATTTTCTTCATCTGCAATAACTGCATAAACATGCCCTACATTGATATGTGCAAAAAATCTCTTAAAATTTGTCAACATTACGAATACAGTACAAAGTAAGATCTAACGATATGGAATTTCAACAACTAAGAAAGTAGATATATCGCCTCGTTGAACTAGATCTGATATGTGGTCAAAGTCGACCGATGATTCTATCTATGTCAATTCCAATTTCGTCGAAGGGTGATACATGTGAAGTGGGCTAAGATAACTTGTGAACCATTTGTCAACCCACTCCCCTGACTCACAATCATTCCAGTCTTGCATTGTACATGAAGAACAAAAGCATGCCATCTTTCGTGTATCAATACTCCATGAACCTGTATTTGAGCTAAGGAAAGAGTGTACCTCACTCAATCCTATTAGTATACAACAGTCTTCATATGGTGCAATGTTAGTATCATCCATCAACCAAAAAAATCTACAAACTGAAGACGTACCTTCATTACCTGGACCCATCAAAGCATTACACTACTCAACGATTGATTTTGCATCTGTCAACTTTGCACTATCTTTATACTTTAACTCTTCTCGTGCTAATGCTCTTTTCATGCATGCTCCTGCACCATCATGCTCGCCCTTTCCATGTCTAGCCTCACAAAAGTTCCACATATGTTGAACACTTGTAATGACATGCATCCTGCACAACCAGTAGAACATGTGCAAGTTCTTGAACTGTGCTGCACAGTTATCAGACCATATTATATGTTGATCGTATTCTATGACCCTCTAAGCCAAACCATTGTAGAACATCTAGAAGCAACCTTGCACGAACTCTGGAGAATGTGTGCGATCATCACTAATGTAAAAGTGGTACTCCCTCAATACCTTCCTTTTCTCATCTGTACTATCAGATGCATGAATGAATGCTATGTGCAGAAATATCGAAACTTGTGTAGAGTTGTAATATTGTGACTGCACCTCATGTTGTGGTTGTAGAGTGTAGTTCGCCACAAAGTCAGCCACTGATACTATGCTTCCAACTGGAAAGGTGTCCTTGCATAGCTTGAACTGCGTCTCCAACCATCGAGCTCTATGGGTATGCATTGCATACTCAGACAGTATACTGTCATGAAATGTGGTCATAAATTTGTACACTGGAATCTTCTCAATAGCCAAATCACACCTCTTTGCTTGAGACCCATCTTTTGTAGCATATGCCACTATTTTATACTTCCCGAACTCTACTAGTTTTTGTCCCACCTCATATGTGCTTTCCATATGTTGACATACTGGCATACATTGGAAGCCACCGTAACGCTCGCATGAACCATCCAAGCATGTTGTCCTATAGAATATCTAGCCATCCTCTATTTGACATAAATTTTTTGATAAGAACTCTCTTGAAGATTTTGGTGGGGCTTCTATGCCACAATCCTGCAAAACATTGTTAGAATGCAAATCTAAACATATAGAATGATAAACATTGTAATGGTTAGAAAATTCAATATGTAGTCTACAACAACAAGTAGTGCGTGTGTGATTTATCTTGACATAAAAAGGTTTAAGCAGTTCAAAAAATCTTTGAGAAATACTAATTTGAGGATAATCATTTTCAAATTTCCGAAAAAATTGGGTTTGAGTCATATCCAAAAAATGCTTTGGATGTGGCTCAAGATTCCGACTACCGATTCTCCTTCTTACCACATCCCTTTGATTTGGAGATGGCCTTGTGTTATTCTTCCAATACTCTTCAATTAGTGTTCTCAACATAGTTACGAGACTCGCCCGGAAGCGCCCAAACTCGGCGAGTCCCAAGCCGAGCACACCTGGCCGGGTCCTGGGAGCCCGGACGCAGACGTGGCCGAGTCCTGCCGAGTCCTGGCTAGACTCGCCAGACTCACCGGACTCACCAAACTCACCGCTTCCCGGAGAGTCCCGAGCCCTGGACGCGGTCGACGACAGCAGGAGCAAAAGTGAACAAAAAACATAAAAATTGATGTTTAAGTTTTTTTTTTTTTTGTGTTATATTATCTCCCCAACCCTAAAAGCAACCTCATTTCATTCATTTGGAAAAATAGGAGGAGAAGAGAGAGTTGTGAGGAAAAATAGGAGGAGAAGAGAGGGCAACCAAGAAGCTGTTGAAGACAAATACAGGGCCACATACCATTTGGGAAGCTTCATAACAGTAAGGAGGTGCATTGAGAGCTCATTACCAATGATTGGGAGGAGTTTGCATTGCATTCCAAGCCAAATATAAGAGGTAAGTTTTATTTTTATTGGTTTTTTTTGTGTTTTTTTAACAAATAATTCATTGTAATTTGAAAAATCATTGTTTTTTTTAGTTTGCATTTTTTTTTACAAACCCTACTTGCAATATAAATAATTTTATAAACCCTACTTGTTATTGCAGCCACATTCATTTGCAAATCAAAACATATTATTATTTTCACAATGTCTCAAACCCCAGGCAGAAAAGACCCTGCTTGGAAACATGCTGAAATCTTTCCCAGAATGAAAAAAGGAGAAGCAAAATGTAAATACTGCAAAACAATATATCATGGAGGCATAAATCGATTAAAATACCATATTGCACGCATACCCATCCATGATGCAACGGGATGCCCTATAGCACCTCCTGAGGCTGTCCGTGAAGTGCAGGTGCAATTAGAAACTTTTGAATTGCAAAAAGAGATGAAAAAAAAATAGAAGCGTGAATTGGTGAGTTTGGGAGTTGGACATGGACTTGGTGCTTATTGGAGATGCTTCTTCCATGCCTCCATACCGTCCTAGTGCTAGTGCTTGTGCTAGTGGTACTACTTCTACACTAGCTATCCCTGTGCATACTCCTACTGCTAGTACTGCTAGTGCTAGTGGTAGTAGTATTATTGGCCCTAGAGTTCGTAAATCTAGGGTGGACTCATATTTTGTACCACGCACTACTCCTGGTTCCCAACTGTCACTTGAGAGCATGGGTTGGAACAAGGATGTACATGATACAGCAAAAAAGACAATTGCAGACTTTTGGTACTACTGCACCATTCCCTTCCATGTAGCTAGGTAATTCTTTTTTGTTTAATTGTTTTAAAATTTATTATTTTAGAATCTAGATGTATCTCATTATCGAATTCAAATTTAGTGCAGTTAAAATCTTAAAACTTTTCATTTTACAATACTTATGTAAGTAACTTATTAATTTATTTATGACATGTTTTAGGTCACCTTTTTGGCAAAACATGGTTGATACCATAACCATATGTGGGCCAGGGTTCAAAACCCCTTCTGAAGATGAATTAAAGGGCCCACTTTTGACTCAAAAAGTGGAAGATGTGAAAGCACAATTAGAGGAGCAGCATGAGTAGTGGAGGAGGATTGGTTGCACCATCATGACTGATGGTTGGACCGATAGGAGAAATAGGACGCTGCTTAATTTTCTAGTGTCCTCCAGAGGTAATTGTACTTCCCTCAATGCATTGAAATTTGAATTTGATTTAGTGATTAATAATTTAATATGGCTGATTTTTGTTTTTTAATTTATTGAATAACTGGTTTTGCTTATTCTTTCAGGTGACACCATTTTCATTAAGTCCATTGATGCTTCTACCCAATTCAAAAATTCCACATATCTATGTGAGGCTATAGAGGAGGTGATAGCTGATGTGGGGGAAGAGAATGTAGTGCAAGTGGTGATAGATAATGCAGCAAACTATGTTGCTGCTAGTAGATTATTGATGGAGAGGCACCCTACTATATTCTAGACTCCATGTGCCGCCCATTGATTGACCTCATGATGGAGGATCTTGGCAAGCTCCCATGGATCAAAACATGTGTGGATGCAGGTAGAAACATTTGCAAATTTATATACAATCACACATGGGTGCTTAACCTTATGAGGCAATACACGGGGTTGAGGGAGTCGTCTCATCCTGGCATCACTAGGTTTGCAACTAATTTTATCATGTTGGAATCCTTGATTCGGTCAAAGGCAGCTTTAAGGCGCATGTTTGTTGGTGAGGAGTGGTCTTCCTCATCGTTTTCTACAAGCACTGCAGGGATTAGTGTGGCTGATTGCATTTTTGATGAGCAAGGGTTTTGGACACTAGTGGAGGAGATTGTGAAGGTAAAATTTAATTCTTTATTATGTTTTAATTTGTAATCATATATTTTATTTGTTTATTTTCATTCACACTTATTTGTGAAGCATGTTTGCACTTTGCAATTTATTGAGCCCTTGCTAGTTCTCCTACGAGTTGCAGATGGGGAGAAGCCCGGACTGGGATACATATATGAGGGCATGGATAGGGACAAAGAGGCCATTAGATCAGTCTATGGTGGAGTTGAGGATAAGTATCGTCCCATTTGGGAGATCATTGATAGGAGATGGAAAAACTAACTTCATAGGCCCATCCATGCAGCTGCATGTTTTCTAAATCCGGCCTTCCAATTCCGCCATGATATCCGTGGAGATAGAGAAATTCTTAGTGGGCTCTACTCGACGATAGAGCGGATGTTGCCCGCTGTTACTACATAGATAGTGCAGGAGATAGATGCCTTTAGTAAGGCACAAGGAGAATTCTTTACACGTCAAATGACCAAAGACAGTAGGACAACATTACTACCAGGTAAAAATATATTTAAGGGCATAATTGTCGTCTTTTTATATTGTATTTTATTATCAGATGTTGAACTTGAAACTTGAAATGAGATTGATTTTGTTTCTTTTTCTCATCTCAGATAGCTAGTGGAGGTTGTTTGGTTCTGATACACGGAACCTGCAGAATATTGCCATTCGTCTATTGAGCCAACCATACAGTTCATCTGGTTGTGAGCACAATTGGAGTATGTTTGAGCACATACACTCCAAGAAGCGCAATAGATTGACAGTGGAGAGGATGAATGACTTGGTCTATGTTCATTACAACCTTTGGCTCAGATACAGAAAGCTTTTTGACCACGACAACACCCCGATCAATCTAGATGAGGTTGATCCACAGTCTAAGTGGACCACTGAGGCTACAGATGCAGTCTGTAGTGACGAGGACCTTGATTGGGTGGACCAGGCAGAGAGAGAGGCTGAGGTTGTATCCATGGCTGAGGAGGAGGCTAGAGCACAAGGAGATATAGTTGTTGTTGGTGAGAGTGGCATGGAGACTCAGACAGAGGCAGAGACTATGGCTGCAGCTGCAACATCATCCAGGAGCCTTAGACACCTTCGTAGGAAGGATGTTGGCTCCACTATGCCATAGAGTCATAGAGTCATAGCTATTGTTTTGATATTTCATATTTGTATGGAACATTTGATGTTATGGATTTCATATTCCATGACTTTTGAATACATTTGACTAGTTTTATAATTTATATATCTAAGTATGCTATTTCCTTCAGCAACGCAACTACAGTTTGTGTACTTTATACTTATGTGATCATTGTATACTTGTGTATGTGATCAAATTTTCTTTTATTTGTGTTGTATTCAATAAAGGGTGCTTGAAACAAGTTTTAAATCCTTAAAAATCTCTAAATTTCTAGGTTTTTTTCAACTTTTTTTCATTTTGTCGAGTCTGCGCCGAGTCCGAGTCACATTACTATGGTTCTCAAGGCTTCGACAACTTCTTTATCTTTTCGTGACATTCTCCCCGAGAATGCCCATAATTCATTTGTATCATTGCCCTCAATTCTTTGCCACCTTTGAATGGCTCTTGATAAATTTTTTCTACTAATTCCTATTTTTTCACTAGTCTTTCTAATTAGGCGAGCTCTCTTTGTTTGAAAACTTGCCAAAGTTGATGTAATGACACGTCAAGTGACATTACTATCCTTTGAGTGTGAGGTCTTACCCACACTCTCATAAGCATCCATTAGATTCTTCACAATAGTGTCTTCACTCGATGCATTTGATGTTCTCAACCCAAGAGTCTTCATGATGTTCCTATACTTTACACCCCGCATCATTTCAACAAATAGTTGACATCTTGCAGTCTCATTTAGCCTTTCAAAGAATCGTTCCCAAATCTTATCAGCATATCTTCTACAAGTGTGTGTTGAAATCTTACCTTCCATGTGCTGCAAAATCTCATCATCAATATTAATCAAATACTTTGGTTTTCTACGCAAAATTCTTGGTGGTGTTCTCTTAGGTACATACATCTCAACATTAGGAATTTCATCAATATTTAATTGAGGTGGGCTAGATTTCATACCTTCAATCGAGGGTGGAGAAGAAGACATACCTTGAGGTTCACATGGGAATGATGGCATACCTTCTTCGTCAATTTGGAGTGATGATGTACTCTCAACTTGAGATGTGTTGGATGGTGTCCAACAATATTCACTTGCGGTAAATGGTGTCCCTCCATATTCACTTGCACTAGATGGTGTCCATCCATATTCACTTGTGCTAGATGGTGTCCCTCCATATTCGCTTGTGCTTAATGGTGTCCCTTCATATTCACTTGTCGTAGAGGGTGTGTCTCCAACTACGGTATCTGAATCTGTCTTACAACGATGCTTTTGCATTCGTGCCTTTTGTGCTGCCAATTCCCATTCTCTTTTTTACGGTTGAGGTTCCTCGACAATCGAGTTTTTTTCATCAATCGTTTCCAATTTCTTCTTTTCACAATATGTCACCACCCGAACTCTCTCCTTTTCTTTCAAGGTTTCGTTCTCTTCGTCTGTTAGTTTCCTCTTTTTCTTTTTCTTCGGCATGGTGGATAATTTTATCTATACCATGGTAATGAGACAAATATTAGTTCCTAAAAAATTTATCCATTCAAGATAATTGAAAAATATATGTCATTTAATGCTTCATTTAAAGAATACTTACAATCATCTTGTACAAAAGTAGTCTTTTAGAGTTTTTGGTCTCATAGCCAGTTCAAGCCAGTTTTTTGAAATAATGATCCCCACTTGAATTCTCATGGAAAGGCTTCCATGGACACTTGGAATCAAGTAGGGGACTGTTTTTATAGTGTACATATGGTGTGTGGTGTCTTGGTTTGTAGGGGAGATGGTGAATTCATCAAGAACTAGGCGAGTGCAAGTGCATTTTGGCTAGTGGCTTGGAGAGGACAGCAGTAAAGAAAGTTCCTAAATGGAATGGTTTGTGCCAATCAAGAGAAAGAGAGTGTGGGAACATGCATTCCATACATGTGTGTGCAAGGAGGAGAGTTGAGGAGGTCATTGAAGCCCTCAAAGTTGGAAAAAGGAGCCAGAACACTAGAAACCCTTAAAAATAGGGGGTATGAGGACAGTCCTATGTACGGATGCCAAAGGGACTAAGAACCTAGTAAATCTTGAAGCCTAGGGTACTACTAGAAATAATCTATAAAAATATTTGGGGGTTGTTAAGACCATTTTTGAAAAAAGCCAAGATCACGGGTTATAGGAGGCTTAATTGGGCAAAAGGCTAGAAGGCCTAAAATTGGGTTTTTCAAGAAAGTGATGGGTACAAGGTGAAAGAATCCTATGTGATGGATTAGTGAGGAGAAAAATCAACAAGGGGATAGTGAGAATACCCTTTCATAGCCCCTCGAGTGGTTAGGACACTTTGGGTCAATGTGGAGCCCAGGGAAGCTTAGTGGTGAATTGAGAGCAATGGTGAAGAATTTGAAATTGGTGGAGAGTCTTATGAGGTGAGAGGGGTTTAGGAGGGATCCCTGAGTAGGGTAGAGAGGAATACCCTAGGAATACTAGAGAATAGGTCTTGGGAAGAGCAAGATTTCTCTTGCAAGATAAGACTCCCCATCAATTGTTGAAGGCCTGGTCTATGTAATGAACTTTTGACCTTGTGCAGGGTATTTTGAAGATGTTTGATGCATTGGAATAGTCTGGGAAGGCCCAGGTATACAAGTTTCTATAAACCCTCCCTCTTTGCATTGAAAAATGGGGGTTTATGTATTGGAAGCCTAGTTGAGCGGGTAAGGTCCTAAGACCTAGAAATTATCTTGTTTTGAGACCTAATTGTCTTTTCACGAATCAAATGTTTTGTGAAGGGAAATATAGTTCAATAAGTGTGTCAAGAAAGGTGTTGATTTCTTCCTTTGTACTACATCAGTTTGTGCAGAGGTATTGGAAGGTGTTTGGACCCTTCAGAGGAATGGGAGAGGCTTGGATTTGTCTTAAAGGATGAATTTTGGTGAATGGTTCTGAATTTCTATAATTGGCAAGTGTAAAATGGTAATTGGCAAGTGTAAATAATTGTGTATATAATTTGGTAATTTAAAATGTGCATTGACAACCTAAGGTTATAATTTCAAACAAAAATGAAAGCAAGCCATAATAGAATGAAAGAAAATTTGTAAAGACTTCACAAACCTTAAAAACCAGACTTTCAAATGGAGGAGTTCAACCCAATTATGTAGCCTTAGCTTCTTCTTTCTTCAAACTCCACAACAATTTGACTTGTTCAAAAGTTTTTTCCCTTCCACACTTCAATTGTATATCAATTTTCAATGGAATTCAAACTTCAATTGATATTATATGTCTTTCAACGTCGAAACTCTGCTATTTCATGCAAAGGTGGTAAAAAGATCATGGAAAAGGTGATGGAAAGTGAAAAAGATGCTTGCACACTTCACAACATCATCAAAATAATATTTTTTGTCGGAGCACGCACAGAACCAAGGGAATATGTAGACTGTGGGCCTTCAAATCATGGGTATATTAATCTTTTTACCATTTTAGTGGACTACAAAACACGCTCGCGCTATGTGAAATTAGGTTTTCTTAGTGTATTTTTGATAGTATAGGAGTTTCTGAGAGAGTGGGAGGGAGAGAGAGGGAGAGCGGGAGAGATTGGGAGAGTGGGAGAGAGTGGGAGAAGGGGAGACCCTAAACCCTAAACCCTCAACCCTTAAACCCTAATCCCTCAACCCCTATACCTCTTAATCCCTCAACCCTCAACCCTTAAACCCTAATCCCTCAACCCTTATACCCTAATCCCTCAACCCTTAAACCCTAATCCCTCAACCCCTATACCCTCTTAACCCCTCAACCCTCTTAATCCCTCAACCCTCAACCCTTAAACCCTAATCCTTCAACCCCTATCCCCTCTTAATCCCTCAACCCTCAATCCTCAACCCTTAAACCCCAATCCCTCAATCCCTATACCCTCTTAATCCCTCAACCCTTAAACCCTAATCCATCATCCCTTAAACCCTAATCCCTCAACCCCTATACCCTCTTAATCCCTCAACCCTTAAACCCTAATCCCTCAACCCCTATACCCTCATAATACCTCAACCCTCAACCCTCAACCATCAACGCTTAAACCCTAATCCCTCAACCCCTATACCCTCTTAATCCCTCAACCCTCAAACCCTAATCCCTCAACCCTTAAACCCTAATCCCTCAATCCTATTCCCTCTTAATCCCTCATCCCTCAGCCCGTAAACCCTAATCCCTCAACCCCTATGCCCTCTTAATTGGTCAACCCTCAGCTCTCAGCCCTCAACCCTTAAACCTAATCCCTCAGCCCTCCCCTTAAGCCTAATCCCTCAGACCCTATACCCTCTTAATCCCTCAGCCCTCAATTCTCAACCCTTAAACCCTAATCCCTCAGCCCTATACCCTCTTAATCCTCAACCCCTCAACCCTTAAACCCTAATCCCTCAACCCTATACCCTCTTGGTCCCTCAACCCTTAAACCCTAATCCCTCAACCCCTATACCCTCATAATCCCTCGACCCTCAGCGTCAGCAGCTTAAACCCTAATCCCTCAGCCCTTAAACCCTAATCCCTCAATCCCTATACCCTCTTAATCCTTGAACCCTCAACTCTCAACCCTTAAACCCTAATCCCTCAACCACTATACCCTCTTAATCCCTCAACCCTCAACCCCTAAACCCTAATCCCTCAACCCTTAAACCCTAATCCCTCAACCCCTATACCTTCTTAATCCCTCAACCCTCAACCCTTAAACCCTAATCCCTCAACCCCTATACCATCTTAATCCTTGAACCCTCAACCCTCAACCATTAAAGCCTAATCCCTCAACCCTCAACCCTCAACCCTCAACCCTTAAACTTTAATCCCTCAACCCCTATACCCTTTAAATCCCTCAACCCTCAACCCTCAACCCTTAAAACCTAATCCCTCAACTCTTATAACCTCTACTCTATAACCTATTAATCCCTCATCCCTAAACCCTAAACCATTAAAACCTAACCCATAAACCCTCTACCCTCAACCCTAATCCCCCAACCCTCAAACCCACTTAGTGAAATCTCTACCCTAATCCCTCAACCCTCTTGACCCTTAAACCCTCAACTCTTAAACCCTTAAAGACTCAACCCTAAACCCTCGACCCTCAAACATTACCCCTTAAACCCTAAACTGTTAAACCCTTTACCCTCTACCCTCTAACCTCTACCATCAATCCAATACTCTCTACCCTAAACCCTAATCCCTCAACCCTTAATCTCTCAACCCCTATAACCTCTACCCTATATATTGGACCCTCAACCCTAATCCCTCAACCTTATACCTTAAACCCTCAATCTTCAACCCTCAACCCTTAAACCCTCTACCCTTTACCCTATACATTAAACACTCAACCCTCAATTCTCAACCCTCAACCCTCCCTCAACCCTCAATCCTTAAACCCTAAACCCTCTACCCCTTACATTGGACCCTGAACCTAATCCTTCAACCATATACCCTCAAAACTATACCCTAAACCCTCTACCCTCAACCAAGTAAACCCTTAACCCTAAACCCTTAACCCCAAACCCTTCAACCCTAAACGCTTAAACCTTAAACCTTCTACCCTATACCCTCAACCAAATACCCTCTACCATCAAACCTATTCCATCAACCCTCAAACCTTAAACCCTAATACCCTAGAAACCATCAACCCTATAGGTCCTCCATCCTAATCCCTCAACCCTATACCCTCAACCCCTATCACTTTCTCTCTATCTATACATCTCACCTCTCCCTCCTTCCCTCCCTCCCACCCTCTCTAATTGTCTCTATCTACCATCTCCCTCTTTTTGCGTACCTCTCGTTCAATCAATCCCTACCACCCTCTCTCACTCCCTCTCTCTCACACTCCCTCTCACTACCTATCTCTCAAGTCTCTCCCTCTCACCCCCCTCACCCTCTCAAGTCTCTCCCTCTCACACTCTCAAGTCTCTCCCTTTCGCACCCTACCTACATAACCCTCTCTTTCTCTTTGTCTCTCTCTCTCTCTCCCTCTCCCTCTCCCTCACTTCTCTCTCTCTCTCCTCTCTCATCAATTCTCTCTCTCTCCCCCCCTCTCTCTCTCTCCCTCCCTCTATCCCTCCCACCCTACCTAGCTAAGTCCCCCTCAATCCAACCCCTTCTCTCCCACTCCCTCTCTCTTAAACTCTCACTTTGACCCCCTCTCCATCTCTCTAGACTCTCTCTAAATTCTCCCTTCGTCTAAAGACATACATAAATGCATACATACAAGCATAATACATTTGTACATATAATCTTACATCTATACAAGCATACATACATACATGTACATAAATATATATCAGCATACATTAATATATTAGCATTTAGGATAAAGTAAGACATGATGCGAGCATGTTATAACGTGCTCGCGTTATGGGCCAGTAGACATGTTCCCCGCATAAGCAAAAACCATGTCAAAGTGAGATATAACGCGAGCGCGTTATAACGCGCTCGCGTTATAGCGCGCTCCCGTTATATCTTGCTTTGAGAATTACCGAACTTTAAGCTTGGTATTGCCTTGGAATTCCAACCCAAAGGTTTGGAGGGCATTCCCAACGACCAGAGACATGTTTTTAAAAAATCCACCATATTTCTCATAATCGAGTTCGTGCTCACCGTCAAGATTGCATGTGGTTCAATATCAAAAAAATCAAGCACATGGGTAATGTTGGGTTATCTCTTAGCTATCCAACGATGTAATTTTTTTCACTTTCTGAAAATGTTAAGTCTTTCATCCATAATTTATTTTATTTGTATGTCTTTTTTTTGCCAAAAAGCAGTGTTTGGCATTTTTTCGTTATAAATTGACCGTTCATCAATTTTTCAAATAAATTACATTTTTAGAAACTAGACTCCATTCTACAAAATTAAAAAATTAAAAAAAAAAACAAATCAATTAGTTTCCAAAATTTGTAGGGGTAGCACGGCCAAAATTCTATTTTCAGGATATGTCCACTTCGCAAATTAGTAAAAAATCAAATATTCATTAAAAAATTATCAGAAAAATCGTGCATCAACTACATAGTGTTAGCTAACTTCTGACTATTGCGATTTTTAAAATACTAAAAATAAGTTCACCGTACGAGGGTCGTACAAGAGTTGCTATGTTATGTTTTTCTGACAAAAACAACACCAATTTGTGTATGTCCCTCGTTTGAACCCATTAATCTCAATCATTTTCAAAATAAATTAGTAGTTTAGAAAGTAGACTTGGAGCACTTGAATCCTTCTTTTTGTTCCATCTCAAAATTTTGAGTCTAAGTATCGTCAATTTCACATCCAAGGTCAGTATTTCCTGATTTCAAGAAAAAGCTGTCCACTTAAGTCCCCTTTTTGGGAACCATCTTGGTGCACTTACCCTTAGGGGTGGTAAGTAATGCTCAAGGTCAACTTTGTGCAAGTAAAATTGAATAGATCCTACCAAAAAGTACTAATAAACTCACTATCTTGAGCCCTAACAATGTTCTTCAATAATCTATGGAGGGTGAACACCCCCTTTGAAAAAAAACTTTGGAACCTAAGGTTCTCTATGCTCAAATAAAATGACAAATAAATAAACATATTTAGTGAATCAATCAACCACCAAATAAATACAATATATTTCCTACACCTTTGGAAGACCTATAATAAAATTCATGGACACACTATCCCACTTCTACTTGGGGATAGGCAATGGCTCCAATAAACCCACTAGAAAAGTATCCTCAAACTTGTTCTTATAACAAGTCACACACTCGTGAACATGTTGAAAGACATCATCCTTAAGAACCTTCCAAGAAAATCTCTCTCTAACCTAATTTTATGTCTTAAAGTACCCTATGTATCTTCCAAGTGGTGTATCATGAATGGCCTTAAGAATTTTATCCTTCAATTTTGATTTAGGAACAAAGTAGATCATAGCCTTGTAATATATGATATCATCCATCACCATGTATTTGTCATCTTGAACCTTACCATCCATCAATTCACATATAAAAGTATATTTAGAATACTTAACTAAGAGATGAGCCTTATAATCAATTGAAATCTCAACCAAAGAGGAAATAGTGGGTTTTTTGGAAAGTGCATATGCAATAATACTTTTCTTTCCCTTCACATATTTTATATCAAATTCATATGCCTAGATTTTTATTACCCACTTATGTTACCTCTCATTCAAATCATTCTACTCTAGGAAGTACTTCAAACTTTTATGATTTGTTCTAACACCAAATTTTCTACCTACCAAGTACTATCTAAACTTTTATAACACATGCATGATGGAAAGCATTTATTTATCATAGATGGTGTATAGCCTCTTCGTATCATAGAGATTCCTACTCACATATTCAATGGGATTCCTATTATGCATAAGTATTGCCCCAATCCTTTCTCCTGACACATCACACTCCAAGACAAAAGACCTTAAGAGAAGTTTGGTAGTGCTAGAACATGATAAGCACTCATTACCTCCTTAATTATGTCAAAAGTGTATTGAGCCTCATCTGACCATTTGAAAGACCCTTTCTTCATAATATTTTTAAGAGTTGCACCAAGCTACAATAACCCTTAACAAGCATCATGTAGTAGTTGCATAGACCTTAGAAACCCCTCAACTTAATTATTGTCTTTAGAGGAGGCCAATCCAAATTAGCCTAAACCTTCTCCTGATGAACTTGGACTCCATTTGTATCAATCGCATGTCCCAAATAAAGAATATTTTTTAATACAAACTAACACTTAGAAGCTTTGGAAAATAGGGACTGTGCCTCCATGATACCCAACACCTCATCAAGATGTTTGTTGTGATCCTCCCATGTCTTACTATAAATGGGAATATCATCAAAGAACACCAAGAGGAATTTATATAACCATTTGTTGAAGGTATGATTCATACAATACTATAAGGTTTCAAGAGAATTGGTCAACCCAAGAGCATGACCAAGAACTTTTAGTGCCCATAGTGGCACCTAAATTATGTCTTGTGGATATCTTGCTCCCTCACTCTAATTTGGTGGTATCCCGATCTAAGAATTATCTTAGAAAAATACACTACACCATGCAGCAAATCTAACAACTCATCGATATTGGGAATAGGATACCTATTTTTATTATCTTTTTATTTAGTGCATGGTATTCAATGCATATATTTATGGTCCCATCCTTATTCTTCACTAGAAAAATTGAAGAAGTGAAGGGACTCAAGCTAGGCCAAATTTGTCCCATTTCTAGAAACTCCTTGATTGTTTTCTCTATCTCCTCTTTGAACCTCTTTGGATGCTAATATGGAGTGGTAATTATGGGCTTAAATCCCTCCTCTAACTTGATAACATTCTCAAAACTCCTATTGAGTGGTCTTCTAGCAAGAAGTTCACCAAAAACCAAATTATGTTTGTCCAACACTAATTGAATATCCACATGATAAAGTCCATTACCATCAAAAGGGTTTTATATGAGATCAAACATTGGGCTTCCCAAGAAACATCGTCATGTTTGAATATTATTTCCATCCTCTTAGAAAATACAACCTTAGGTGCACCATTAGACATACCCCTGAGAACCATCTCCTTTCCATCCACTCTAAACTTAAGGTCTATGGTCTTAAAATTTTGTGAGTACTTCCCCAAATAATGTAACCTCTAGACCCCCAAGACCACATTAATTTCACCAATACCCACTAAATAAAAATCATTAGTCACTATGTAGTTACCCAATGTTATGCTCAACTATGGGACTCACTTAGTGCAAGCAATTGTGAAGCCATCAACAACCATTACACTAAAGCCCTCAAATTACTTTATCTATGATCCCCTCTTAGCCAATAGAGCCTTATCTATGAAATTTTTGGTTGCCCCACTATCGATCAACACTATGACTTTTTTCCCCTGTAAAACTCCTCTAACCTCGAATGAGTTATATCTAGGATTGTTTGATAGGGTAGAAATATTTTCTCCCTTCTCTTCCTCTAATGGGTATCCCTCTCCATATGCGGTCTCCCCATCTAAATCCTTAAGTACAATACCAGTATATCCTTCATTCTTCTCCTCCTCACCATCTGAACTACCTCTACATAGTGAACCTTCCCTTTTCCCAAACACCTATGACTAGGCTCCCAAGGTTCTTTAAAAAAGAAGCAATTTTTTTTCCTACGAAGTTTGTTTCTAACCTCATCATCCATGTAAGTATTCTTTGGCCACTCTTTATGGAAAGGTTTCTTATCTTTTTTTGGTGGGTATGATTGGGTTGGAATTTAATTTTAGGAGATGAACTATTCATATGAAAAGCCCTTTTGATGGCATCGTATAAAGTAATTAGATCAAATTCCTTGACCCAACCATGAAGAGGTTCTTTCAATCCCTTCATGAACAAAATAATCAATCTACGCTAAAAAATTTCTACCACAATCATTGAGAGTTTCTATAACTCTGAAATATAGGAATCAATTGACCTCACCTATCTCAACTGAGCCAACTCTCTGAAATGCAACTCAAGGTCCTTCCTGTCAAAATTTTCAATCAATATTTGAGTAAAATCTATATAAGATGCAATGGTATCATGTCCCAATGTTACTAACCCATGGTACCACTATTCATGGGCCTCTCCATCTAGATAAAGAGTAGCATATTCGATACCCCCTATCTTTGAAATAGGGTTAATATAAAAATAAGTATCCAATTTTTGTATCTATGACCATGTGGTGCATCTACTAGAGCCATCATAACTAGGAATGATCAACTTTCCTACCTTACATTGCAAATCCTAGTTAGAACCATGTCCCCTATCACCTTAAGGCATGTTCATGTTTTTAATGTGAAAAAAATCAATTAAGGACAAAGCTACATGGAATTATTCTCCCAAGGATTGATATTACCTCAAATAATCTTTGAATCCTTCATCAACTCCCTGTTTCCCTAGTTGCCATCTAGTATGTGCCTCTATAAATTTAGGCATTAAGGGCTTATGTGTATATTTTCTTGTTGCCCTAGATTTTTCTGTTTTAATATTAGTTTTGCTTTCCTCCTATCATTGCTATTTGTTCCATTATTCCCTTCACATGTGTTACCATTATTGCCCATGTTATTATTATTGTTTTTGATAGTTTGCATCATTTAGGTCATTAATTATATCAAATTCTACTATTACCCTCTATCCAAATCATTTAAAATATGCATGGTGCTACGATTTTTTTGTTCATTCTTGTCAACCATAGTGCCCTCTTCTTCAAAATATGAACCAAGTGTTGCCTTCTATATTGGATAAACTCTTTATCTTTTAAAATCACAAATTAATTTCATTCATTAAATAACCCTCAAGGTTGGAAAGATGTGAAGCTCTAATACCATTGAAATATCTCAAGCCAATTTTATATATATTTTTTGCAATTTTTTTATAGTTTCAAAGCTCAAGAATTTTTTCAAACAATTTTGCATCAAGTTATTGTAGAAGAGTTTCCACTTATTTTGAAAGAGTTTGTAAATAAATTTTAGAAAAATAATTTTCCAATGTCATATAATGCTAACAACATTACTAGTGCAGATATTAGAATTAATATAGTCACAGATAAAACCTTTCGAATATTGATGTTGTTGATATAGTTTACAGTACACAAGAAATTCTTGATAATACATAATTTTTGGTTTAATACACAAAAATTATTTAAGTAATATTTTCTAGCCTGCAATACCTTCCAAACTCATTTACAACATATATTTTTGCATAATAACATCTCTCACTATGGATGTGGTTTCCACCAAAATTCTCGTAAGCCTTAGAAACTCTCCCTAATCTTCATCAACACCATGTCTTGAAGATGAAAATTGTATGGCAACAATCTTAATCGGTGAGTTAAAGTCTTCAAAGTATTGGCAAAAACTCCTTTGATTTCTTACCACCCCACATTACCTTAAACTCCTTTCAAACCTTCTAAAAATAATTGTGATTGGTCAAAGATTCCATGCAAGCTTTGAATAAGGTGAAAAACTTTAAATTATATGCAACGCTTAATTTCTTTGAAGTTAATAATTGGTACAAATCCCTTAGAAAACAAGAAATATATAAATTGCTAACTTGTGGCACCATTTGCATGCATATCAAACCACCTTTAAATATGTATTTGGCTCACTTTCCCTTTAATGGTATGACATGGTGAATGCATAAAGGTATGACTCTTCATTAAGATGGTATGGTTGGAATAATGAGAAGAAAATACAATATATTATTCATACATTATGTGCTTCACGTTAGAATCTTATAAACTCTAAAAAAAATCTTGGTACAAAGACTTCAAATTTTGAAAATCTCCAATCGATGAATCTAAGTGTGAAATCTATGTGACTCCACCTGTAACTAGCTAGGGTAGGTCTTTCACTATCGAGACCAATTTCCCTAGGGTTTTTGTCCTAGAGTTTATGTCTTAAGGTTTTCTCCACATGAAGCTCTCAAAAACTGTAATAGAAAAATACAATCCAGCATGAGTAAATGAACTCACAATTTCACTTTTATATTTTCCCCTAGAATATTCTTGAATTACTTTTCAAATTCTTGATTTTTAAATATTTCACTAAAGCACATTAAAAAAGTGAATTTTTATATTTCTCTTTAATTTTCACTTAAGTCACTTATCAAATTAATTAAAAAAAGGTTAATAATATAATATCACTTTATTGGACAACTTTAAATAATTAATTTAACTTATTCCCTTAAATTTTGACATTAGCCTACGAGAACGGTATAGGCTACCAAACACTTCTAACTACTCCTCAGAAGGGGAAATTACACACACTTAATCTTACTTAGGTCCTATGTTATTTTTTTCTCAATCCATAATATGAGGACACTTACCATGATCTAATTTAACCTTCACTTAGGGTTTATTTATCCTTTATCAAGGGAAAATCATTTTATATTTTTATTCATTATTATTCATGCTTTTTTGCATCAATGGAGCTCAAGATATCACAACAATTCCTTTTATTTTCTCTCTTTCTATGATAGGTGTTTGATTACATGTGACTTCTAGTCCAACTGTAGGGTTGAAGATTCAACTCCAACATGGTATTATAACTCCAAATATGTGATTCCCTATCCTCTTTTTGAGAGATCAAGCCTTGAGCGTTTAAATGGTGCATCTTGGACCAAAATGGACCTCACTTTTGCATCAAAAATGTTCAAAAACCTTGAGGAGAACACATTTCCAAACACCAAAAATGAGTAGGGGAAAATCATGGTAAATTTTAGGGGTTTTCAAAATTTGTACTAAGAAATCCATACAAATGTACATATTAGTACACCTATATAGTAACCTATGCCTCTATCACCATTAACCTACACAAAATGGGTCACTTGTATCAGTAATATGATTGTAAATTCTATTTTTTAATATATTTATAAAAAAATTATTGGTAATACATAGGGTACAATCTATACCTTGGCATAAGACTACAACATGGTTTGACTAATAATATCCACACATATAATAATAAAAATAATATAATGCATAAGATATATCTCATACAATACAAGAGATGTGTGTGGCCTAAAATGCCCTAATATCCAATATTTTCAAAAATAGAGTAAACCCTTTAGGTAGGGTAACACCATACAATACTACTTATGAAAGAAGCCACTCCATACAACATCTCCAAGAGATCCCAAATACAATAGAATACTTCACACATATCCTTACAATTATAATCACCTCCTTTATATAGATCTCCTCCTACAATGGAGGGGTAATCCTAATGAAGGACTACTCATCTCCTAATATAATTAAATACACAACTTGTCCACATGACCTAGAATATAACTAACTCGATGGATGTTTTCCACATGTTGTAATCTTCATCCACCTAAATACATTACAATATTATATCCATAGGTAAATAACATAGACCCACTTGCAAGGCTCTAGATGACACTCCCACATGATTTTTTTATATTAGTGGTTTCTAGTTTCCTACCAATAGGGTTTAAATCCTATCCAATGGTGTCCAAATATCTCACCATTGATGCCCAAATTATTAGTCGATAGTATTCCAATTACCATACATCAACTTATGGTATTAACTCCTCTCGATGGTATTGATTATACAATCACCCTTGTTGTTAGTAAAAGCATACCCTATATACTAACTACTCTACCAATAAACAAACTTTCTTGCTATCAAAACATGTTTTTACACATTGATAAAAAAAATCAATAAAAAAGTGGTTCTCGACATTGTTTTGGCAATTTCCACCTCATGACTTGAAGTTTTTTTATCTAGATAATGATTTTTGGTTTTTCATCAATGGTTTTCATAGTCTAGAGAATATTCTAGTACATAGGTATATATCGACAATCAAGCTTGCTAACATCAACATGACATCAATAGTAAAACCCAACAACCCTTCCCCTAGCACTAATTTTCTCTAAAGGATTTCTTTTTTCTTTTTAGTATAACTTGGGCATATGATGTCAAAAATTGGCAAATGAGATATGTTTGAAAAGCTAGTTATGAGCTCTTTTTTTGGTTCAGGTTTACTATCATATTTTTATACTAGGATATTGTATCACATATCAAAGTTAAATATTTATTTTTTGGCTCTTGAGCTCATAATTTTTTTTCTTGGATCTTTGATTTTTGTAATTCTTACCACATTGGAAATGTATTTCAGAGCTATTCATAGCTATCCTTTGTTACAAAAAATGATGTCATGACCTTGCAATTACACAAGGTTACTATTTATAGAAATTTTATATTTGAGCATGGATTAATGTGGAAATTTCCCCAAAGCTTTAGATTGGCTAAATAAGCATGCTCATAAAGTTTCATCATTAGATCATATCTAGATTTGAAGATATTAATGCTTTTTTTTATTTTTTAAAGTTTTAAAGTCTATTTTGGAGGCCTTAGAGTAATTTTTGGCCTGAAAGTGGTTATAATTAATGTATCTAGTTATATCTTGATAGAGTTCTTCACAATCTTTCCAATGGTTCAAACGGTTCATCAATCAGACACCCAGATCAGAAGTTATGGCTTGTGAAATTGGGTCTCCTAAAATGAGAGATGTAAAAACATGTTGAACACATAAATGAGTTGTAAAGGGGGATTTACATGTAGTGGTGCTTGTTTCAACACATCATAGGCATCTATTATTGGAGATAAGTATGTGCACCACTTTTTAGGTGATTTTAGCTCATAGTTTCATAATATTGTTTGACAGTTTCATGTATTGTGTCTCTTATATATTAGGTGCTTGAGATGGAGGTTGTGTGAAAGAGTATTATAGATGTTGAGCTGCCTCTAAATCTCTAGTTGGTGATACTCCTATAAGAAATTTTTCTTTGTAATTAGATTCCAATCTTGTTGAATTTTAAATATATATTGGGTAGTGTGTGTGTTTTTTCACTCGAAAGGGTTTTCATCATGTAAATTAGTGTGTTGTGGTATGATTGTTATTTATCTTAATATTTTTTTAAGTTTTTGTAACTGTTCAGGTCTGAATTTTTTTTCATAACTCTCCTCTCAATATTAGTATAGGAATTTGTTCCACTACCTTAGCCTCCTTACAAGTGGTATTAGATCTTTATCACCTTTGGTTTTAGTTGTGGATTGTTGGGTTTGTTGAACTAATGCAGATTTGAGTGGGAGCTTGTGTAGAGGATACTTTGTGTCTTATTGAAATAATTTTAGATGGTAAGCACACTAGGGAGAATAGAGGTAGAGAATTTTTTTGGAAATAATTTTAAGATGTGAAAGTTGAAGATGGAGGATATGTTAATAGATCAAGATTTGTGGGATGTTATAGATGATAATGTTATTAGGCCTGTAGATGCTAATTTGGTTGCTCAATATGATGATATGGATTCGTAAATCCAAGGGTCTAATTAGATTGTGCCTAACAAACTCTATTCTGATCAATGTCCATGAAGAAACCTTTGCACACAAAATATGGAAGAAACTTGGTGAGATGTATCAAGCCAAATATTTAGTGAATAAAAGTTTCTTGAGAAAGAAATTATATTCCTTGAGGATGGAAGAGGATGGATGAATTACATACCACCTGGAAGCATTCAATATTTTGGTGGCTTAATTGACATCAATTGGTGTCAAAATGGATGAGGTGGAGAAATTCCAGATCTTACTTTGTTCTTTATCTAATATGTTGGATTCTCTTGTTATGGCTATTGGGAGTACTTATGTTATCTTGAAGACTGAAGATGTGGTGGTTTCTTTGCTATCTAAAGAGATGAGAAAGGTATCCATTAGTGCTAAGGAATCCCTAAATGTTCATGGAAGACCTGAGGAAAAATGAAAGAAGAATGAGAAGCATGATAACTTCAAATCAAAGGGGAGAACCAAATCTCCTAAAAATTCCAAAGTTATTTGTTGGGACTATGGTAAGCCTAGACACTTTTGTAGGGAGTGTAAAGAAGAAAAGAAGAGATTTGATTTTTTATTTTGAATTTGAGAAGGAAGATGGTGATGCATTCATTGTAGCTTTGGCTACTCGTGCAAGTAATGATGCATGGTTAATTTGATGAGAAATAAATAGGTTCAATACCAATTGTTGATAAATTCAATCTATATCTAAATATTACTTTAATGCATGAGATTCAAGGCTTGGACTATATCAACATGAAAATCTTAAATTTATATACAAATTGAAAATTAAGTTTCCCTAATATGGAATTATCATGATTATATCCATCTTCTTTATGATGCAAAAAAATAGCCAACATAATATGCTTATAAACACTACAATATGTTAACTTATAATGAAAATATATGAAGAATAACATCACAATAAGATAGCAGAAATGAGGCACAAATCAGCAACACAAGAGCATTACATAATATAATATTTACATGGATAAACCCTTGTAGGAAAAAACTCCACCAAGAAGAGAGGCCAACTATACATTATCATCAAATAAATTAAATAAAATACAACTAAATTCATTCTCCTCTTTTCCTCCAAAATGGAAACACCTGTGCACCTAGGAATAAACTTTGTGTGCCTCAACCTATCCTTATTCTTGTACAGTAACACTACATTTAAATGTTCCTCATACTTTCTACATCCAAAGAGCTAATTTTATAGATGTGAGAAGAGGTGTTAAGCCCAAAAAAAGGCTTCCAAATATGACTCTTCAATATAAATTTCCCAACCATTTGAAATCCTTTACCAAATATGAAAGGACACCTATTTTGGCTTCAATAATTTCCCTCCAACTTGGGTGCCAAAACTTGGAAGATAAGCATTACATTGAATGCAATAAATGATGGAAAATCAAGTGACACTTGCTGCCTCTTTCCAAGCTCCCACTTGGATAATCTCAAAATTCACTCATTTATCCTTTTCCTTATCTTTTATTATCCTATTCTAGGCTTCTACATGTGACAAAAATAATATTAAATATTTATGTTCACACATCACCTTTATTGTTGCTAGTGGACCCATCACCCCTTATGAGTATATTACAAACAATGGTGAGAATTAATATTATAAAATATTTTCCCAATACACCCTAAGTGCCTAGAGACACTTTCCAAGGATGTTGGAACCATGACATAGGATTTACAAGGTGGATGGAACCTTAATCCTAGCATTCTCCCACTTGAAATCACTGTTGTAAATACATTCATACAGATCACAATCAAGGGGAAAACATTCATTGGCCAAACATGTACCATCTGAATCTTCTCCATGAACTTATGCTCCAACAATATACTTGTAAAAGCAACCATGATAACCACTATCAAGAAAAACAATTCCTTCACATCCTCCAACATGCTACCTACTGAAGAAAAAGGAACATGCCACGGTGAAACATATCATCATTGAAACCTACACCATTCTTTACATGAACACAAGCATCAAATTCAAATGATAACAAAGGCTCTAAGTAGCCTCTTTACTCATACCACTTGGAATAGAAACCATAAAAAATTACAAGTCATCCAAGCTAACTGTTGACGACGATTTCACTCGTAGCAACGGGTCAAATAAAATCTTCATAGACAAACCGCAAAGAGTCTATCCTTCTTGAAAGATATGGAACAAGACAATCTAAAAGGGGAATCTACTTTAACAAAAAAATATTGACTTAGTTCAATCCCAAGTCTCTGACAATCAGGTCATGATTGTACTAGGTTCACTCCAGGGTATGATGTGATTTTTCTGTTAATCTCAAATGGAATATGTTTGTTTAAAATCATATATATTAGACACAAAGTTTTCAATTGGATCGTAAGAATAAATATCATGAAATAAAAAGATTTGAAGTAGTATTTCATGAACATCGGCAATTTCTTTGCTATCACTTAAGTAGATTTAGCATTAAGCATTCAACAAATTCATAGAAAACAAATGATTTTCAATATATTTCCATTCATTCATCTATTTTTTGGAAAATTTTCAAGAATTTAAACATCTATTCTAAAATAAAGCATAAAATACTGAAAATTAAAATTTCTCTTGGTTATTCTTCACATATGCCCCAAATAATTAACCAAATCAAAGAAAACCGCTTTATACTTCACCAGATTGATTCACAACTACATATAAAATGGTGTGAGCTTTTAAAGAGAGGGGTTTTAGTTTGGACACTGAGTAGGTTTTGTATGCACCCTTAAACAGTGCAACACACAGTCTTGTTCAACTGAACTAACAAAACTAGCTACAAAAGATTCAAGAGATAGGTAGCTGTCAAATTGGCTCTAATATTGATTATTGTCTACGTGCATATAAGTTTTTAGACCGGAGTGATTCAAAGAATAAAACTTAAAGAATTTTTGGCTCTTTCGACATTCACAAATTTTGAAATTAACTTAAAAAAAGGTATCCTCTAGCCTTTTATAGAACACAAGGCACAGATAGGATAAGACAAATGCATGAGATAAAATCCAAGGGACAAATCATATCAAGGCACATGGAATGTAGTGATTGACCAAAAAATTGCAGTTGAAGTCAACAAAGGTCAACTCCAATTGCACATTGAAGTTCTTCAGGCTTTAATCTTTTATTATCACTAGGATAATAACTTGAATCTGGATAGTGTGTAGGAACCTTCCCATTCATTTAGAATGATCACTTCAGCATCCTACTCCTACACTTATATTCTGCCTTGAGCTTTCTACTCTCGGGAATGAGCTTCCTCGGAGGTTGGCATTTTTCATCACCAAATGCAAATTACCGAGATTTTGGTATTTTGATGGTTTCAAAACCCTCTGCATATAATTCCCTTAAGTATGTAGCCTGATCTAGTTATTATTTTATCCATGATTCAAATTTTTCTGATCATCCATACCCAAACTTTGCATCACAATCTGCATTTCTTGCAATCACAAATTTCACTCGTTAAATCCCTAAAAAAACATTTATAAACATCTCATGTGAATAAAATCATTATTCAAATTTTATAACATAAAATTCTCATAAATAACATGCTTTCTTAGCACATTATAAATCCTTGCATAATTATTTTTTACATATACCAGGTCACTAGACTATCAGACTCATTAGATAATCACAAAATCTCAAAACTTCACTTTACATCGCTACTTGGTACCTGATACCCCGTATTCAGCTTTACCCATGAACTTTGCCTAGAATTCATCTTATCGAACTCCAAATATCGGACCAGAATACTCTACTCATATTTGCATTACTTTTTATGCCTTCTTAAACATTCTCGGTTCCCGGTATCCGATACCTAGAACACTTACATTATGAAGTACTCTTCGATTAAATATTTCCCTTTACTTTTTTTTTACTTTCGCTAATCATCCAACTAGCTAGCTCCTACCATAAGAGTTTTTTTTTTTTTCAAGTTACTTGGGTCCCCAAGCCTTACAGTCTTGGGGTGTGTTGTGAGACCACACAACAACTTGCAACGCATAAAACCAAATTTAAACAAAATTTGAAATTAAATCACCAATTGTAAATTATAATTTATGCATATTTTAAAACAATAACTTTTACCTTTCCCTAGATTCTGACATAAAAAATTAAAACTCCTCCAGAAACATCTGTGTATGCTCTGATTAATTCCAATTTTTGGAACTCAGTAAAAAGAATTAGTTCATTGACATTGAAGTACATAATATGGTAATCCTCCAAAGCTAACCAGGGATAGAGCCTTGTGCCAGTCAGGCATCCATAGCCCCGATAAGGTTATCTTTGTAATTCCCCCCAAACATAGCTCTACTACCAGCTAGGCGCTTATAGCCCCGGTAGAGATATTTAGATAGCCTAAAGATTTGATTTCTCTCTTCTTCTTCTTTTAGATATTGCAATGACAGCCCATTTTTCTTTTGATATTTCAATAATAGCTCATTTTCATCATGCAGGTAATGAAGCCCGCTATTAGGTTGGGAATTGCAGTGGTAGCGAAGGTTACCTTCTAATTTTTCATTTAATGCAAATCCCTTCATCAATTCACCATTTCCCAAAAAATCATTTAATAACTCCCTATTGGTGCGTATTTCTAGCTAAATTTTACCACTTTATGCCAAATCCTAGCTAACTGCAACTCGCTATGTGTTAAAAAATATGCATAAATTAAAATTTAGCAACAAACAATTTAATCACCAAATTAAATATAAATTTAGAAATATTAGTTACCACCCTTCCAATTAAATCTTATGGCAACTGTTAAATACTTAGCTAGCATTTCCGATTTGACAGTGCTACACCTTATTAATGGATTGGAAATGTCATGATTACATTGAAACATGATCACATTATTTTGCATTAAATTCACATGCCTAACTTTGCATGTATCATTTATTTCAACTTACCTGAGTGATGACATGTATTGCCTTACCGGCTTCATTTTTCGTTTTGTTTTGCACACACAAGCACCTCCATAATTAATACGGCTTAAAAAAATGTGAAATGACCACTATTAACTTTGAAATCTTCAACTTGCTTGATTCACAATCTTTGTACTACTCAAATTTGAAGCAATTTATCACCAACTATGTGTAAATAATTAATTTGATTTAACATTTATTCCTGAAGATAATTGTTTCATTGCCACCCTACTTGCAATTTCTAGGACTTCACTTGAGGCAACTATGTACCACAACTTCCTTACGACTTTTTATAAAGTCTGCACTTCTCAAATTCCTCACATGTTTTCTTAGGCTTTCTTTTCTTGTTCTGCATTTTTTCTCTGTTCATTCTCACTTGCTTCTAGGCCATGGATACTCTAATTTTCTTAAGCTACGCTTGTTGCTAGAACTTAGGAAGTATCACATCACAAAGGCTTGAAAAGGTTTTTTTTCTCTCGGACTTCCAATTTAACTATACCAAACTTGTGCTTAGTTCTTGGGGAAAAGTATGTAGAATCCAGTTATTACTTTCACTTTTACTCTAATGTGGATTCTCATTTTGTAGCATCTCTTCTAGAAATTGGGCTTCCTGTAGAATATGTTTGCTCGGTTGCCAATTTGATAGTAAGGCCTGAATATTTGGAGAATCTGGATACTATTTTATCTGTTGCACACTCGACCATCAGAATCCCTTCCATGGATGATATTCCTCGATTCCTGGAACATGGGGAAGTAGTTCCACTCTGGCGTTTCCTCACAGACCTCAATATTCGTGACTTTGAAGTTCACCAAGAACTAGCCTACATAGGGTATTTAGCCTTGATAGATGAGGCATCCTGTATCGACTAAATGACTACTAATACCTGCAGCTAGGCTTACTCTTTTTTTACTTTTGATCTTTTGAAGCAAGAATTTTGTTACTCATGTATATACGTGATACACACACACACACACATATATATAGCTTTTAGTACATCTTAAAGTGTGTATTTACTGTGCATAGTTTTATCATTTTTCATTCCACAGTATAATTTTACAAATGTTTGAATTAACTCTCATGTGTGTAAGATAAGTTAAGAATAATTTGCAAATTCAAAAGACAAACAAAAATAAAAGAAAGAAAGAAAGAAAGAAAAGTGACAACAAACAAAACAAAACAAACCCTACAAAAAAAAACCCCTAACTAACCAAACCTATAATCTAACAAGTGATTAACCCTAACAAAACAACTCATTTTAATTTCTATGACTATTTCTATTGTCATTTTGGTACGAATTAAAGCAAGCTTATCTTTAAATTCATTCAGAAAAATCTCAACAATTCTACTATAACAATGAATTATTTTAATCTTTCTCTATTTAATAATCGTAAATTCAAAGGTGTGCTTACTAATTACTTGGCTCATATGTATGAAAATGACCTCATTAAAGGTTGATTGCACACACTTCATCTAATGTGACCATACTCTACCTTCTCTTAGCCCTGGTTCATGGTTTGTCTATGTATTCTTTTCATTTCCATGAATGGTTGTGTCTATTTCTCGACTTTCTCCTCCGAAAATCTTCATGTCTTTGGTCTTGTCTTCACTTTGCACTTTGTTAGACCAAGATATATCACAATTTATATTGTTTTCAAAGAGAGAAAAAGTAAAAGTTTGATACTCTATATCCTACATAAAATCAGGAAAATTTCCTTTATTAACTTGTAAATTTTCAACTTGGAGTGAAAAACACGCATCCCCTGTTCCATTTTCTTGCTCCTTTTCCTCATTTGTGTTTTTCACATATAAGGAGAATGATGACTCATTAATACCGTTTTCTCATTTTTGATGCGATGTTTCTAAGTCTCGACATTCTCGCTTATTTTCTTGCAAAATGTTAGGATTTTATTTTTAATAATTGTAGTTGTCCAACCGCCTTGATGTTTTGGCTAATTGTTTAATATTTCCAATTTCACTAGGGTTACACACATTTATCGCTAATGGTTATTTTCTTCTAGAAGTTAGAACTTCTTTTATTAGTGGAATCACTCTACACATGGCCAAGCTTACCCTAGTTAAAAAAAAATCACAATCAAGTTCATTGTGATCATTTGTATCATGAATTCTAGACTCGGTGACTCTACCAAAGGTGAATAAACTCAAAGGATATAACCTTTGGTTAAAAAATTTCTGAATTTTCTCAACTTACATACTAAAATACCAAGTTGCATTCAATTTCACTTTACAAGCTTCCTTCTTAAACCCAAGACAAATATAAAATTCAAAAATAGGCCCTCCTTCTAGTGCCACTTCATGTTGACAGGGATTTCACTCGCAACAATAGGTCGAATAAAATCTTCACAGACAAACTGCAAAGATCCTATCCTTCTTGAAAGATATGGAACAAGGAAATCTAAAAGGGGAATTTTCTTTAACAGAAAAAGATTGACTCAGTTCAATCCCAAGTCTCTAATAATCAGGTCATGATTGTACTAGGTTCACTCCAGGGTAAGATGTGATTTTTTAGTTAATCTCAAAGGGAATATATTTGTTTTAAATTATATATATTAGACACAAAGTTTTCAATTGGATCGTAAGAACAAATATCATGAAATTGAAAGATTCGAAGTAGTATTTCATGAACATCAACAATTTATTTTCTATCACTTAAGTAGATTTATCATTAAGCATTCAAAAAGTTCATAAAAAACAAAAGATTTTCAATAAATTTTCATTCATTCACCTATTTTTTGGAATATTTTCAAAAATTTAAACATCTATTCTAAAATAAAGCATAAAAATACTAAAAATTAAAATTTCTCTCGGTCATTCTCCATGCATGCCCCAAAGAATTAACCAAATCAAAGGAAACCACTTTATACTTCACCATATTGCTTCACAGCTACATATAAAATGGTGCAAGCTTTTAAAGAGAGGGGCTTTAGTTTGGACACCAAGTAGGTTCTGTATGCACCCTTAAATGACGCAACACATAGTCTTGTTCGACTGAATTAACAAAACCAACTACAAAAGATTCATGAGATAGGTAGCTATCTAATTGGTTCTGATATTGATTAATGTCTACATGCATACAAGTTTTTAGACCGAAATGATTCAAAATATAGGAAAAAAGAACAAAACTTAAAGAAGTTTTGGCTCTTCCCAAATCCACAAATTCTAAGCTTAACTTTAAAAAGGTATCCTTTGGCCTTTTATAAAACACAAGGCACATATAGGATAAGACAAATACATGAGAGAAATTCCAAGGGTCAAATCATATCAAGGAACGTGGAATGTAGTGATTGACCAAAAAATTGTTGTTGAAGTCAACAAAGGTCAACTCCAATTGCACTGATGAGTCCAGTTTATGGTTCAATTATTGATAGAGCTTGTTGTCCATTTGCTACAGTTGTCATAGATTTTGATGCTTGGATGTTGATCTTTTTATGATATTTCCTTAAAACCATAGACTTTGGACATGAACTTATTTTTATAACCTTTAAATGAAATTGACATGCTATATGAACTATCTATGTTAATTTTACATGTGGATTAATGAATGTCACTTTAAGATAGTTACAGATATGCAATTGTTGTGTGTACTAATATTGTCATGCAGATATAATTAGAGGCATGCAATTAAGGAAGATTCTACTAGCTGGTCATCTTCCATACTAGTCAACAAGGTGGTCATTCAATACGAGAAGAGTCTTGACGGTGAGATATTATTCATTCAAATCGGAGTTATAACCACCTTATAAATGATCTTAATTATTTGTTGAGAAAATATAGGCATTACTGTGTGCTAGATCTACGTTGAGGCAAACATGCCTAACCAGATTTTGCGCATGCATAACCGCCTCTCCACTTTTTATGCTTTCCCTAAAGTGGCATCCTTCGGGTCTGTCGAAGTTGACTGCCTTGCTAGGTGCTTAGTTATTAGCTTCTATAAATAAGACTCGGATGCTCCTTCTCAAAAGCTTGCTTAATCTGATGATGTACTTGCACTCTTAGTTTTTCAATAATACAGTCATGTTGCTCAATTGTACTCATGTTTTCCAATGAAAAAAATAAAGTTATCAGTTCGTGCATCTAAGTCTACATTTATTTTAGGGGATACTCATCCAAGGGGGGCCATTTGGTGAGTATTCCATCCTTTAGTTAGTTAGTTAGTTATCTTTTGTTTAGTAATTAGTTAAGATTCTGGCACTGTCTATTCCTATAGCCACTAGAATTCCATTTTGTGATTGTTCCCGCAACCAAAGTAGACAGAGTAGTTTCATGTCTGTTTGCTCAGATTTTCATTTATGTCATGCATTTCAGCTTAGTATAGTTATTGGTTGATTCTCAACACTTATTTTATTTCCTTCCAAGCAATTTATTTTCAGCATTGTATCTTTCCTAGTTGTAGGATGAATATGGCTACTCTGGATTCCTAGTGCACATACTATGCTAACCCATTTCAAGTTTACGTCCCTGGGTTGAAAAATTAAATGCACCTTCATGATGATTGAAATAGATATCCAGGTTAGATGTCAAATCTTTGAATCATAGTTGTAAGGGCTTAGGTGTTAAATCATTATAGGAGGCCAACATTTTTGACGTCATTGCCGAGGATGGTGTCAAACTAGGGAGTTCTTTAGATTCATTGATAGTTTTTCTTGTTGCAGTATTTTTGGAAGTTGTTCTTGGTATACCCCTCATTTAGGAAAGTAATGACCCCCCTATTATTTTTCCAATTCATTGTGTGAGATGGATGATAGTGAGTTGATACCGTATGCATAGAGAAAGGAGGAGATATGCTCATGGGAGATTCCTTCCAAACAATCCTAATCTATTCCAGATAATTGAGTATCATAACCTACCAAGAGACGAAGAATAAGAAGAGCCACACCCCTTTGCTGATACATTTTTGGATCTGACAGGTTCTGAATTTTCCTCTAAAGATCAGAATCTGATTGAGAACCCCCTTGCTTTGGAACTTCATCAAGCAGGCATGGGTGATGCAAATAGAAATAGACCAAACCAACCAGCTTTTCCTTTCCCCATTGCTCATCAGAATGAAGTAGACAACCTCAAAAATATCCTTGCTTCAGTCCTTCCTAAATTCTATGGACTTGTCAGAGAAGTTCTTGATACATTCTTGTTCAAGTTTGATATACTCTGCAGGAGTTATGAATATACCACTGATGCCCATAGGCTTAAGCTATTCCCTGCCACCTTGAAAGAAGTTGCATCAATATGGTTCATGAGCCTAGGTAGAGATACTATGGAGACTTGGGAGAACATGAAGACAAATTTCCTTGAGAAATACAAGGAGTATTGCAAGGGTGGTGACATGAGAGGAGATGACATTTTTAGGATGCAGCAAAAGGAAATGAGAGCCTGGAAGATTATATTTCAAGGTTTCTATTTTTCCTATTGAAATCTCCACACCCTACACTCAATGAAGACTCACAAAAGGTGCTTTTCTTAAGAGGAATTAATGACAGTTGCACATATTCCTTGGACCTAATGGGAGGAGGAGATATCACCCAAGTTTCTTGGGAGGAAATCAATAAGATATGTCAAAAATATTCTAGGGTAGCTTCAAAGAAGGGGAGAGCTTACCAATCCTCCATGGGTAAGTCATCTACCAGTGGAGTTTCAAGGATGGATATTACTCGCTTACTGGAAGACTTCAAGCAAGACATCATAAACAATCTAACTACTCAGCTAGATACATTTCAAGCCAAGAAGAAACAAGAGGAGGCAGAGGCAATGTTGGTAGAATATTTCCCTCATTGCAGACAAAAGAAGAAGGACTACAGATGCAATATGATAGCTAATATTGACAACAAGCATATGGCACCTGAGTTCAAGCCAATCCAGGGTGAAGATGATCAATTCTACTATGTTGCACAAAGGAGGCCATGGGCTTCAAGACAAGGCATGCCACCAGATCCACTATCTTTTGTTGGGCCATATTTCAATTCTTATTCATTTGGTAACTAATGGCAACCCCAATATCCATCCATTTATGGAGGATATCCACCACAGCCTTGGAATAAGCCTCCAAATGCCTGGCCCAATAACCAAAACTCTCCACCCTAGTGGTAGTAACCTCAAGGGAGTTGGCAATAGTTTTAGGGAAATTGGCAGCCACCTCCAAGAAATTGGCAACAAATATCTCAGTGAAGGAGAGACAGCAATGGCCAAACCAGACAACCAATTAAATGCAGCCACCTTCTCAGCCTCAGAAACCTGCTATAATGCCTCCTCCTGCTAGTTTGATTTCAAGTGCATGTAAACCTACTCATCTACCAGCTCATCCCACTCCTAACCCAAATAATAAACCACAACACCAACTGATATACTCTGCTGATCCAAATCAATTCCTTGCATATGATGTGAGTGTAAGTAACATTCGCTTGCATTCAGGAACTACTTTGTCAGATCCTTCCACACCCATTATCACTGACCTTCCTGTGGAAGAAAAGGAGCCTCTAAATTTCCCCATTCATCCAAGTGCACCTAAAATTCCTGAACCAGTCCCAGTCAAACAGACTAAACCAGAACCACCATTTCCCCAAAGGTTGGAAACTGTGAAACAAAAGGAAGAGAAGGAGGACACAAATTTTGACAATTTAGATCATTTGAAGCATATATGTGTCCAAATACTCTATTTTAGGCCATAAAATATGTTTCCATATATGACAAAGTAATCAAGGAAGCATATCTTAAGAAGCCAAGCATGAAGAAGTAAGACCCCACTATGGTTCATGTGGTGGGATAGTTGGCTGAAATCATGCTTGAGAAAGTGACTGTTCCCAAATAAAATGACCCAGGGAGTCCTATGGTAGGAGTTGTTATAAATGGGATCCAGATAAAGAATGCTTTGATTGATTTGGGAGCAGTAATAAATGTAATGACTAAGGACATCTTGTAGCAACTAAATGTTGCAAGCTTGAGACCTACTCCTATTGTCCTACATCTTGCTAATAGTTCTACTATTAAGCCTGATGGGATAGTAGAAGATCTTGTGGTAACTCTAGACTCCTAGGAGTACCCAACATATTTTATGATTATTTCTCCTAAGGCCACAAAAGGCAGGTACCCCATTATTCTTGGAAGGCCACGGTTAGCAAAAACATATGCCTATATTGGATGTCACATAGGATACATGACCATTTCTAATGGAAAGAGCACGAAAAATCTTGTTATCTACCCTCCTGCTCATCCATCCCATGATAGGAATGATCCTGTATGGCCACATGTTGGTGAAGAGGCTGAGGAAGTTAATTTTGTGGCACAACTTATGATGTTAAGTAGAAGTCCTTTCATGCAGCTTCAAGATGAAGATGAAGTATTGTATAACATAGTTTAGAACCATTGTGATGTAGAGGAAGCATCATCCTCTCATGCATCTGATTTTGTTGATCCAGCAAAGACACTCATGCCCACTCTTCCTACAGCCAAACTTCCTATGGCAACAGGTATGTATCATACATTGTTGCCACATGAACTCAACGTACCAAGAATTAGTGAAGCAACTATGGTAGAGTTAACTACACAAGTGTAGGTGTTAGAAGGAAAATATCTAAATATTAACAAAAAACTAAGTGAAGAATAGTAGTTGTCATTGGAAAACTTATTGAGGGCCCACCAGTGTGCATTTTTGTGGGACTATCATGATATGAAAGGATTGGATCCTAAGCTTTTCACTCATAGGATATACATAAGAAATGATTGTACACCAGTGAGGCAGCGTCAAAGAAGAATTAACCCTGCATTGAGAGAGATTATAAAAGGGGAACTACATAAATTGCTAGATGTAGGATTTATCTACCCCATTTCAGATAGCCATTGGATGTCCCCATTGGTTATTGTGCCCAAAAAAGGATGGAAGTGGCGAGTTTGTGTTGATTACAGGAAAATTAATGCTGCCACCAAAAAAGACCATTTTGCCTTACCTTTCATAGATCAAGTTTTGGACTCACTTGCAAGAAAGTAATACTTTTCTTTCCTAGATGGATTCAACAACTATAACTAGATCCAAATTGCACTAGAGGACCATGAAAATACCACCTTTAAATGTCCATGGGGGACCTATGCCTACTCAGTACTTCCATTTGGCTTATGCAATGCACTTGCAACTTTTCAGAGGGCAATCATTAGCATATTTTCAGACATCTCTCTTGATTGCATGGAAAACTATATGTGACTTCACTACTTATGGTGTTGATTTTAATGAAGCATTGGAAAATCTTAGGAGAGTCCTACAAAGATGTGAAGACCACAAACTATCTTTAAATAGTGAAAAGTGCTTCATGATGATGCAGGAAGGTGTAGTTGTTGGCCACTACATCTCTCACAAAAGGAATTCAAGTAGATCCTACAAATATTGAGGTGATCACCAATCATCATATCCCTGCAAAAAAAAAAATATGTTAGGATTTTCTTAGGACATGCAGGTTATTATAGGAGGTTCATCAAAGACTTCAGCAAAATGGAAACACCATTGTAGAATATCCTAACTAAAGATGTTGAATTCCAATGGATAGAAGACTATGATAAGGCATTTTATGACTTGAAAGAAACTTTAACTCATGATCTTGTACTCAATTAGACTAAGCTATAGGAGTAGTATTAGGGTAGAAAGAAGGAGCTATTGGAAATGCTATTTATTTTGTCAGCAAAAATCTACAGGGAGTTGAATTCAATTATACAGTGACAGAAAAAGAAATGTTGGCAGTGATCTATGCCCTAAAAAAATTCAGGCACTACATAATAGGTTACCAGATCTTTGTGCACACCAATCACACAACCATTAGATACCTCATGAATAAAACCCTAATCTCTGGTAGGTTAGCAATATTTTTATTGTTGATGTAGGGGTTTGACATAACCATTGTGTATATAGTTTTTTATTTCAGATTGTGCTTGAAATTTTTCATCAACGTTTTGGATCACACTCAGTGATCCATCATCAAGATTATTGAGAGCAAAGGAGATAAAATATGGTTAGATGCAGACCCAATTTTCTTATAAGGAAGAGGGGAAAGAAATTGAAGGGATAAGGCACAAAAAACAAGGAAAGAGAGATAAGCAACATATGAGTTGATAGGAAATTTATAATAAGATGAAAAAGAGAGGAAAAATAAAATAAAAGAAGAATGAGATTAGAATGAAAGAGAAGTAAAGAAATGAAAATAGAAACTAAAGAGAGGTAATACAACAATTAGAAAAAGGTAAATACACAAAAAATGAATCTATAATATACATATATAAATTGTATAGAAATGATTATATAATATACATTGAAATGCATATGCTAATAAAAATGCTAATATAATAAATCAAAGCAAATTGAAAAAAGGTTGCACAATACAATCAAGAAGAACAAAACTAAGGTTGCAACCATTTTTCAATTTGCTTTGATTTATTATATTAGCATTTTTATTAGCATATATATTTCATATGTATATTATATAATCATTTTTATAGAATTTATATATGTATGTTATAGATTCATTTTTTGTGTATTTACCTTTTTCTAATTGTTGTATTACCTCACTTTAGTTTCTATTTTCATTTCTTTACTTCTCTTTCATTCTAATCTCATTCTTCTTTTCTTTTATTTTTCCTCTCTTTTTCATTTTATTATAAATTTCCTATCAACTCATTTGTTGCTTATCTCTCTTTCCTTCTTTTTTGTGCCTTATCCCCTCAACTTTTTCCCCCTCTTCCTTATAAGAAAATTGGGTTTGCATCTAACCATATTTTATCTCCTTTCCTCTCAAGCATCCTAATGATGGATCACTGAGTGTGATCCGAAACATTGATGAAAAAATTCAAACACAATCTAAATCCAAAAATAACAAACTATAAGCATTATGGCTTGTGGAAATATCATAGCAATAACCATTGTGGATAAACCAGGGAAGGCCAATGTTATTGCAGACTTTCTTTTGAGGCCGGCTACATTAGAGGACAATCAAGTCATAGATGACTCTTTTCTTAATGAGCATATATTTTCCATCAGTGTGCAGACACCCTGGTATGCTGACATAGCTAATTATCTGGTCACAAGGAGAGTTCCTCCTCACTTCTCTCCAAAAGAGAAGAGGGCACTCATTGAAAAATATTTTCCTTTCTCATGGATTTTTGGATGTTTGTTCTACACTGGACCATACCATGTCATGAGGAGATGTGTGAGGGAAGATGAGATATATGACACTTTTCATGCATGTCACAATGAACCCTATGGAGGGCATTTTGCAGTCAAGAGGACAACGATGAAGATTTTAAACACAGGATATTACTGGCCCACACTCCACAAGGATGCAAGGAGATATACAAGGAAGTGTGATAGATTCCAGAGTATGGGCTGACCAACCAAATCTGATGAGATGCCACTTTACCCCCAGGTAGTAATCACTCCATTTGATAAGTGGGGATTGGACTTTGTAGGACCCATTGATCCTCCATCAAATGGTAAATCCTATATCTTGCTATGTATCAATTATATAACCAATTGGGTAGAAGTTAAGGCCATGAAGCATGCAAGAGACAATAAAATAGCAAAATTTCTTTATGAGAAAATTTTCAAATGGTATGGGGTTCCAAGAGAGATAGTGACTGATCAAGGGGCTCAATTCACTTCAACCCTTGTTACAACATTGGTCAATGAGTACAACATTAGACATGGGAAGTCTACTCCTTATCACCCTCAGGCCAATGGCCAAGTTGAGGTGACTAACAGAGAAATTGAAGCTATTCTAACCAAAATAATGGTTATCCATAGGAAGGATTGAGCAGGCTACCAAAAGTTGTTTGGGCCTACATAACTACAGGGTTCTCTCCATTTGAGTTGTTGTATGGAAAGACAACTATGATGCCCATTGAATTTGAGCATAAGACTCTTAGGACTGCAATAGACTTGGGGATGGATATCTCTGAGGCACAAAGGGATAGAATCATATAGCTAAATGTTTTGGATGAGATGAGGAAGGTGGCTTTGCATCACACAAAGGTAGTGTGAAATTAGACAATAAGGTGGCATGACAAATTCATCAAGGATAAGAAATTCCATCCAGGTAATTGGGCACTACTCTATGACTCAAGGTATTAAGACAATGCAAGAAAATTGCAGACAAAGTGGCTAGGACCATATGAGGTTGCTGAATTTTTTTCCAATGGAGTTGTTCAGCTCACTAGCATTGACCCTGTCAGATTTAAGTTGATTTTCAATGGTCATCACCTTAGGTTGTATCATAATCCAACTTCCAAGAAGGATTTCCTGTAGCAATTCACTCAGCATGCAGTACCCGAATTTCCTGCAGTCGAAGGAAGTGGACCTAGTGTCCCTCCTTCTGGCTAACTAAGGTATGTAACTTGTCATAATAAAGACTTCCAATTTTGTGGGGGTCCACTTCTTCACCCATCCGCCCATCCATCTCCACCTTTCTCTCTCTTCCATCATGTCACCATCATTTCACTTCATTCCATTCCACCTCATTCCACTCAACTTTCATTAATTGCTCAATTGATTTCTTAAAAAGTGACTGATACTTTCTCCATAATCTTTGTAATAAATCTTCCACGAATTCAGATACATGCACATCAATTTGTTATATCTTAGTTGTCTTTTAGTACATTCATTTAATTTTTGTACATTAATATGGACATTCTCCATAGCATGTAATTATTACATGCCCCTCTCAAATCATCATTACCACCTCCCATGTGAGGACACATGTGCAAATTTAGGCTGGGGGGAAAAGGTGTGAATACCATGTCTATGTGTCTGTCTGTATTGGTCACGTCAATAAAGTGTAAGTTATTGAGACGATTTGAATTTTTAGTGAGATGACAGCTCACATGTGTGAAATGACATCAACTACCGCCATTCCTCTTGATCATAGCCTTCATTTATTACTCCTTTACTACCTTTATTGCTCCTATCATAATCTTAAGCCAAAAAGGTAAAATTCAGATGATACTGGCATTGGAAATTTTGCAGTGTTGCAAGAAGGAGAAGTTTGGCTTTTAGATGAAGATTGCAGGAAGGAAAAATTTGCAGAGCGATTGTTTGATTACAGACAACTGAATAATGGGAGATGGGTTAATTTGGAATGAACCACAATTCATGATGTATTACTACACGATGCACCTTTCCTGGCTGAGTTCATAAATTGTGGATGGGTAGATTATTTCTTGAAGTTGAATGGTTTTGATGAAGATATTGTGTTGGAATTTTCCCAAACATTATCTGAAGGAGAGGCCACTATAAAAGGGTTGGAGGCCATAGCCACTAAAGTGAGGATTGTTGAAGTTACAGGGTTGCCTGTCGATGGTGAACATTACCCTGCTACCACAAATGGCAGGTCAGCTAGGGCTGAATTTACAGAACCTGGTGACCCTCCATTGAGTGTGGACAAACAAGGTGCAAAGAGAATTTCTCTACCCAATCCATGGAAGAAATTAGCATTTTATGTTGTGAAGTACATTACTTGTGAAGGTCATTAGTTGAATCTACATTCTATGCATTTCAAACTCTTGAACCACATGAGGCATTAGAGAAGAATGAATGTGACAATTTCACTATACCACCTTCTTTCAATCATGGTGATTGAGACCCAAAAAGGTAGGGACAATTTTGTTTCCCACCATTGTTTGATCAAATTATTAGTTGAGAAGTCTCTGCATGATGTATCTAATATAACTTGGGAAGAATTCTTGAATATTGATCAAATTAGACCAGAGCATTTGTGACCTAGGGTTTTTCCTCAACCTCATAGGGTTAGTAGGAGAGAGCAATGTTCAAGCCACTTCTGGAGCCTCAACTTTTGGTGCAAGCCCTAGTGTAAACCCTCTTGTAGCTAAGCAAACCATATAGATTAGTTCTTCTTAGACTGAACATTCAAACAAAGAAAGTTCCTCTCCAGATTTTGATGATGATGTTGCTCTTGGCATCCTAATGAGAACTAGGGCATAGAAGAAGAAGGAAAAAAAAAAAAGGGAAAAGCTAAAAAACAAATGGTAGAAAAAGAAGTGCTAAGCTCTAAGAAACAGAAGGCTGACACTATTCTTCCTATAGCAAAAGAAAAACATGAAAGACCTCATAGAAAATCAAGACCTATTGGGCCAACCTTTGGTGTATCTCTAGAGGGAAGCCCTGAGCCTAGAGAAATATCACGTGACGATATAGAAGCTCCAATGGGGTATGTGAATGTCGAGGAAAAGGGCATATTTGAGGAAGCAGCAAAAATAACGCTGACAGATCTTATTGACATTGCAAAACAAGTTGAAAGCCAAGTGTATGAGGAAAATCAGGAGCTCCTACAGCAAGAGATAAAGCAAGATTTCCTACAGCAAGAGCAAGAACAAAAAATTGAGGCCTTGCAACTAGAACTGGGAGAACAGTCAGCACCCCTGCAACTAGAATTGGTTGAACAAATAGAAGCCCTACAACTGGTACTCTATGAAGAGCAACCAAAGTGCCAGGAAAGTTTTTGGTAGGAATACACAGGCCCTTTGATTCTTCAATACACATGGTAGCCATGAACTTATGGAAAGAAGTGCAAAGGAGGGAAGAAGAATGGAAAGTGAAGAAACGCAAGCTAAAGAGGGAAATTCAAAAGAGAGATGAAGAGATTGAAGATAAGAATGAAGAAATTGTTGCTTTAAAGAAAAAGGTGGATAATATGGCAGCCTTAGTACTTTAGATCTTAGAGTGTATGACTCCTCCAAGGTTTTATGCTCTGTATTTGAAGGAGAAGCATCTTTCTTTTAAACTAGCAAGGATTGTTTCAGGTTTGAATCCTTCCATTGAGACCCCTCTTCAATTTTTTAATGCTTATTGAATTGCTCCTTCTTAAATGAAGAATTTGTTGTGTGAATTCTATTTGCATAATTATGTTGTGACCCAACTCCATGATTGGAATCCACTATTGTATGTTGGAGAAGTCCAATTAAGGGCATTTATGTCCTAGATACAAAACGAAGTTAGTTGGGGAAAGCAGTGCAAGACTTATAGGTAAATTGAATCCAACACTCCCTTTCCCATCAAGGTTGAATCTATAAATATAGGAGACATTTTCAGGGATTGGCAAAGAATTCTTTACCAACCAAGATATGGCAATAGGATCTTGCCTGAGAGAGAAGCAGTTTATAAAGAATATGAGGAGAAAGCAAAAACCACAGGAGAATCTGTAATGGGATACCTGTCACAAAGGTGGAACAACCTAACTGATGAATTGAAACAAGTTGAGCCTCATTCTACATAGAACTATGCTATAACACTTAAGAGAGTTGATAGATATATACATATTGGAAGGACAAAGGGACAATTTTGGATTCCATTGACTTTTCAGAAACCTATCCTACTGTGGCTTGTGCCAGACTTCAAGTACTACCGATATGACATAGCTATAGAGAGACAAAGATGGAGCAAGTTGGACAGACAACAAGAGTTATATTGGGACCCTAATTCACACATAGTGGAAACTAATGTAGGACAACTGGCAGTTGTAAATTTCATGGCATTGACCAAGCAAAAGAACAATTCTTCCTTTGTTGGAGGACTAACAAAACCTTAGATTGGGGGGAGTGATGAGTCTAGTTTATGGTTCAATTATTGATATATTTTGTTGTTGATTTGATGCATTTTTCATAGACTTTGATGCTTGGATGTTGACCTTTTTATGATATTTCCTTAAAACCATAGACTTTGGACATGAACTTATTTTCATAACCTTTAAATGACATTGACATGCTATATGAACTATCTATGTTAATTTTACTTGTGGATTATTGAATGTCACTTTAAGATAGTTACAAATATGTAGTTGTTATGTGTACTAATATTGTCATGCATATATAGATAGAGGCTTGCAATTAAGGAAGATTTTGCCAGCTGGTCATCTACCATACTGGTCAACAAGGTGGTCATTCAATGAGGGAAGACTCTTGATGGTAGGAGATTCCTCATTCAAATTAGAGTTGTAACCACCCTATAAATGATCTTAATTATCTGTTGAGAGAATATAGGCATTACTATTGTGTTAGATCTACATTGAGGCAAACATGCCTAACTAGATTTTGTACATGCATAACCGCCTCTCCACTTTTTTATAATTTCCCCAAAGTGGCATCCTTCGGGTCTGTCAGAGTTGACCTCCTTGCTAGTTGCTTAGTTAGTAGCTTCTATAAATAAGCCTTGGATTCTCCTTCTCAAAAGGTTGATTAATCTGATGAAGTACTCACACTCTTAGTTTTTCAATAATATAGTCATGTTACTTGATTGTACTCATGTTTTCCAATGAATAAAATGAAGTTATAAGTTTGTGCATCTGAGTTTACATTTGTTTTAGGGGATACTCATCCAAGGGGTCCCACTTGGTGAGTATTCCATCCTTTATTTATTTAGTTAGTTATTTTCTATTTAGTAATTAGTTAAGAATTTGGCACTGTTTGTTCCTGCAGCCACTACAATTCTATTTTGTGACTGCTCCTGCAGCCAAAGTAGATAGAGTAGTTTCTTGTTTTTTTGCTCATATTTTCATTTATGTCATGCATTTCAACTTTGTATAGTTATTGGTTGATTCTCAACACTTATGTTATTTCCTTCCAAGAAATTTACTTTCAACATTGTGTCTTTCCTAGTTGTAGGATGAATATGGCTAGTTTGGATTCCTAGTACACATACAATGCTGACCCATTTCAAGTTTATGTCCCTGGGTTGAAAATTTAAATGAACCTTCATGATGATTGAAATATTTATTCAAGTTAGATGTCCAATCTCTGAATCATAGTTGTAAGGGCTTAGTTGTTAAATTATTATAGGAGGCCAACATGCACATTGAAGTTATTCGGGCTTTAATATTTTATTATCATCAGTATAATAACTTGAATCTAGATAGTGTGTAGGAACCTTCCCATTCATTTAGAATGATCACTTCATCATCCTGGTCCTACACTTATATTTTTCCTTGGGATTTTTACTCTCGGGAATGAGCTTCCTTGGAGGTTGGCACTTTTCATCACCAAATGCAAATTATCGGGATTTTGGTATTCCGATGGATTCAAACCCGTTTGCATATAATTCCCTAAAGTATGTAGCCTGATCTGGTTATCATTTTATCCATGATTCAAATTTTCCTGATTTTCCATACCCGAACTTTGCATCACAATCTGTATCTCTTGCAATAACAAATTCCACTTGTTAGATCCCTAAAAAAATATTTATAAACATCTCATGTAAATAAAACCATTATTCAAATGTTATAACATAAATTTCTCATAAATAACATGCTTTCTTAGAACATTTTAAATCCTTGCATGATTATCTTCTACATATACTAGGTCACTGGACTATCAGACTCATTAGATAATCACAAAATCTCAAAACTTCACTTTACATCGCTACTTGATACCCAACATTTAGCTTTACCCATGAACTTTCCTCGGTTTTTGGTTTCACCGGATTTCACCTTACCGAACTCCAAATATCATACTAGAACACTCTACTCATATTTTCATTACCTTTTCTACCTTCTTAAACATTCTTGGTTCTTGGTATTCGATACTCGAAACACTTACGTTACAAAGTACTCTTCGATTAAAGATTTCCCTTTACTTTTTTTTACTTCTGGTAATCTTCCAACTAGCTAGCTCCTACCATAAGAGTTTTTTTTTTTTTACTTGGGTCCCAAGCCTTATAGTCTTGGGGCATGTTGTGAGACCACACAACACTAACCATACCTCAAACCCACATATGAGTAAACATAGATCAATAAGAACCTTCCAAGAAACTATGCAAACTTATAAATATCTTCATCTAAAACACCCTAAATAAACTCTCATCACAAATCTACATCACATTTTTTAACATGTAAAACATGCAAAACTATCTTTGTAACATTTAAATCCACTTAAACATCCAAACATTCAAATCAAACATTTCATCTGAATAATGGAATAAGTATAGATCTACAAACCCATGGCTAAAAATAAGAGTAAACTATAACCCAATAGGAAAACCAAGTTGTCCAAGAGCTTATAAAATATGAAACATATCAACTCTATAACTCATAGAGAGTTTAGTGGTTTATCTTCCAGTGTTTTCATGGAACCAAGGGCTAAAACCATGAAGCCAACATAAGCACTCCATTATGTAGTCTAAATCGAGGATGTTTCTCCATGTGATCAAGATATCTCTACCCATCTAGCATGAACACCTTCTCATTGCACATTACCACAAGGTAAAAGAACAAGACCATCAAATAAGAGGATACACACATATTACCAAAGAAGAGCTCCAAGTTACCAACTACATAAATATCCATAATCATGAGCTTCCAATGCCCAACATAGATCACATTGACAATATCCATGGCTTCCAATCTCATAAATATGAAAAACAAATTTAATTTATATAACATTCATTACAACCCCTCAAGCCTTCCAACAATCGTTAATTCCTTCTAAAACATTCTCGCAAGCTTTCCAAGCTAAGAAATTAAAAGGAAATAATAGCTAGAACCTAGTTCACCATCAATTCTAATACCAAATGATGAGAAATAAACAAGTTCAATACCCATTGTTGAGAAATTCAATCTCTATCCAAATATGACTTCAATGGATGAGATTCAAGGCTTAAAATATAGCAACATGATAGTTTTAAACTTATATGCAAACTTGAAAATTAAGTTGCCTTAATATGGAATTACCATGATTAGATCCATCTTCTTTATGATGCCAAAAAATAGATAACATAACATTCTTATAAATGCTACCTTATATGAAATAAAGATAATATATGAAGAATAACATCACAATAAGATAGAAACAAGGGAGGCACAAATTAGAAACACAAGAGCATCACATAACACAGGATTTATGTGGAGAAACCCTTATGGGGAAAAACTCCACCAAGAAGAGAGGCCAACTATGGATTATCATCAAATAAATAATATTGCAATACAACCACTTCCATTCTACTCTTTACCTCCAAAATGGAAGAACATATCCACCTATGAAAAACCTCCTTATACCTCAACCTACCCTTGTTCTTGTAGAGACACTACATTCAATTGTTCCTCATACTTTCTACATCCAAAGAGTTGATTTTATAGATGTACAAAGAGGTCTTAAGCCCAAAATAAGGCTTCCAAATATGACTCTTCAATCCAAACGACCCAAAACTTATAAATCCTCCATGGAATATGAAAGGACATCTATTTTGGATCCAATAATTTCCCTCCACCTTGGGTGCCTAAACTTGGAAGATAAACATTACATTTAAATACAATAAATGATATAAAACCAAGTGACAATTGCTGCCTCTTTCCAAGATCCCACTTGGAGAATTCCAAAAGTCACTCATTTATCCTTTTCCTTATATTTTATTATCCCATTATAGGCATCCACATGTGGGGAAAACAATATTAAATGTTTATGTCCACACGTCACCTTTGTGTTGCTAGTGAACTCATCACCCCTTATGAGTATATTACAAACAATGGTGATAATTGATATTACAAAATATTTTTTCCAATATTCCCCAAGTTCCTAGAGACACTTTCCAAGGATGTTAGAACAATGACATAGGATTTCAAGGTGGATGGCACCTTAATCCTAACATAATTGACCCAGGTGCATCTTTTCATATGACATCTAATAGAGATTGGTTTTCCACATATGAAGAATTTGATGGAGGTAAGGTATACTTGGGTGATGATTCTTGTTTGAATATTTTTGGTCATAGTAAAGTTAGAATTAGGTTACCTGATGGTATAATAAAAAGGATGAATGGTGTGTTGCATATTCCTAGATTAACATGATTTTTTTTTATCTATGAGCAAACTAATAGATGTGGGTGTGTAGGCAGTATTTTTCAATGTAGGATGTAAGATGGTTAGAGGTGCTATGATGATTGCTAGAGGTGTCAATTATGACACATTATATAAACTTGATGCATGCACTATTGAGTGCAATAATACTTTTGTGAAAAGAAAGACTATGGCTACTTCATTGGAAGATGTTAGGGTTTTATCTTCAATAGATGGTCATGGCTTATGGGTACCCAAGGGTTCTATTTCTTCTGAATCAAAGTTACCTATAGAGAATACTATGTTATGGCACTAAAGACTTGGCCACATTGGAGAAAAGGGTCTAAGGAACTTGAAAAATAAAAACATTGTTGAAGGGTTTTCTAATTGTAATCTTGATTTTTATTTTTGTGAGCATTTCATTTATGGAAAATAAAACCTTGTTCAAGTTTACTCAAGTTCTCATAAATCTTATGGTGTATTAAATCTTATTCATTCTAATTTGTTTAGTCCTATAGATGTTCCTTCAATTGGAAAATCCAAATATTATGTTTCATTTATTGATGATTATGGTTCAAGGACATGGGTATATTTTCTAAAGAGTAAATATAAAGTTTCCAGTCAATTTAAAGAATTTAAAATAATGGTTGAGTTGCAGAGTGGAAAGAAAAAAAATGTTTGAGGATTGTTAATGGAAATGAATTTTACTCTAAGTATTTTGATATATTTTGTAAAGTTTTTTACATTTTGAGACAAAATACAGCTCCATATTCTCCACAACATAATGGAGTTTTATAAAGAATGAGCAAGACACTAATGGAGAAATCTAGGAGTATGTTGAGTGATATTAGTCTAGAACAAAGTTTTTGGGCTGAAGTTGTTGCCACTACTTGTTACCTAATTAACAAGTCTCCTACATCAGCTCTCGTTGATAAGACGCCTATAGAGGCATGGTCAGTTCATAAGTCTTCATTGAGATATATTAGAGTTTTAATTGTGAGGCATATGCACATGTTCCAAAGGATAAGTGAACAAAGTTGGAGAAATATTTTGTGAAATGTATCTTCATTAGATAAGCTATGGTGTGAAAGGATACAAGATTTGGGATCCTGTAGCACAAAATGTAATATATAGTAGAAGTTTTATTTTTAGGGAAACTAAGTCTTCTCCTATTAAATTGCTACCAAAATAAAATAAATAAGATGTGATTCAACTTCCTTCTATACCTGAGAAAGTTGAATCAAGGCCCTTGGATAAACAAGAAGTTGAGGAGAGCTCATCTAGCTCTGAATCTTTAGAAGATGAGGAAGAACCTCCAACATAGCTTGTTCAAAGGTCTACAAGGCATAGACAACCACCTAAAGGGTATTCACCTAATGATTTGATATTTATTTTTGCTTTAAATAATAACATTGACAAACCTAGATCTATAGAAGAGGCATAAGGTATGAATGACACCAAATCCTAGAAGACTGATATGGATGAAGAAATGGAAGATTCGAAAAAGAATGATACATGGGATCTTGTACCATTTCCCAAAGGATGAAATTTTTTTGGTTAAAAATGGGTGTTGAAGAAAAATATGGGTCTAGGTGGAGGTATTGAGAAGTATAAAGCACGGTTGGTTGTGAAGGGTTACTCTCAGCTTGAAAGTATTGATTATGGTGAGATATTTTCTCCTTTTGCAAAAATGACATCCATTATATTATTGCTTTTTATTGCTATTTCTTATGATCTAGAGGTTGATCAAATGGATGTGAAAATGAATTTCCTTAATGTTTATTTGGATGAGGATATTTACATGACACAACTAGAGCATTACATGGTGAAAGGTAAAAGTAATTTGGCTCGTAAATTGAAGAAATATCTATATGGTGTCAAATAGAGTCCTAGGATGTGGTACCAAAAAATTGATACATATGTGTTGAGTTTTGGATTTGAGAATTCTAAATCATATCACTATTTTTATTATAAATTTGATGGTTATCATTTCCTATTTATTGTTGTGATTAGGTGAAATCTCCTAGTCTAAAAATGCAAAAATAAACAGAATGCAAGAGAAGTAAATAAAACCTAACACCTCAAGATTGGGTTGCGTTGAACACAAATAAAGAAAGATAAAGATAACAACAAGATAATATACCTTCTCTCTTGTGTTGATCCTTGGTTGGCCCTTGATGATGCTTTAACTATGTGCTCCTTGATGGAAAACTTGTGATGGTAATGGTAGTTGGGTGATCAATGAGGATGGATAAATGCAATAATGGCCAAGATGCAAGATGCACAATGTAGGTGAATTGCAATAACAATGGCTAAAATGGCTAAATGGATTGAGAGAATAAGTTTGGTAATAATGCATGAAGGTCCCTTAATGCATGTAAGAGGGGGGTATTTATAGAAGAATTTGAATTCTCTAGAGGATTCAATGGTCAAGATTGAGCCTCCATGGCCAAGATGGAGGGCTATGGTGAGTTGAGGACTCACAATCCCTCACATCTCACCATGTGGTGGATGAAGTGGCCAAAAACATGGTGAGATGGAAAGGGTACAAGGTGACATGGAAAAGGCCATGTGGTCCCAAGGTACTTGCAAGTACCTTGGGATGGGAGAGGATTTCCCCAAAAAGGTATTCCTTGTCTCCAAGTGAGGCTGAAAGTGACAAGTGAGGACTTTTAGAAAGTCCACCCTTGTCACCATGGGGATTGGAGATGGCCTTGGAGAAATAAAAGTGAATTTTTAATTCACTTTTTGGAAGAGACCAATGGGTAAGACAAGATTCCCCCTCAAATGGGTCCTTGTCCCATGGGTACGATGTGACCTTTGAGAGGTTATGGGGAAGATAAATGCATGGGGGAAATAAATGTGAATTTTTAATTCACATGGGGAAAAGGTCAACCAAAAAAGGTAAGTACCAAGAAGGGTTGACTTAATGACATGCTAGAAAAGGTAAGTGATTAGGATTAAGATTGTGCAAATAGGTGATTAGGCTAATTAATGATGATTAGAGGTAAGTGGCTAGATATGGAGGATGTGACATTAATCCTAATTAAGGATATGCACATCTTAATGAAGGGTTAATTAAATTAACCCAGATTAGTGAAAGGGTTATGGAGAATGGGACAATGAGAGAGAAAGAATGAATTAAAAAATGAAAAGGATAATTGACCAAATTAAATGAATTGATTGATTTATTTAATATAAAGAGGAAATGGTGAAGGATAAATTATTTAATTAAATACTTTTAGAAACCTTGGGGAATGGGATAATATTAATTAAATATGTCATTTAATTAATATAGATGAATGAGACGAATAAATGATAGGATTTTGACCATATGAAAGTGGTCAAAATTTGGATGTCTATATTTTGCCCCTCTTTGAGATGGTGTTACGAAGTAGCATCATTTCAAAGAAAATTAAAACATAGCACCTAGAAGAAGATGGTTAGATTAATGAAGATGCCCCAATCATTCGAGGAATGACTAGGGGGAAATATGATTGGAGTAAAGATGAAGATTATGGATTAAAAATGCCACCTCAAGAGGACATGCGGGTTCAAAAGAACATGGGTGTTCTCTCAAAATGGATGAGATGATGCAAGGGGAGATGGGGAGGATGATGCAAAGTGATGGATGACAGAGGATGACAATATGAAGAGAGAAAGGAAAGCACAAATAGACTCAAGGACAAATATGATGTTGCCCCAGTCAAGCTACAAGCCAAGATGTACTGATGATGGATGGAGTGTTGTTGATGAGGGAAAGATACATCTGAAACAACACCAGGATAGGGAAGGATACATCCTGATGAGAGTGTTGTTGATGAGGGAAGGATATATCCTAGAGCAACACAAGAATGGGGAAGGATACATCCCACTGGTGATGATGATGATAGTGTTGTTGATGAGGGAAGGATACATCCCAAAAAAACACAAAAGGATAGGGAAAGATATATCCCAATGAGATGATGAGGATGATGATTGGGTCAAGGCTTGTAGCAAGGCTAGGAACAAGACCAAATATGTGATTAGATTATTTTTGCTAGATGGAATGGATTAGGATGGGATGGAGATGAGAGATGGTTAAAATGAATGAAGATGATGCAACGCAATGCAATTTTCCATTTTTGGAGCACTGATTTTTGCTATAGCATAAGACACCAAGTACCATGGTATGTAGAACTAAGGTGGATTAGTGTCTAATGCATAAATAAACACAACCAACAAGAAGGCTATCCCAATACCCCAAAGTCGCGATGACTTTGGTTGGGCTAGGTATTGGGATAACCACAAGCACAAGAGGATGCCCCAACGTAACACAAGACCTCAAGGGTCTTGGTGGGTACTACGTGGGGCAACCAAGAAGACAAAAAGAAAAAGAAAAATAAGATATTCCCCTATGTAAACTAGTCAAAACACATCATAATATGAGAGATTATGGCAGCCTTGACAAGTGATGATAGAGAGGTCAAATGATAAACAAAAACCAAAAGAATCAAAAGATTGTAATCAATTTCAAAACATCATTTTCCATACAATCAAGATGATGGATGGGGTTGATGTGGTCTACTAGGAAGAATACATCATGTTGAGACCAAAGGTGGAGGATAGATTGGTTGATCGACATAACGCGGGATATCTAAAACCAATTGAACCTCATGACATGAATGGATTTTTTTTGGGAGGTACCAGCTTGATAATGACATACCTTGAAAACATGACACAAGACACAAGACACCATACCAATACATCCTTAACACCTAGGGGCTCGAGGGTTGATCAAAAATCAACCTTGCCTACGTGAAAGAATAGAGCCCTTGTAGTTTGATAAAAGGAAAAAGATGAAAGAAGAAAGAGGAAGATGAAGACAAATGATGGAGGACAAGGATTAGACTGACTGACCACAAAAGAAAACAAAGAGAAGCCCCAGGGATGGATCAAATGATCAACCTTGCCTATGTGCAAGCGCAGGGGCAGCATAGTTCGAAAAGGACAAAAGATCAATGATGAATAAGATCAAAAACTAGACAATGGTGACGGATGATGAAAGACAAAGTGCCCTGGGGATGGATCAAGTGATCAGCCTTGCCTATGTGAAATTGTAGGCACAACGTACTTCGCCATAAGGCCATGGATAAAAGCGAAAAGAGGACAATGGAGACCTCGATGGATGGTGCAGATTAGACAGATAAATGCCTAGGGGGCGGATCAAATGATTGACCTTGCCTACGTGAAATCATAAGAGAAACATAATTTGACACAAGGCCAAAGATAGACAAAGGAAGACGATAGACTAGATAAGAAGCAGAGCCCCAGGGGCGGATCAAATGATCAACCTTGCCTATGTGAAAGCATAGGGGCAACTTAGTTCAACAAAAGGCCAAAGATAGATAGTGGATAAAGGACAATGAGAGGACCATGATAAGGAGATATGCTGATGGATCTGATATGATGAGCCAAGATAGGTCATGCGGATAGGATGGTTGATATGTTGGATGTGGATTATGCAAAGCTTAGGGATGGGATAGTTGTTTAGATTATTAGAAGATGAATTGGGAGGATGAGAGGATGGATAGGGGAGTGACGAAAAGTGATGAGATAGGAGGAAGATGTAGGAAATAGGTAGGAGTGATAATAGTGAGATAGAATGGCATTGGATTGTGTGGGGGTATCCTATAGCTAGATGCCACTGATAAGGGATTATGAGATGGAAGGAAAACAGAGGTAAATGGATGGATGGATAAAGATGGGGAGATATAAAGATGCTAGGATAGGTGGATAGAGGGATAATGATTTGGAAGGATGGAATGGATTATTGGATGGAAAATTGGATTGGGGAGATAAGGATGAAAAGATGGAACAGGACTAGTGGATGGGTAGATAGGAAGATAAGGATGGGGAGATGGAAGGGATTACTTGGAGGGATGGATGGATGATGTCTCCAAGGACTCTGTCGCAAATAAGGAGATTCCCCCACTCTAAATAGGTCATGCATGATGAGGCAAGATGGATAGTAGCTAACAGGATGGATAGATAAGGTAGTGAGATGGAAATGGATAGGATATATAGATAAGGAAGGGAGATGGATGCATGGATAAGGGATACAATGACGTATGGATGAGGGGAATGTATACCAAGAAATTTCCAAAGCATATATATGTATGGGCCATTATCAAGATCACAAGAAAGATGGAGGGACGAGGATAAATGGGAGATGATGGATAGGATGTGGAAGATAGGTGGATGTAGTAGATGGAGGAAAGGAATGTGTAGGTGGAAGCTGCCCCCAATTATGGAAGTAGACTGGATGGGGGATTTATGTATGATGCCTATTTTCTAGGTTTTCATCATGGTACCTATCCAAGGTGCTTGTTTTCCAAGTTTTCACCATTGGACGAATTATTTCTCTTTACTATTCTTTTTTTTTTACTTTTTCTCTTTTTCTCTTTTTATTTTTATTTTTTTGACTTTTTGGACTAGGATGCGGATGGAGATAGATAAGGATAGGTATGAATGGATAAATGGATTCAAAATACATGATAAGGGGATAGACAAAGGACTCGAGCATCAAGTTCCATATGAGGTAATAAGATCCCATGTGTAAAGCGACCATTGGATGTTGGTACAACCTTATTAAAATGGATGATTAAAGGGATTTGATGGGGGAGATATGGGGGATAGTGGATGGGGTGTTGGAAAGTGTATGGAATGATGGAGTGGATGTGTGATGGGGGAAGGTGTTCAAGACCAAAATTAGCACATGTGGTGGATGTGAAATGATAGGAGGGTTGATGGATGGAGAATGTGATGATAATGGAGGTGTTGAGATAGTGAATTTTGGGACATAAGGACCCAAAATAGATTTAGGAGATAGAGGATGCAAATGATTATCTTTGGTATTAGAAAATTTGGATGTCATTAGGGATTTATCATTTGAAGGCATGGCGTATTTTTTCTTTGGGATCCACATGGTTTTGATTTTTTATTTAGTGGGCCTTTGTGGCTATTTGAATTGATTTGGAATGTGGATTTGATTTTTCTTTTTATCAACATGTCTTTTGAAGGGGACATGAGGGGCTTTAGCTTCATGTGGATGTTTGGATTTATGCATTTTTACTTTGGCATCCAAAGTGATTTTAGTAGCAATGGGATGGGTACGGGGAGATAGATGATGTGTAGAGGACGTGGATGGAGTGATAGAGGCAGGATTTTGACGATGATGTGTGGATGGGGATGTGAGATAGCATGCATGGAGGGGTGTCTTTGTTGATCCTGATTAGGAGTTATGAATTTAGGATTCTTATGTTGTGCGCTAGGGATAGGTGGTGGATGGATGAAAGGATTAATAGGATGAGATGGAGGAGGTGAATTTGGGATATAAGGACCCAAAATGGACTGTGTATATGGAGGATGTGTGAAGTTTGGTGGAGGGACATAAGGACCCAAAATGGATTTAGAGGATGGAGGAGGAAGATGAATATGATGGAGTATGGGAATGCTGACAAATGATTTGGTGGAATGGTGGGAAGTGCCTCTCATTCCTTTAGAAGAGGATCGTTTAGGATGCATGGAGGTTGTACCAACATTTTTGGATTGTGATTTTTGGGAGATATATTCAAGACCATGCGCACCTGGATGTTCTTTGACCTGAATGGGCTCTAACATACCTTGCTCATGAAGGTCTAAACCTTTTCCTTGATAGTTCATGTTCTTGAGCATGTGATCTATGGTGGGATGCTCATTCTTTTGGAAGCCTGATGTGAGTGCATTAGTAGGTGGAGAAGGAAGGGTGGTGCATATACTTTGTTTTTCTTCTACAAAAAGACCACCATGGATGAGTGTAATGTTACCGAGGTGATATAAAAGCATGAGATGGATACGAGGGGATAGCTGCATCCTGATCAGGAGGAATAAGTGATAAGAGATTGAGAGAGGGATTAGGTGGTATGGCAAGATCTGTATTTATAGCAGTGGGTGATAAGGGCTCATGAGATGGAGTGATTAGATCTTGAGTGCAAAGGGG